>CM029554.1:28755623-29355623 GCA_017141385.1 Sogatella furcifera | reverse complement strand
CGACTCAGTATTTGAAGATTTTTTTACAGATTTTAGACTCAGTTTTACTTTTATTGTGTAACTTAGGCCAGTACTAAACTTTAATAGTTTTATGACGTATGAAATGAGATGAAAATATGATTTCGCACTCCCATCTTATACTCATTAATTCAATTTTTTATATACAATGAATAAAATTAAATAATTCAAATTATTCATGATCTAATACCGACCTTGCTAGGTCGGAATACTAGAAAAAAGTTTGAAAAACTACAACAAAAATATTAATAATGGTAAAAATATTAGTATTATAGGATCATTATATGGAGGAGTTTTCATCGGGAACTGGCTTGTGATTGGTTGTATGTAAGATGGTTGTCAGCCAACCATAGAATTAAATTTGATTTAAGAGGGGCGTTTCTTGGCTTGCTTCATACATTGATCGTGGTTTTTCAATTGATCAATTCACTATGGTGAACGAATTTATGCAGAGGAAATAATATCTTGTGGATTCAAGTTGTTGGTAAAACAAGTTTTTTATCAAATAGTGGAGAATTATTCTAATAGCCCAATTGAAATTTTTAAAAATTCCCGTTTTGAATCAGCCGCCGCGGCGCCCCCTTGGCCGTGGCGCCCTGTGCGGTCATACACTGCGCTCACCCCACGCAAGGGCCCTGGGACTAAGGAGAGAAGAGAGGAGTAGGAAGAATATGATGAATGAAGAGAAAACATAGCTGAAAAAGCAACTCAGAAGGAAATCGCCGTTAAAGGAGGAATTGAAGCAGAAGAAAATTATGCGTCGTGGAGAAGGGATTATCGAATATACTAAGAATAAGAGTTAAAAGAAGAAGAAGAAGAAGAAGAAGAAGAAGAAGAAGAAGAAGAAGAAGAAGAAGAAGAAGAAGAAGAAGAAAAGGATGAAAAATGATCAATCAAGAGAGAGTGCAGTAGCTAGAAAATGAATTGAATCCTTGATTGATTGTTTTATCCATCAATCCGTGTTGTGTTGTGAAAGCGCTTACTACAGGCTACCATTTTCTAATCAAATTTATCCAGCTGTTGTGTGTTCTGATTGAAGAAATCGACATATCTTTAATTCAATCTTTGTTGAGATTGTATTATCTTGAAAGGTTTTCTTGAATATAGATTATCAATCACTTTCTGCTATTGAGAAAAATTATTAACATCTAATTAAAAATTATTGTAAAGCAAAGAAGCTCGGTCAATTGTTGCAGCTCGGTCAATATTGGTTCGAAAATTATTGATTTGGTCTGAAATTGAAGATCGAATTGTTCCTATAATTGAGACCAGATCAATAATGTTTGAACCAATATTCTTTGCTTGAACAGACTATACCTTGAGGCATTCGCGACACATGCCTCGCACTGTCAATACGGGCCTTAATATGATTTCCTAAAAATACATTGTCATATTACCTAGAAAATACACTATCTGGTACTTCAAAACTAATCCTGAAGTTTCTATTAGTAGCCTAATAACGCATTGATAATCCACTACTGTAAATATTAAATACATAAAATAATAGTGTATTTCTTCACTCAAATTTCAATAATTTTTCAGAATTCAAGAGGATCAAAAACGACTCGATTCACGTTTGTGAACCAGGTGTTTTACAAAGCTACTTTAATTTTTTTCACATGAATCTGGTAAGATTGAGCAAATAATTTGTGAGGATGATATAGTCTGTCCAAGCAAAGAAGACCCTCTGGCAAGATAGGAAAATGACTCCAGCTTGGTCAATATTTGTTCAAAAAATTTTAATGTGGTCTTAATAGTAGATCAAATTGTTTCCTACAATTTGAGATGAAATTGATAATTTTTTAACTAAAGCTCGGTCAGCTTGAGTCATTTTCCCATCTTGCCAGAGGGTCTTCTTTGCTTGAACAGACTATACCTAATTTTCATTACCGAGCTACTCATCTCTCAAATAATTGAACTAAATAAACAGACATTCCTAATTTGAGTTTCAGTTCCTCAACCAGAATCTTCTTACTTGAATCAACAATAGTACAGCATCTTGAAACTCGCATTCTCAATATGTAAAGATTTTATTGAACTTTTGCATTTCCAGTTAGAAAACTGTTATCTTACAATATAAAATTAGTAAACAATATTAAAATAAACAATATTATTATATTATAAAACTGGTGTACTACCTACAACAGCCTATCAGTAGATAGTTTAGCCTATTAAATAAGATAGTTTAGTTCTATTCACTCCGCCTATCAGAGAGCCCCATTATTATCTTAGAAGGTACAACAGAAATCTGCGAAGGTCCTATCTGTTAAGTTCATGCTTGACTAAGCACAGCTTTCGCCAAGAAATTAGGAGGTTGGCGAATGACTGTTATCAGTTCTTGGCTCAGTCAGAACAGTCTAAAGCTGTCTTCGAGAGCGAATCAGTTTCGCTGGAGACGCTCTCGTTCTAGTGTACTCTCACAGACAGGAGACAGCTCGTCGACTGTCCTGACAGAGCTGAGAACGGATAAGAGACTTTCGCCAACCGCCTAAGTTTGTGGCGTCAGCTATAGTCTGTCCAAGCAAAGAAGACATTCTTGTAACATGGGAAAATTACTCCAGCTCGGTCAATATTGGTTCAAAATTTATAAATTTGGTATCAAATTGTAGGAAACATTCTGATCTACAATTTGTGAACAAATCGATAACTTTTGAACCAATATTCACCGAGCTGGAGCCATTTTCTAATCTTACCAAGCTCTTCTTTGCTTGGACAGACTAAATACATGACAAAGCTGGCAATCGTCTATGAAGACTATTATAAACTTAGCTGCCAACCATCCAAATACCATAACTAAGTAGCTAAGCATCCATGCACCAGAACTAAGTACAGTCTGTTCAAGCAAAGAAGTCATTCTGGCAAAATGGGAAAATGACTCCAGCTCGATCAATATTGGTTTAAAAATTTTAAATTTGGTCTCAAATTCTAGATCAGAATGTTTCCTACAATTTGATACCAAATTAAAAAATTTTGAACCAATATTGACCGAGCTGGAGTCATTTTCCCATGTTACAAGAATGTCTTCTTTGCTTGGACAGGCTGTCGTATATAATTTGAAGTCTAGAACTAAGTAGCTTGAAGACAAGTTGAAGGACGAGGGTTTATTTCAACGGGAGACTATCTACCTCTCATAGTCTGGGAACCCAAACTTTCTCTCTCTCTCTCCCCAGATAGTGAGGGGGAGGGAGAGGGTTAGGTAGAAAAGGAAACCCTAGATACGCCTGCGCCAAAATACATCCCCTTCCCCACCCACCCCAAGAAAAGAGACTTGGAAGTTAGAAGTTGCCGGGACTTTGAGCCGTGTGTATCTGTTGGATGAAAATGCGGAAAGTTTACAAAACACGAATCTTATCACGTGGTTGTTTCAGATAGTAGTGATTGATTATTGAACTTTATCGATTAACAAATGTAAATATCGATTAATGTTAGAGTTGATTAGATTTTTTTACTGATCGATTAATGTTGAAAGTGTTGATTAATTATTTTTACTCTAATAAAAGGTGAATGAAATTCGATTATTAGAAGTTTGAACATTGAAAATCGATTAATACTGTATTGCGTTAATTTGAGTTGTAAAGATCTTTATTGAGATTATCGTTCGTGATAACGATAGTATTAGTTTGTGAAAGCATTGACAGTTAACTGCAATTATCATGAATTGAGTTGTGATTGAGATACTGAACCATCGACAGTGTTTATTATATCTTGGGTTGGAGTTTGTGTTCAAGAAGTGGAAGGTAGGTTTAACATTAACTATTTTACAATATTTATTTGCTAAGAATGTGTTTGTAAACTTTAAGCTGAGTCAGTTATTGAAACAGTGAGTCCTTTTTCCTCAAAATTCAATCTAATGAAGGCTTATATAGTTGTAAATAAAAAATCACAGAACCCTTAAATAATTATTGTTTTAGAACAAAATTTTTCGGTATGCTAAAACGAATAATCTAAGTGTACTATGATTTTCAATTTCTATTTACAATTATTAGTAGCCCTAAACACCATATTGAACATTGAAGGCATAGTTCTATAGAAAACAATTCACATTGACAATGACTCCAATTATTGATGTTTCATTTCATTTTACATAATTTTGTTCAATATTAATAAATAATCTACAATTTAATGCCATTTGTTTGGCTTGTAATAGACATTTCGAGCAACAAAAATTCTCTAGATTGAGCTTAACGTTGATGAGTTAAAGGAATTAAACTAACCAGGGTGTATAGATTCTGGAATCAACTAACCAGGTGATACACTCTTCAATCGATACTAACAACATTTTAAATATCTACAACAAGGAGGTTCAATGAACCTCCTTGATCCACAATGTTCAATTTTCAAATACATTCAACTATTTATTTATTTATTAATCTATTGGCAAAAACACATTGGTAAAAAAGAACAGGCAACCAACTTGGTATTTACAAAACAATTTTTTCTCAAATATAGTCCAAAATCTTAAGTTATAAGTTCTAATTTCTTTCCCAGCCGAAGGTTTCTCACTCAAAGAAATGATCCAAACGTGAGGATAGTTGGGAAATTCTGAATTTTAAAGGGTTGATTCAGAAAACACAGAATAGTTCCAAACATTCATTACAATAGAAAAATTAATTAGAAAATTTAGAGCCGAAAATTATCACACTCTAACATTCACTGTATTCTGGGTATTCTTTCTTCTTCTTCCGATATTTTTGATGAATCCATCAACATTATACTGTAATATTCATTATTGCGAAAAATGTCGTTATCATCATTGGGGCATCCCTGAGATCCAAGCTAGATGATTGGTAATATAGAGGAAGTTGAGAATCAAAGAAAATGTTATTTTTTCATAACAAACAGAAAGAATGGAGCTATGTAAACAGTTGAAAATTGATTGATACAAGTAGAATCGAAATTAAATCAAGTACGGTAATGATAACAATAATTTCATTGTGTTTTATTTCATTATGGAACAATTCTACAACATCGACAACAATGCAGTCGATTTATTTTAATAAGAGAACATCACTGGCAGCTCGTACCCACGAAACAGGTGAAGTGCCCGTATCTTTTACTATACAGCACTTCACCTGTTTCGTGGGCACGAGCCGCCAGTGGAGAACATTGATATTTCAACAAAACTTTTGTAGCAGAAGAGTACCAACTTTGAGTATCAGTATAGAGATCATCGGCTCAATCCTAGACTCACGAATTCTTAAGCTACCGTACTTAAAAAAGACATTATAATTCTAGATATGAAAGAATAAGAAATAGAATGACTCAATACATTGCAAAGACTACCCAATCACAGGAAAGATTTGGATTGAGTCCACGCCTACAGGCTCACCTTCAAGCTCCTCCCTACTCGCTTCTGATTGGCCAACGTTAACAACAAAGTTGTGCTTCTGAATTCTGCCGGTAGATGGCTGCAGTTACTGGATTGTTCAACGTTCTTGTTTGAGACAAACATTTAGGCTCCGCCCAGTCCCTTTCTCATTGGTCAAATCGTATAGGCCTACTCCTTTCTCATTATTCAAGTCATTTATTTATGAATGTTGTCGGTAGGTGGCATTAGCTACTGGATGATGTTGAACTTCATTTTCCTCATTATGTAGATAACGATTGTAAAGAAAATGGGTAGTAGGCTTACTGGATTTGTTCAATGGATGAGAACAGAGATTTACTGGATGAAGTTTAACTTGGAACATTCATAGAATATAGATTATTGAGCTTGGTGTTGAAGATTTTATTGGATTGTATAGACCTACTATATTAATGTAAGAGGTCTCATAGTTAAATATCGATTGGGAACAATTTTATCAGAAAAATGCAAATTTCACCTCAAAAAAGTTACGTAATCAAATTCAAAATCTTATTTTATGGGCTAATCTTCTTAAAATGTGAGAAAATCAACCTTAAAAAAATGTTGTTTTGAATGAAACTACACAGAACACAAGTTTCAACTAATAACTAACTGTGCGATGAAATGATTGATTATAATCAATTATAAAATTCATATTCGCTGCATACTTCACAAAGAGGAATCAGCTTGAAGTTAATAATTCTGAATGAGATCAGGAATTTGTTTGTAAATTGTATTGGGAGTGAACTTTCAATAAATTTTTTCAATCGAAGTCCTTTTTTGCTATTGAAAGTTAATTAAATAAAATGAAGCATGCTTAATTTACTCACTTATTTCCATACCTGCTATATACAACATATCTCATAAAAGAGAAATCAGAAACCAAAGAGATTCAATTTGATCAGTTTGTTTGATCAATTAATTTGTTTCGTTAGATTTCATCAAACAGCGATTTAATAAACTGTTTGTTGTGATAATCCGAGGCATGCTACAGATCTCAAAATGGACAATTCCGCTGATTAACAAGAATTAGCACGGAAAATCAATTGAATTTAACCTGCAAAATTTCATTGAATAGAATAAAAAAAACAATATACCGTTTCCTCACATCGGTCAAATTCAATTTGTTTTTTGTGCAGATAATAAGGCACGTAAAACACACACGCTAAAACATGTTACGTGTATTTAATTAATTGTTCTTTGTTCCATTGTATTATATGTGTGTTTTGAAGTCTCTCAAACTGAAAAAAACTCTTAAACATTTGAATCTTCGTGAATCATTTCAATAAATACAACAATTTCCTATCGAGGATGATATATTGAGGTTATTTTGCCGGTGTTATTCTTTAACATCCTTTTAGGACTCCCCACCAAAAATAGCATACGCTAATAATAATAATAATTATTGTAATAATTATATTCTGTGTATTTTTCTACTAAAGCTCTCATCTATCACAGCAAAGAAAAATCGGGAAAGCAGATTGACAAACCACAGTGTATTATCTTACTTCAAGTCATATTTTCTCTAAACTTGAGGTTCGCAGATACTTCGCCTCTTTTACTTACGACAGGTTACTTGATGAACTACATAATTTGATTCATAATTTCAAATCCCTTGATATGATAATTCATGATTCAAACTGAGCATCATCCGCAAACAAATTCATATAGAACACCATTAAATTTGTAATCATATATATATATTATATTGAAACACCACTACACAAACCTTACCAGACCTTATTCCGAAAGAATACACACTTTGATTTGAACAAAGCTTACTTAAAGATGTTCAGATGCTTATGAAACTTTAGAACAAATTTCAAATAATAAACAATAACCATTTTAAACTTTTGAAACATGAACTGTAATCAGAATTTCATGAGTTAATAATGAAACCTCATTACTAAAGAACACACAATGTAATACAAATACAGTGAGGCAGATCCAATAGTTGGCACATATCTCAGAGCACTCTTCGGTTAATAACCGGGCTTCTATCTTCTATCCTTGTTTATCTTTATCTTGCTTTAGTCTGTCCAAGCAAAGAAGACATTCTGGCAAGATGGGGAAATGTCTCCAGCTCGGTCAATATTAGTTCAAAAATTATGAATTTGGTTTCAAATTGGAGAAGACATTCTGATCTATAATTTGAGACCAAATTTCGAATTTTTGAAACAATATTGACCGAGCTGGAGTCACTTTCCCATCTTGCCAGAATGTCTTGTTTGATGTTCGACCTGACTATAGTGCTATATCTCTGTCTCTATTTCGGCTGGGATATTGCTTTTCTTATATGCGCTATTGTTGTGGTCTGAGATTTGGCTCAAATCCCAACAGCGGTCTACTGGCTATGGCTTACACCCGGCCAATACCCCACTATCTTCCTATTACTTTTTCTGTCTTCGCTTTCATGTTCGTCTCTTCTTTTTCTTCTTCTTCTTCTTCTTCTTCTTCTTCTTCTTCTTCTTCTTCTTCTTTTTTTCTTCTCATTTCCCTTCTTTTTCTTATTCTCTTTCACTTTCGTATGCCTTTCTCATCCCTCGCGTTTATTATCTCTTCTTCATTAACTACAGTCTTCTTTATTAATTTTTCTTTCTTTCTTCTTCTTTATCTTCTTCTTCTTCTTCTTCTTCTTCTTTCTTCTTCTTTCTTCGATTTTCTTTATTTTCTCTTCTTCTTCTTTCTTTTCTTCTTCTTCTTCTTCTTCTTCTCTTCTTCTTCTTTCATTTTCTTCTTCTTCTTCTTCTTCTTCTTCTTCTTCTTCTTCTTTCTTTCATTTTCTTCTTCTTCTTCTTCTTCTTCTTCTTCTTCTTCTTCTTTCTTCTTCTTCTTCTTCTTTCTTCTTCTTCTTCTTCTTCTTCTTTCTCTTCTTCGTTTTCTTCTGCTCATTTCCCTCCTTTCCTTCTCCCCTTTCTCTATGCCTTTCTCATTCCTCGTTTATTATCTCTTCTTCAACACTACAGTCTTCTTTATTAATTTTTATTCTTCTTCTTCCTTCTACTTCGTTTTCTTCTGCTCATTTCCCCTCCTTTCCTTCTCACCTTCTTCTATGCCTTTCTCATTCCTCGTTTATTATCTCTTCTTCAACACTAAAGTCTTCTTTATTAATTTTTCTTTTCTTCTTCTTCTTCTTCTTCTTCTTCTTCTTCTTCTTCTTCTGTATTCCTCATCTCTAGTTTATCATCATCTCTTCTTCACCACTATCGTTTCTCTATTACGTTTTCTTTCTTCTCTTTGTTCTTTTCCTCTTCACCCTTTCTTCTGCATTCACGTATGTCACCATCTCCTCTTCACCATTACTGTCTTCCTAATCATAATCATAATCATATAATCATAATCATCTTTATTGAGTAATAATACATAGGAAGAGTACAACAGGCAAAGCCCAAAACTGTCCCTCTTACAATTTATACAAACATATTAAAGATAGGTTATATGATATTTTTCACACATATTTCCACTAATTTTTACACTAAAATCCAAATTTTGAATTTTGAAATAGATTCACAACAAAATATCGAACAAAACACCAGATGAAACATAATTGAAACTTTTAAATAAATTTAGAAATATTTCCAATACTTTTCCCCTCTTCATTTTGTTGTTTGTTTCTTCTTCTCCTTCTCGTGCCCCATCTTCTTCTTTTTCCTCTTGGAGCGCACAAGGAACAGACGAAACCGGCCAACTTTTCAGCGTCAGCTGTACCAACTTCATCTTATAAATGTTTTTATTGTTCTTTTGAAGTCATTTCTTTTCATTTTTGGTTCTCTGTTCTTCATGTAATCCTTTTCTTCTAATTCTGATTCAAAGTTCTCTTCAACATTGTTTCTCTTCATCTTATAAATGTTTTTATTGTTCTTTTGAAGTCATTTCTTTTTATATTTATTTCTCTGTTCTCCATGTAATCATTTTCTACTAATTCTGATTCAAAGTTCTCTTCAACATTGTTCATCCACCATTATTTATCGTTACTTCTACCTTGCTTCTATCTTCTTCTCCATTTCTTTTCATCTGTCATATCATTTTCTTAGTCACTTGTTATTTTCTCTTTCTTTAGCTTCTTTCATCTCTACTCATATATTTTTGTTCTATCTCTCTTCAGCCTTTTCCACCTCTATACATAGATTTTCTCTCACTCTATTAAGTTTTTCTAATAACAATTCTATTCCCTTTCTAAATTTACTTACTCCTTTCACTTTTATTTCTCACTTTGCCATCTATTTCTCGCTCGCAATGTACTTTCTCTTGTTCCATTGCTCCTTGGCTCATCACTCTCTCTCTCTCCGACTTTCTTTCTCTCTTCTCTCTATTCTTTCTACCCATCTCTCTCTGTTCCACTGTCTCCTCAAGAGTGTCATGTCCCACTCTCTCTCTCTCTCTCTCTCTTTCTCAGTGTCTTTTAAGTGAGTGGTCGAAATATTTATTGAGTCGCAGTCACACCAAGCAAAGAAGACATTCTGGCAAGATGGGAGAATGACTCCAGCTCGATCAATATTGGTTCAACAATTATAAATTTGCTTTCAAATTGTAGAAAACATTCTGCTCTACAATTTGAGACCATATTTGAGACTATTTGAACCAATATTTGACGAGCTGTAGTAATTTCCCATCTTGCCAGAATGTCTTCGCTGCTTGGACAGAGTATACAATGTTTGAAGAAGCAGACCGTCTGTTTTGTCAAATAACAGCCAGCAATTAACTGTGTTTCAACGCAAACAAGTTATTTCGTTGATTTGTAGGCGCGCTAGGAATTTAACTATTCTACAGAAAAGGGTGACCGGTGGTTCATTCTTTGAGGCAAATTTATCCTTTGATCTCGATGGGTTTTGTTTGGAATTTTAAGTAGTTTCACTTTTATTCATTTGTACGAATTAATGTGTTTGACAATTTTGTAGTTTGTATAAGTTTGCAAGGAATTCATCTACTTTTGAACAGAATGAGCGATGAGTTCATTTGAGAAGTCAAATTTATAATTTGATCAAGTATTTGATAAATTTTATATACCTGCACTCATTTTTATGTCCCTCTTTTGGGAGATCGTTAGTGAAGATAGTCAGTCGTTTTCCGTCTCTGGATAAATAGTAACTGTTTCATTACACTCTAACTGATTAACTGGATGTTATTCAGAGGTTTTCACTTGATTACGGAAGCTAGCTTATGGTTGTAAGGATTTATGTGCTAACTACATGTTACGTCTATCCTGGTTGAAGGTGATATTCACCTCTGCTGTATAATGGAGTGAATATGAAACTGGCAACCAGCTGGGGGGTCTAGGACCTTGAACCATTGAAAAAAAATGTTCGGAAGCAATATATCATGGTTATGAAATAGTACACACACTAATAATGTTAATTCTACCGTTTGTTTTGGTACATGACCATGTAATGACTGACCACACAGTGTGCTGTATTTTATTTCAAATTGATTCTACAACATCGTCAACAACTTAGTTGAATTGTTGTTGTCTGTCTCAATGGCTCAACAGCCTATGAAGAATTGAAGGGCCTAGGCCTACCAGCTGGTTGCCAGTTTCATATTCACTCCTCTATACAGTCCGCGTCCAAGCAAAGAAGACACCCCGGCAAGACGGGAAACGACTCCAGCTAGGCCAATACCGGCCTAAAAGTCATAAATTCTCAAACAGAACTCACAGTCACTGACCGAGTCTAAACGGCCCTCCCAACCCGTCAGAATTCCATCCTGGCCGGACCGACCATACAGCAAGCAAATAATTTTGGAGTTTTTATTAAATGATTTTTAATTCTAACAATACGATGTTCCCTCAATAGGTTCAAGCCTCAATATGATCACTTTTATTTTGAGTATTAACAGTATTTGTTTATTGATAATATTATTATCAATAATAAGTGTGAACAGTATGAAATTTGAACAGTATGACAGGTGAAATTTATGATCAGAATTTTATATAAAGAGCTCATCTTTTTGTTCAATGGGACTATATAGTTCTTCTACATTGATTGTATATGAGATATAACTATCAATGACAGATTATTGATGCGAATATTATTATTATTATTGATGCGAAAAGGAGATGAAAAGAAATGAAAAGAAATAAGGAGTGAGAAGGAGAAAGGAAGGAGAAGAGTTCCCCTTTGAAATTGATGAGAAAGGCAATAATAGGCGAGAATATTGAAAATGCCATAAAGCTGCTTCTGAATACGAATGTGCTCTTGGTTATATTCAGGGATCGAAAAAGTCTGTATTGATGGAAAGCGTTCATTGAGAGGATGAGGAGGAGGAGGAGGAGGAAGAGGAGTAGGAGGAGGAGGAGGAGGAGGAGGTGAAGTAGGAGGAGGTTGAGGAGGAGGAGGACTCAGATTGAGATTCAGATTCAATCACTTTACTCATGTAGATTACATAATACAATAATTCGAATCCTATGCTATAAGAATAAAAATAAAGGAAAATAACATTAATCACATCATGGTTCGCTTAAGTTAGCTAATTATAAACTATGAAAACTTGCAAAATGAGACAGATAATGGATTCAATATAAGCTAACGGTAGTATAAATTTGTGCTGTATTTACATAAAATGGCGGAGTTTAGACATATAAATGTCCATTCTTGGAGAGGGATGTTCAAAGACATCTCTCCCATTAACACTCAACCATGGGGCGAATATTTTTCTGATCTTTACGACTACGGTACTAAGAATTTGTTTTAATGAAAATTTCATACTATGAAATTATGTAAAATGAATAATATTCATATGAGTGGAAATGATGGGAATAATGATAATGAAATGTCATTGGAGGAGGAGGAGGAGGAGGAGGAGGAGGAGGAGGAGGAGGAGGAGGAGGAGGAGGAGGAGAGAGGAGGAGGAGGAGGAGGAGAGGAGGAGGGAGGAGGAGAGGAGGAGGAGGAGGAGGAGGAAGGAGGAGGAGGAGGAGGAGGAGGGAGGGAGGAGGGAGGAGGAGGAGGAGGAGGAGGAGTGGGAGGAGGAGGAGGAGTGGGAGGAGGAGGAGGAGGAGGGAGAGGAGGAGGGAGGAGGAGGAGGAGGAGGAGGAGGAGGAGGAGAGGAGGAGGAGGAGGAGGGAGAGAGGGAGGAGAGGAGGAGGAGGAGGAGGAGAAGAGGAGGAGGAGTGGAGAAGGAGGAGGAGAGGAGGAGGAGGAGGAGGGAGGAGTAGGAGGACGAGGAGGAAGAGAGAGAGAGAGAGAGAGAGAGAGAGAGCAGAGAAAACGAAATAAAGCTTGGATGATCAGGAAATTAAGAATCGTGAATGGGAAGAGAGAGAATTCAAAAGAAATGACGTGAGGAAATGTCAAAGGAGTCCCGAAACAATTATTAGAGTAATAAGGAGTAGAAAATAAGTTAAAAGAAGATTAAAAAGGACGTAGAATGAGAGGAAACCAAATTTTAATTTTTATTCACATTAGAAGTTCAAGGAAAAAGGACGAGAAAAGAAAGTATGAGAAGAACAATAAGTAAACTGTGAAAAATTTGTTTGAAGACAAAATATATGAGAAAGTTATGTCATGAGAAAAAGAGAAAATATCAGGAGGATGAAGCGATTCATGGAGGAGGAAATTTATTAGTGATGATGAAGAAGGAATAGAAGCTTATGGAGAACAGTGAAAGAAAAAAGTAAAATATATGAAAAGAAATTGGAGAAAAGGTAGAGAAAAGATTAAAGTGGAAGAAAGTGGTTCAAAGACTTCAAAGACGAGAGAAAGGCAGATGATGAACGAAAACAAAGAAGAATCTAATCGGGAGGAAAATATCGGATATTGGGTGAAGTCAAAAAAGTGAGGAAGAACGAGAAAATGAGTGGAAGGATATGAGTGATCTATGGAAAGAAGATAAATGAGAAGCAATGGAGAAGAAGGAGAAGAAAAAGTAATTATATAAAGAAATATACGATAGGTATTTCTTTTGCTGTAGATTGATTTGAATTTTATACGAGGAAAACACAAAAAAAACAAATAAAACGGTACAAGAAAAACGGTATTTCATGAAACTTTATCGTCTGTCACATTTCAGGGAATATTGGTTCGGAAATTGAAGATCAAAGGAATGCTATAGAATGTTCACGTACCAGACTGAAAGGTGCGTAACGTTCCGTATGCGTAATGTTGAGAAAAAACAATATTTTTCATGAAAATCACAAGTCAATATAATATTATGAATAAGCTATTTCTGCAAAATTTTAAATTTTCACTAGAAACTTTCATTTTTTTGGAACTATGTTTGAAAATATTAGAGCCATTATTCGAGGAAATGTTTTTGTATAATCAAAACTAACATTGAATAAATGATTTCATGAGTAAGTATAGGGGATTAATTTTCCTTTTCATTTCCATAGCACCTACAGTAGCATAGCACCAATTGTAGGTGGAAATTGCACCTTTCAATAGCACCAATTGTAGTTGAAAACTAATAAGCTATTCAAATCCATCTTAAATATTATTAAGGAGCCAATGCAAGTAAATTTTTTGCGAAGTTATGACCCATTTGTTAGCTATGTGACATTTCAGCTATGCATGATTTCTATGTATAATTTTAGAACTTAATTGAAGCAAGTACACACAACTTTGATTAGTGTTAGCTACAACCTTTGAATGACAATTCAAAATTTGGCGACCAGCATTTGGTAATTTGTACAACCAACTCAATTAGCCAATTCAAGAACAGTAAATAGTGCTTCATAATTAATTAACCAACGCAATGCAGTATCAAAGGACAACCCCCACATGGATGCTAGTTAACAGGAACGTACCAAATTTGAAACTGAAAATACCTATTTAGTGTTTGTATTTTTTTATTTCTTCATATTTTTAAATTTAAAAATCTCAATTTATTAATTCCATTTACAGTATTGTAGTAAGTTTAAAGTTTTAAAATTCAAGTCTGTGAAAAATTCAATTGAAAAAATTACACAAGATGGTAAAATAATGGATAGGAAGAAACGTATTTTATGTTCAATAATGATAATACATTGTTAATATTTTGTAACATAATCTTGAACTGTAATAGAAACAACAGTATACACTTATAAATAGGCTGCTCCAAATATTTCTGGCGTCATACTGTTTTTGAGGTTATGTTGGCTATATTTAAGAATTTCAAGATGGCGGCTGAACACATACCATTCATACGATGTATTACTGTGGATGGTGTGTATGTTCTATAGATTTACCATCTACCCTCCACCCTCCACGCTCTACCCACCGGCAGTGCGGCCTCAGCCTAAATAAAGGTCAATATGAGCAAATAAAGGACGTCAAAATAGTGTATCAATAAAAAACCTTAGCTGGTGCGGAGACACTCTTTTGCTCGAGATGTTCGTATCATAATAATTCATGGACATTTTTGCATTTTTACGATAATTTTTGTACACGAGCACAAAATGTATCATCGCAACCGCTCCATAATAATATGTCCTAGTTTTGCATCGTATATTTTTATACTCTTCAAGGATGGATAAGGACAAATCCTTCGATGCAATCTCATTACTCATATTGTCAAGCTGTCTACTTGCATGCTGACGAAGAAGGAGGAGGAGGAGGAAGAGTAGAGGAAGAGGAGGAAGAAGAGAAGGAAGAAGAAGAAGAAGAAGAAGAAGAAGAAGAAGAAGAAGAAGAAGAAGAAGAAGAAGAAGAAGAAGAAGAAGAAGAAGAGGGAAGAAGAAGAAGAAGAAGAAGAAGAAGAAGAAGAAGAAGAAGAAGAAGAAAGAAGAAGAAGAAGAAGAAGGAAGAAGAAGAAGAAGAAGAAGAAGAAGAAGAAGAAGAAGAAGAAGAAGAAGAAGAAGAAGAAGAAGGAGAAGAAGAAGAAGAAGAAGAAGAAGAAGAAGAAGAAGAAGAAGAAGAAGAAGAAGAATAAGAAGAAGAAGAAGAAGAAAAAGAAGAAGAAGAAGAAGAAGAAAAAGAAGGGGAGAAAGGAGAAGAACAAGAAGAAGAAGAATAAGAACAAGAAGTAAAGAGGAAAATTAGGGAAAAGAGAAATGGAAAGAGTATTTGGATAGACGAGAAGTTGAAGAGAAAAAAGTGAGAGAGGAAAAGAAAATTGAAAGCAAGAGTAGAGACGGAGAAATACATGATAAGGAAGAGAAAGAGAGTAAGAGAGGAGAAAATTGCTTTAAAAAAACAATATAAACGTATGAGAAGAAGAGAACCCAGAACAATAGAAACAAGGAATCAGATGGAAAAGGTGAGAATGAATGTACAAGAAGTAAGAAGATAATGCAAGATGAAACTCTTTGGAACATGAAAAAAGAGGAAATGAAAAAGTGGATTATGAAATTAAGACAGGAAGAGAATAAAAAGGGAATAGATCAAATTTAATTAACAATAAGATGAATGATTGAGAAATGTAAAAAGTATAAAAGATAATATAATAATTATAATTTATTATGAATTTATTTTGCGTATGCTTTCATTGGTGTCCGATCTCACAAGGTGTCAAATTATCTATCGATAAACTGAAAAACTTCAATAAATAAATATAATTAAGATTGAAATACTGTAAGGAAAAATCAGAAAGGAAGAAGATAAAGCAAGAAGAAGAGAAGATACGGAGATCGAGATATGAAGAAAAAAGAGAGAAGAAGAGAAGAAAAAAGAAACAAAAGAAAATAAACAAAATAAGAAAAACACGCTACATGTTCGTGGAATGATGTTCGCTCATTTGTCAGTTGAGATCTTAATGGCCGTGCGACGTTTTGATACCGAATGAGATCTACCGTATTTCAACATGAGATCTCATTCTTCTCAATGAGATCTGAACTCTCGTTGTGAGATTTTATCGAGAGATATCTCACAAGCTGTGGCAGGCCGGAGGGAACGTAACGATGCATTTTGCATAATAAATGTCACTGTTTGTCTTGCTATTTGAATGTACCGTAATGTGTCAGGTTTATTGCTGGAGAGATAGAGTTGGTTTATATTATGTTTGCTGGTTTACACTGATCCTTCGATATTTATCATGCTTTTATGCAGTTTAAAATACACTGCGAGGTAGGGCTGAAAAGATGTATCATTTCCTGATAAGCTTGGCCTATACGACATTGAACAATCAACTGAATTTATTCTCAAGAATTTATTGAAGAAAATTCTTAAGATGATTCAAGTATCAAGTACAGTTGACACCAAAAAGTAAGGCGGTATCGTCTGTTTTTAGTGCACTCCAACAGCTGATGTTGTCAATTAGCGTTGTCATTTAGCTATGCCTGGATGCTAGATGGTGGTTTTTGAATAAAAAGAGACAATACAGGCTCAACATCAGCTATTAGTAGGAGTATAAGAGACAGACCACCATCCACAGTAATTCATCGTATGAATGGTATGACGTCATTCTGTTTTTTGAGGTTATGTTGTCCATATTCAAGAATTTCAAGATGGCAGATGAACACATACCATTCATACGATGTATTACTGTGGATGGTGTGTATGTTCTATAGACTTACCAACTACCCTCCACCCTCCAGGCTCCACCCACCGGCAGTGCGGCCTCAGCTAAAGTGTCAGACGAAACTGCGGCGTCAGCAATATCTATTTCAAGTACTGTGACAGTGTTTGACCTCTCAGTGTTATTATAGTGTAATCACAGTCTTATATTGGTTATATTTCTGTGCTGTAAGCAGATTGAGGCTCGTATTATCAAGAAATTTAGAAATTAAATCATCAGCTAATTCAGATGAAACTGATTATAAATTAAATGCGGCCATATCTTGATTCAACTATCGGTTAATTCACTTTTGGTTTGGGTCATTATTGATAATACGGGTTTTAACGTCCAGCCCTAGCGAGACCGGACTCCCCAAACACTAACTTGGTAGATCAAAGAATAAATACTCAATTCCATATTATGAAATAAATTGTTATCTTTCCAAACTTTCAATCATGGTTTTTGCATGATCATCTATAAATAAATACTAAACTCCATATGAAATAAACGTTCTTTTCTTATTTTCCCAATCTTTCATTTAAACATTTTCACAGGATCATGGTGGAAACCCCGACCCCCAGCCTAGTTCGCTTGCGCGTCGTGCAGAAGCAGGTGCTATTCGAGCGGCGCGTGCTATTCTGCTGCACGGTGCTCGTGGGCCTAGGGCTCCTCACGTGGCTGGTGGCCATCACCACCGATTACTGGTTCTACGTGGAGGCGACGGGACGTAACGGCATCTATGTCAACGAGACCAAGAGATACTTTCTGGGCAGTAATAGCGGGCTGTGGAGGATTTGCAGGTAAGAGAATGAAAAATAATGTCCATTTCGCAGATCTAATTATAATTATAGAGACTGAATGATCATAGTGTGGACATTGGATGTTTGAGTTTTAATTGGCTATCTGCTAATCTGTCCAAGCAAAGAAGACAATCTGGCGAAATGGAAAAATGACTCCAACTCGGTAAATATTAGTTCAGGAATAATAAATTTGGTATGAAATAGTAGATCTGAAATTATCCTCAAATTTGAGACCAAATTGAAAAATTTTGAATACTGACCGAGGTGAAGTCAATTTTCTATCTTGCCAGAATGTCTTCTTTGCTTGGACAGACTATATTATCTCGGTTATTTTGTACAAAGACGCCATAGTTTTGCCTGATTTCAGTGTAGTTCCATAAGGTTCACATTAAAGAGATAAAAAGAATTATCGTTCTCAAAGTAGTTCGTGAGGTGATTTATCAAATTTATGTACATAAATACTTACTAGTTTCTTCCATAATCGAAAGTTCACTTAAGGCCGCTATTACACGATAATAGATCTATGTAATACATCTATTATCAAAGATATTATAATATGTTCTCTATAGGAGAACATATGACATAGAATACGATCATTTATAATATTTGGTTCATTACACGGTAATATTTCATCATCACAGATTTTTGATAATAGAAATATGTCATAGAACTATTATCGTGTAATACCGGCCTTAGCAGACCATCAAGTTATGCATGGAATGCTATAATATACGAAAATTAAAAAATATATGCTAATTTTCGTGGAAGTGCAAGTACTCATTCCTTTCGAATTCAAAACCATTTATACCTATTAATTACTATTGTAATCCTGATCCAATACTAAGATCTTTTTTAATTGAGAAAATTATGAGTAATAACATTTCTATCAAAATGAATCTTGTGAATGAGCTATTGAGTTAAGTTCTGCTAATTAGCACATAATCAGCATTCACCCATTCAGGAAGTTGGCGAAAATATTTCGTTTGGCGCGGAAAATTTGATCTCAGCTGGTTGTTATGGAATGTTTCACACCAATGTGATCGTACAGTGTGTTATGATTTTTATGTAATGAGTTTATGATTTGGCCCAATTTGACCAAAAAGAAAAAACTGTGTTTTCAACATAAGAGCCAATATGTATTTGGTTCAATTCTGGACACCCATCCAAGAGCAGTTCAATAATGTATTACGGTGTAATCGTAATGTATTAATGACTGAAGACAAGAACAGCGGTAGACTCCCGTTCAAGATTCAATTTTCAGTCGTGAAATATAGATTCGAATAGTATTAACGCGTCTGTTCAGGATTGGACGTATAGTCAGTCCAAGCAAAGTAGACATTCTGACAAGATGGGAAAATGACTCCAGCTCGGTCAATATTGCTTCAAAAATTATAAACTTGGTCTCCATGAATAGAAATAAACTCTGTTCTTCAATTTGGAATCAAATTCAAATATTATGAACCAATATTGACAGAGCTTGAGTAAATTTTTCAACTTGCCAGAATGTCTTCTTTGCTTGGACAGACTATATCTGGTTGCGCCGTTCGACACAATTTAATAGCCAATTTCGAATGTGAGTTTCTCGCCATGCCAATCCAGCCTTCGATTCTAATTCCATGTAACTTTCGACTTGAAATATATTGTATTTCCTATATTTCACGTGTTACACCAAGTCGGAAGTTACATCAACTACAGTAAAGTCTGATTTTTTAGGTGAGAATAGTTCGATTTCACAGGTGGTGGGGGGGGGGGGGGGTAGAGGGGGAGGAGATTTGATACAGGAGCGTTTTCATCCAGCCCTTCCTACTAGTATTTCCAAGCAAAGAAGACATTCTGGTGGAATGGGAAAATGACTACAGTTCGTTCAATATTGGTTCAAAATATATAAATTTGTTTTTATATTGTAGGAAACTTTCTGCAGTACAATTTGAGACCAAAATGATGATTTTTGAGCCAATATTGACCGAGTTGGAATCATTTTCCGATCTTGTCAGAATGTCTCCTTTGCTTGGACGGACTAGAGCTAGAATCTATTATTTGGTGGCAGGTTATTTCTCATTCCCAATCCTCTTTTATCCTTCATTCCCCAATGCTCTTTTTACCTCTCCAAGTCCCTTCTCCTTCTCTTCCTTCTCCTTCTCTTCCTTCTCCTTCGTCTGCTTCTTCTTCTTCTCCTTTTTCTCCTTCTCTCCTATGCTTTCTTCCTCGATCCTCTTCTACCTTCTACCCCTCCAAATCCCCCCTCTTTCTCTAAAACTAGTGAACAATACTGTCTATCAAATGTCAGTCAGTGGTTTTAGCTCAATTGGAGAATGGAAATAAAATGTATTATATGGTCTGGAGATTTTCCAATATGCGCTATTTCGGGCATATTCTATCCAAGCAAAGTAGACGCTCTTGCAAGATGGAAAAATGACTCCAGTTCAGTCAATAATGGTTCAAAAATTTTACATTTGGTCCCAGAGTGTAGGAAATATTCTGATGTAGGCTACAATTCGAGACTGTATGAATTTATTATTTTTTTCTTTCAATATTGACCAAGATGGAGTAAATTCTCCATCTTTCCAGAATGTCTACTTTCCTTGGACATACTATACAAAACAATGCGTCGTGTGGATTTGAAAAGGTTTTATTGATAATTGTAAAATAAATAAAACATGAATTTTTGAATGACTATTCAAGTATAAGTTTAGAAGATAACCTACATGGCTCTCATGTTCTTATCTGGAGAAAATTAGGTGAAATGGAACAAATTTTGGGTCTCCTCACTATTAAAAGCTATACGCTGAATAATAAATTGATAATTGTATAAATCAATAATTGTTCTATCAATATGATAAATTAACATCTACTCTATCGTACAATCAGTCATTTTAGAAAAATATTCCCGTCTTATTCTAGTCATTCAATACTGAATATTTAAATAAAATCAATCAAAATGCTAATCGTTGTCATAGCTAAAATTTGGCATATAAAAATTAATAATTGCTCTAATAGCCCAGGCAAATTAGACTTTTGCCTCCAAAAAAATAAGGTAAGGCTGAAAATCGTCTTAAACGACTTTGGGCATCCTAAATAAGTCTACTATGAGTTTGCGACGGATTCCGAGGTGTGTATAATACAGAGTGACTAGAAAACCACCAAATTTAACGATTACTATTTAAGCCCAAATGTGACCATTTCCCAACAATGGCTTTTAACATAGACGCATTTGAACACAATTAGTAGCCTTTTTCTCGGTATATGAGAAATAACTCAAAGTACTCAAGGTGATATTCTTCAATTTCGATCAAATTTGATAAATGATATATGAATTTTAATCGCCTTGATGAGCTCAAAACGATGAGCTATAGTTCTTGATGATCCGTCAACTTTTACGGAAGTTACGGAGGTCCTTAGTTTATTATCCTTGGAGAGTCCTTCCTACTCGTAATAACCTGAATTCAGGGCGGTATAGTAATTATAAAATCAAAACATTATATAAGAAAATATATTCCAGTGATAAAACCCCAATACAAAAATATATAGACTAATTTTGGAGGTTAATAGTGAAAATATGCTATTTTTTGCTGTGCAAGGAAACATGTTGAAAGCCCTAACACAAAACATATACAAGAAAGGAAGTCTTTTTTGGTCTGAAATTGTAGAGAACAAAATTATCCCCAGATGGATATTCAAATACGCCTTTCTAACTCATCAGACGGAAGATATGAACAATAAAATACTAAATAAGGTAGAATTCTAATTTTTCTCAAAAAATACAACTTTTTTGAAACCTCATTCCTTGGTCCTTGTTCAAGATAGAAGGTTGGATTTGATACCAATCTCTTGGAAATTTTATTAGCTAAAAAAGTATAGGAATGATATTTTCTGCCAGACGCTTCGTTTTGGCGTAAATTGCGAAAAACTAAAATCAGAACCGAAATTCCGTGGTTTTCGAGTTACTCTGTATTATGCACACCTCGGAGTCCGTCGCAAACTCATAGTAAACTTATTTAGGATGCCCAAAGTCGATTAAGATGATTTCCAGCCTTGCCCTATTTTTTTGGAGGCACAGCCTTTTTTCGATCTAATTTGCCTGGGCTATAATATTATTGTTCTATTATTCATTAAAGGTGATTTTGTGAAGTGTTTTAGTTTTGGTAGTGAATGATGTTTTGAAATAAGAAATTCTGTTTTAAAATGACTGTTTTAAAAGAACTAACCCAGATGGCTTCCCATGCTCCCATTTGTGGGAAATGAGGTTATATGGCAAAGTGGAACAACCCTTGGGTCTCCCCACTATTAAAAGCCATACGCTAAATAATAATAATTGAAAGCTTCTGGTTAATTTGATTCAATCGTACTCCGAAATTTCAAAGTAGATTTATAAACCTTCAAAGTTTCAAATATAAGTTTCTATTGATAAACTGAATAAAAAAGTTTCAAATATGTTTTGTTTGGGAATTTTTGTTAATGAACTTCAAAAAAAAGATCTCATGGATTGGTGGAAAAAATGTTATGAAAGACATGACCTTATTTTTGTATGAATATTGTAAGGCAAACGTTCTGGCTTTGCCTTTTGTACTCTTCCATGTATTCATGTAATCATGTTTTGTAGTATGTCCAAGCAAAGAAGACATCCTGGCAAGATGGGAAAATGATTCCTACTCGGTCAATATTGGTTCAAAAATCATAAATCCGGTCTCAAATAGTAGATCAGAATGCTTCCTACAGATTGAGACAAAATATATAATTTTTGAACAAATATCGACCGAGGTGAATTCATTTTCCCATCTTGCCAGAATGGCTTTTTTGCTTGGACAGACTATACTTGTTTCAGATATTGGCTTGGATTGGTCAACAGAGTGATGATTATTATTTAATTTTGTCCATTATTCATTGAAGGTGATGATTATTATTCATATGTAATGGTGATGGTGGTATATTTATTCATTCATTTCACAGAAATTATTAAACTTATTAGTTAAAAAAACAGACTCATGTCCTAAACTTCTTTACATCAAATTTTGTTGAAAATAATTATGATGATTATTTTTCAGGAATGCCCTGGGAAATTCTACTGCAACAAAAGCGGTAATTGAAGTTGTTAATAACACAGGCGGTTACATTGAAACGCAAGAAATATTAAATGTTTCAACAGCCACAAGCACTGGGATGAAACTTGCTAAATTTCGTAAGTACGACACTCATTTTGAAATTTATACATTTGAATTTACTCCAAAACAAAAATTTTTACAAAATTCTCTGGAAAAATTGAAGGTTGTTAACTGAGTTCTGCGATAATGTCATAGTCTCGATAATATATAGCTGCAAAAACTGAAATGTAAAAAATAAGAAGGCTATTCGTTGATCTCAAGTTTTGGAAAAATAACTTCATCTTGTGTAAAGAGGCATCAATCTTGGATACCCAAATTTCTGCACAAATATTTTCTCAAATATTAATGTAGAGATGTGATACATGATTCTATGAAGAAAAATCAAGACAAACTCAATGGTGGAGACTACAAAAACTACCAGTCAATCCGTTTTGGAGATATTTAACTAATTTAGAGTGAAGTTTTCTAATTATCAGTATCAGTATCTTTTAAGGGTTCAGTATCCTTATAAAGATAAGGATTCTTATCTTTATATCTTTATAAAGATGAAAGATTTTATAAAGATAAATTCTTAAAAATCTTTATGAAGATCTTTATATCCTTATCTTATATAAAAGGATTTATCCTTTTAAAGATAATTATCATTATCTTTGTAAGGGTTCGAGATAGCGAGCGATGTGCGGTATTCGGCATTCATTTTGTCTTAGGCCGAGCGTATGCTGGGACGCACTTAAAGCAGCCCACGCGAACTATACAATCACAGCCAATCACAGCTCATATTGATGACAAGAAAAGAGCTGTGATTGGCTAATTCGCCTCGAATGCGTTACGTGCGTCCCAGCATACGCCAGACCTTAGAATTGTGCATCGAAATCATGACCACCTTCCCATTTGAAAAAAATTAATTGTATTCAATATGGCGAACCGAAATTGCGGACCAAATTTTTTATTTCATATTTGAACCTCAATTCTAGTACGATTCTTGCTGTCAATTCCCTTTAACTTAACTATGTCAACTCCATCTACGCTAATTGTCTTTGAAAATTTGTAAAAGGAATATCCAAACCTTTCACCCACCCTATATATTGAGAATAAATAATGTGAAAAATTAAAAACTTAGCAGTCGAATAAGATTAATAATTTATGGCCCAGGGTTGAGTTGCAAACTGAAATAGGTACAAGAGAATATCGAACTGTTGATTTGTCACGTGAGATTGTCTTTAAAAGTTTGAGGCATTAAAAGTTCAAGGCACACTAATTTCGTCAAGAGTACAGTTTTGTCACTTGAAATGGCTGACATTTAATGAAACAACTTTGAAAAGTTGTGATCAATTTGAAATAATTGCGAATGTGAACTTGCGAAGATTTCATGCTGTATAAGAATCACTGGCGGGTTGTTTCCATGGGATAGGTGAAGTGCTGTACAGTAAAAGATACGGGTACTTCACCTGTTTCGTGGGCACGAGCCGCCAGCGGTATAAATAAGATTGGATTTTAATGAATAAGTTTAGATCCTTGTTTTGTCCTTTTCCTTCTTCCGGTTGTTATTAATCTTGTCATTGTACTTCTTATTTTCATCTCTTTCATTCTTCCATACTTCTCATTCCTCTCTCTTTTATCGTCATCACTCTTTTCTCCTTCTTCACCGTCCCCCACCATTTGTCTTTTTCTTCCTCCAGTTCCCTCATTTTGATCATATTATTATTTTATAAGCTCTCTACGTTAATATTTTCTCTCTTTTCTTTCGTCTCTCTCATGTCTGTTAAGGTTGAGTGATAGAAAGGACTTCCTAGTCCTAACTCCGCCTAATAAAGGATATTTTCATTTCATGTCTGTCGCAAGCATCAGCTGATTACTCGTCTTTAATATTTTTTGAGAATTGTTCTTTTCTATTTGTCTCTATACACTCTTCATTCATATTTCTTCATTTCTTTTCTTCTTCTTTCTTCTTCTCTTCTCCTCCCTTCATCATTTTCATAATTCCTCCTCCTTCTTTATTTTCTTCTCCTTCTTCTTCTTCTTCTTCTTCCTCCTCCTCCTCCTCCTCCTCCTCCTCCTCCTCCTCCTTTTGCTTCTTCTCCGAATTCTTCCTTCCTTTAATCCCTTTCCTCATCATTTTATTCCACTTCGCTCTCTTCCTTATAATTCTTCTCCTCCTTCTTCTTCTTCTTCTTCTTCTTCTTCCTCTTCTTCTTCTTCTTCTTCTTCTTCTTCTTCTTCTTCTTCTTCTTCTTCTTCTTCTTCTTCTTCTTCTTCTTCTTCTTTCTTCTTCTTCTTCTTCTTCTTCTTCTTCTTCTTCTTCTTCTTCTTCTTCTTCTTCTTCTTCTTCTTCTTCTTCTTCTTCCTCTTCCCTTCTTCTTCTTCTCTTTTTTCCATCTTTCTTCTTTCTCTTCTCTTCTTCCTTCTTCTTCTTTTTTCTTCTTCTTCTTCTTCTTCTTTCTCTTCTTCTTCTTCTTCTTCTTCTTCTTCTTCTTCTTCTTCTTCTTCTTCCTTCTTCTTCTCTTCTTCTCTTCTCTTCTTCTTCTTCTTCTCTTCTTCTTCTTCTTCATCTTCTTCATCTTCTTCATCTTCTTCTCCACCTCCTACCTCCTCCTCCTCCTCCTCCACCACTTCCTTCCTCCTCCGCCTCATCCTCCTCCTCCTCCTCCTCCTCCTCCTCCTCCTCCTCCTCCTCCTCCTTCTACACCTCCTTTCTCTCCTTCCTTACACACCTTCTCATCATCTCCACATTCGTACATCTTGGTCTAATAATCCCTTCCACAGCCTTCTTTGTCAGCCGTAGAAATTCATCAAGAGTGTGCACGCGAGCTTATTCCCTCTCCTGCAAACTGTGAAGTGCTCCTTTTGAAGTGCTCGAGCAATTCACTTCACTTCACTACACTACACTCCGTCTATATGTGTTCAACTCCACTCTACTCCCTCCATATATAATACTTCAAATCCTCTGCTTCATGTGACAGATCATTTCTAGACGATGAGTCAATATTGGTTCTAAACGTTCTCTCGAAAATACAGACTACTGTATATACTCTTGTATATTCGTATAACTATAGTTCCTACCTATTTTGGGTATATGCGCTCTAATATCTATAGATAGATAATAAAGGCAATTTATCTATCTACCTATCTATTCGCATATACCCAAGATAGGTACTATAGATATATACTATTTACATAATAATTTCATATCCAGGTGAAGACTTTACACACAAGCCAGAAATATATATTTGTGTATAATATATTATATGAATTTATATCTACTATCCGTCTGAGTCCACAGACAGAGTACTGAACCGTGCTCTTGCAGTGTACAGAATGCTCTTGAAGTCTTCAAGTTTGATATAGTCGGTCCAAGCAGAGAAGACATTCTGGCAAGATGATGAAATGACTTCGGCTCGAACAATATTGATTCAATAATTATGAATTTGGTCTCAAATTGTAGATTGGAATGTTTCCTTCAATGTGAGATTGAATTTATCATTTTTGATCCAATATTGGCCGAGCTTGAGTCATTTTCCCATCTTGCCAGAATGTCTTCTTCGCTTGGACAGTCTATAAAAGGTCGTACTTTTTCAAAGTGACTGTGAAATAATTTGTATGTTTGTTATATTGATTTCTGATTCACACCTGATTAGAACGTATAGTTTTTGTTTAAAATTAGTTTAAATTGAGAAGAATCGCGGATACATTTGATTGAAACGTGTTGATTTATTGAGTTATTGGTGTTGAAGAATTGTGTATTTCTGTTGGCTAATCAATGTCAGCTTGAAGTTTGAAGTATTTAATTATAGTTGATTTTCAATTCAAAGAAGTTGCAAAATGTTCAACATTCTAAATCCTATGAAACCGTTCATGTTCGAAGCTTCGATGGTTATAGTCTGGTCGAGTCGAAAAGACATTCTGGCAAGATGGAAAAATCACTCCAGCTTGGTGAATATTGTTTCAAAAATTGTGAATTTGCATTTAAATAGTAGAAAACATTCATCTTTACAATTTGAGGCTGAATTTATGATTTTGAAATCAATTATAGAGTCTTTTTTCCATCTTGATACTGGGTGCGGCAGCGAATCGGGCGATTTTGAAATAAGTGTCAAAAATTGATGAAGCTGTTTACAGAAAATTCATTAATGCTATAATAATCTACATAGAAGCATTTATATTTCACTGAACAAACTAAATTTTTGTAAATTACGTCGGCAAGGTGACGTCCTTCTCTCATCAGGCATTATTCAAGCCGCCGATGAAAACTGTTCATAACTTCCCCTTCCCGTAACATTTGCTGGGGTTTTCGTGCAAGCTACCTACGAATGTTCTGTTTCAGTTCATCCACTGTCATCGGCCTTGTCGTAGACTTTACTTTTGAGGTAGTCCCACAGAATAAAAGTCACGGGCCGACAGATCGGGCAAACGTGCGGGCCATGGAATCATTCCGTTTTGAGAGAATGAACAATTAGGAGAAACGTCATTCAGAAGATGAATACTCATTCGAGCTGTATGGCTTGTTGCTCCGTCTTATTGAAATAATGTTTAATTGTTTATTTCGTACTTTGGTAGTTGAGGAAAAAATGTGCGTAAAATTTCAAAATACCGCTCAGTCATAGTTTCTCCATGTTAATTTTTGAAAAAGTGATCCAAAAATGCCTGATGAAGACGAGACGAATTTTGTACACTGAAAGTCTACGAGCAACGGGTTATGTCAGTGAAATATAAATGATTTTCTATGTAGATTATTATGGCATCAATGATTTTTTGTGAACAGCTTCATCAATTTTTGACACTCATTTCAAAATCGCCCAATTCGCTGCCGCACCTGTAGAATGTCTTCTTTGCTTGGACAGACTAAAACAGTTCATTCCAGCTGTCTTGACTTCCATCTCATTATGTTTAAGTTCAATTTGAATCCAAGAAGATACTCAATAATGAAACATTTATGAGACAAAAAATAGAATTAAGAGATCTTGAATTATGAAATTACAATCATACATGTTTATTATTCATACACGTATGATCTTGTGTATCTTGTTGAATGAATTACAGTATATTGGAAGTGAACTTGTACTCTTTGGTTTTTTTCATTTTTTGCAGATTAAATTTTTGGAAACAAATACATAAATTAGTTGTTGGGTGATATTGTTGAAAAGTAAGCTACTTTTTTTGTTGGCTTCTCTATTATTGTTCAAGAATTTTGAAAGGCGGTTCGACAGACCGCAATCATCACTAGGTTTTTGACGGGTAAAATTGACGAAAACAAGTGAGACTTCCTTCAATTTTGGCAGATAGAATCTTTGAGAAAATTGTACGATAATTAATTGTTACGGCGATATTGTTGAAAAGTGAGCTAGTATACACAAAGTAAGCAGTTTGAGAACGCGGTGAGAAATAGAAGTGATTTTTTTATTTTTCTGTACGATTCTATGTTTAAGAGGTGGTGTATCATCTGAACTGATCTGCTGAAAAAGCTGGCCAAACACTTTTTAACGTTCTAACGCGTTTCGAAGTTAATAAACCGCCAAGAGGTAGTAGTAGCCTAGTGCTAGTCTAATAAGAGTGAAGAAGGTAGATAGTTTTGGCACTTATCCATCATACAAGAGGCACTAAAAGCCGAGAGGGACACGTGGACGTGGCTTTGCATTCTCTCTTTCTCCTTCTCCTCCTTCTTCTTCTTCTTCTTCTTCTTCTTCTTCTTCGTCGTCGTCGTCGTCTTCTTCTTCTTCTCCTCCTTCTTCTTCTTCTCCTTCTTCTTCTTCTTCTTCTTCTTCTTCTTCTCCTCCTCCTCCTCCCTCCTTCTTCTCCTCCTCCTCCTCCTCCTTCTCTTCTTCTCCTTCTTCTTCTTCTTCTTCTTCTTCGTCGTCGTCTTCTTCTTCTTCTTCCTCCTCCTTCTTCTTCTTCTTCTTCTTCTTCTTCTCCTCCTCCTCTTCTCCTCCTCCTCCTCCTCCTCCTTCTCTCCTCCTCCTCCTTCTCTTCTTCTTCTTCTTCTTCTTCTTCTTCTTCTTCTTCTTCTTCTTCTTCTTCTTCTTCTTCTTCTTCTTCTTCTTCTTCTTCTTCTTCTTCTTCTTCTTCTTCTCCTCCTCCTCCTCTTCTTCCTCCTCCTTCCTCCTCCTCCTCCTCCTCCTCCTCCTCCTCTTCTTCTTCTTCTTCTCCTCCTTCCTCCTCCTCCTCTTCTTCTTCTTCTTCTTCTTCTTCTTCTTCTTCTTCTTCTCCTCCTCCTCCTCCTCCTCCTTCTTCTTTCTTCTTTTCTTTTCTTCTTCTTCTTCTTCTTCTTCTTCTTCTTCTTCTTCTTCTTCTTCTTCTTCTTCTTCTTCTTCTTCTTCTTCTTCTTCTTCTTCTTCTTCTTCTTCTTCTTCTTCTTCTTCTTCTTCTTCTTCTTCTTCTTCTTCTTCTTCTTCTTCTTCTTCTTCTTCTTCTTCTTCTTCTTCTTCTTCTTCTTCTTCTTCTTCTTCTTCTTCTTCTTCTTCTTCTTCTTCTTCTTCTTCTTCTTCTTCTTCTTCTTCTTCTTCTTCTTCTTCTTCGTCTTTTCCCTTGTTCAATGTCAATGTGGAAAGAGATTCATTAATCTCTCAATACTCTCCCTGGCGAATTGAAACTCATTGTCAGGTTTCATAACTTTGATAACACAGTAACAGCCTCCTCCTTCTCCTCCTCCTCCTCCTCCTCCCTTCTCTCAATTCATTTTTCTCTCCTTATTAATTTTCTTCTCCTTATTTTATTTTTTCACAGTTTATTCATTCTCCCTAATATCCATTGTTATTATCATCAACAAGGTTTCTAAAACTGTCACTGTCATCAAGATATCATATCATATACTGTCACTATATCAAGATGTCATATTATACACGTCATCTTCTTTATTCGTTCGATATTAAATAATTTAATTATTGAACTTCATTGCAATGATTTTTCATTATCTCCCAGTTTTTAGGGTTAAGTGTGAGAGAGGGTTGGCTACGCCCTAACTTCGCCCTGGGAAAAAACTTTTTTTAAGTTTTTCATTTCTTCTAGGTAAAAAAAGGCTATTCTATTCTTTTTTATCCTTTTCATTCATGATCACATCCACCCAAATTAAACATTCATATCGAATCTGTTATTTCGACACTTTTTTTTTATTGGTAACTGATCAATTCTCATATTCTTCATCTATCATCATCTTAAATATTCTCGCATATGCGTATCCTCTGATAGCATACTTCTATTCTTTTTATCACCTTCTGATTCTTATTCAAGAATTCAGGATCCTTTCGAAACTTGCCATTCCATGTTGTTAAATCACATTCATGTCATTTTTATCTTTTAATTCTTTATCTCCATACAGAGGAATATCTACCAATACTGTTAGATATGTATAGTCTGTTATATGTTATACTGTTATATGTGTATAGTCTGCCCAAGTAAAGAAGAGCCTCTGACAAGATGGGAAAACGACTCCAGCTAGGTCAATATTTGTTCAAGAATTATAAATGTGATCTTGATAGTAGATCAAATTGTTTCCTACAACTTGAGATCGAAATAATAATTTTTGAACCAATATTGACCGAGCTTGAGTCATTCTCCCATTTTGCCAGAGGGTCTTCTTTGCTTGGATAGACTATACTATAGAGACTCTATAATCACAGTCTGATAATGCAGTTTCTATCCTGTGTACAATATAAAAAATCAATAGCTCATATACCTATGTTTATGACGATCTAGAATTGAGCCGAAATATTGAAAATCCAATCCAATTTCCCTTTCATCAATGATTTCCTTTAACTAATTTCTCCGGCTTTTCTTCTTCCCTTCAACTGTTTTCTCCATTTTTTCTCCTTGCTCTTCTACTTTATCTCATTTTTATCATCAATTTCTAATCTTCTTGACCCTACCAATTGAAACTTTTTTTATACTAAAATGTAGTCGACATCTCCCATCATCATCCCTCTAATTACCCATGAACAATTCTAAGAGATCATGAGGGCATCACCCTCGGAAAATGTTATATTTTAAAATAATAAATACTACATGCTTGATTAACGTTCATTTAATAACACATTCGAATGATAACTAAACAACTGAACATGGGTGATCATAAGTTGGTTGCCCATAGCAACCAACCATAAAGTATCCATATGACAGAAAAAAACAAATTGCTTTGTTCTCAAAACGCTGATTTCTACTTTTAAAATAGGGTTGACCGATTCCAATACAGACAAACAAAGCTGCCTCATTGTTATTCGAGATTCTTTTCTCTTATTTTGTACTCCTCACTCTTTCTAGTACTCCTTCTTCCTCTTTCCTCCCCACATCCTCCTAATTTCCTCTCTCTTTCTCCTGCTCTTTGCTTTCAAAGACAAAAGACGTTGGCGGCAGTCGGTGGCTTCAATGGAAATCACTTTGAAAATGAATAATTATTTTTAGGAGCCATGCAACCCAGCTAAAGTCTGTCCAAGCCAAGAAGACGTTCTATTAAGATGGGAGAATGACTCCAGCTCGGTCAATAATAGTTCAAAAATTATAAATTTGATCTCAAATTGTAGATCTGCATGTTTTCTACAATTTGAGACAAAATTGATAATTTCTGAACCAATATTGACCGAGTATGAGTTATTTTCCCATCTTGCCAGAATGTCTTCTTTGCTTAGACAGACTGTAGAATGTGCTTTGTTGTAGAAAAGTTCAAGCCACGCAGTAATTAAGATGTTGAAGATTGTAGAGATTACGCGTAATAGAGCTGAGTTGGCAGTTGGGGTATTTTTGTAGCTCGATATTGTGCATTAGCTACGTCATAGTTTTGTTTGAAAATGCCTGGTGCATTCAGTTCTGGCTTGATCTTTGATAATGAGATTGCAACTGAATTTCAATCATGTTTTAATCTATTTAATCAATCAATTGTTTTATTTCAATTTTTTAAATTCATAATTGGCTTTAAATGGAACAGATAGGGAGATGTATCAACATTGTAAGAAATTGATCAACTTACGATTTGCGGATGGATAAATTAGAAAAAATTGAACGGGTACATCCAAATTATTGACAGGGTCCATGTATATCCGATTCAAGTAGGTTAAATGGAAATCGGATATTCTCGAGTGAATTTTAGCATTTGTAGAAAGTTGATAAGCAATAGCGTAACAGGAATAAATGAAAATAATTATAGCCTTTCTACATATTGAATAAAACTGAAAATTTGTATGTACCTTACACTTTATCATCAAAATCACTTATCACTTAAAAATATTGATGTTGTTCCTCAGAAGTTGAGAATGAAGATACTGTACAATCAATAGCAGTTCAATTCTCAACTTTTCATTTATTCAGTTATTATTTGATTTATCTATTTTATATTTGTTTTTTTCTGCTGGAAGACTCATTGCACATGATTGAAAAAGTTATAAATTCTTTACAAAAAAAATATTATGATCAACATTAATCGTGCATTTTATTTCAAATATGCATGTTTATGTGAATTACGTATGTCAAAAAATCAGGAACTAAACTCAAGCAAATTCAAGATTGCTGTTATTTTCACTGCTCTATTCAATTCACTGACAAAATTATTCAAATAGGTAGTTACGAATTCATCCGGCAGATGGAAGTAGCAATAGGGTTGCATTGACTTCTATTAGACACGCCTCCAAGCCCCCGTTGGCCGACGATATCGGTTCGAAAAGTTTTCAAATTCAACCACTACATGGCAGCAGTTGTCGGGTAATGTTTCAGATTTGACTATGACACGCCTCATGCCCCGCCTGCTTTTTTCTGATTGGTTGACAGTGTTCCGTGAGTTCTACCTTAGAAAATGGCTGCTAGCGAGAAAATGGTGGATCATTCACTCAACATAACGCTCACTTACTATTCACCAACCTACTTTTATATAGTTTTTTATTTGTTCAAGTTAGTACAATTCTATGAAGTTAGTACTTGAGAGATTTATTTATTCATAAAAGCTAGAATCAGTGTTAATTTCATCTTGTTATTCAGACCAGTACCAAACTCTAATAGTTTTATGCTATATGAAAAAAATCAATAAGTCGAAAATTGATCACAATCGAATTATTGATTTGAAATTTGCTGAACTTGGAAAAACGTCAACATATCGACATATTATTTGTGAGAGTCATCTTTTCCCAAGGGTTGTAATATTGTGTGGAATCATCAAGTAATTAACATTGGAACGTTCTTATCCAATTATGAATATTTTTTCGAGCCTCGAATAGTTTGCATAGCCAGTAGATCATAATTCAACCGCATTTTACAATGCGTACATTATTTGTATAATACTACAATACATTACACAAACATTATTCCAATATTATTGAAAATATATGTTTGTTCCAATGTGTTCCAATTTCACCTGTAATAATCCTGGATGCTTGCCGCCAATATTAAATTTTCAAGTTAATTTGAAGTGATACCATTCTCTGAATAAGAAAGAATTTTCCTCATCACCTCCTTATGAGGAAATTAAACTTCACACTAAGGGTTATTTTAAAATTAATAGATAAAATAGGAGTAAAAGTAGATAAATAAAAATAGAAGTCAAATACCCTTTTAAACTTTAAAAATATTATTAAAGTCCAAAATAATATTTCTAAAGTTTAAAAGGGTATTTGATTTTTATTTTTATTTTATCTATCCGTATCAAAATATTTTTCTTAAGATCTTGAAAATACTATAAAGCTCATATTCCAAAAATCTCGTGTTAGGAGCCCCGTCTCATTAAGTGGATCTTGGAAGTTTGGAAAACAAACCGAAAAAAATTGAGAAATATTCATATGACTAATAACTACAGTTCGACCTTTTTCACTGCCATTTGGAAATATGGATTTTCTAATCTTCAAATTTTATTAATAATGAAATTGAGTTTAATTAACACAGCTAAACTATAGTTAAACTTCAGTTGAATTAAGTTAAACTATAAAACATCAAAATACTAGACTGGCTACTGCGGAGTCCATAAATAACAAGATAGTTTCCATAATAACGTTCTTAAATGAAGAGTATTTTGAAGGAGATGAAAAGTTATTCTAGAGTTTTAGTGGCGCTTTTAAGAAATGTTATTACCATCTCATTACAACTGTCGTCGTATATTTGATAGGGCTTTGAAATGAAAAGCTGTGGATGCCAAATAATGTCAGACTAATAGGGTGGATAATGGAGTTTGACTGTTTACAAACAGGAAACAAATAACAAACCAAATTGAAGAGAGAAGGAATAATGGTGAAGACGAATAGAAGGAGAGAGAAATTGGAAGTTGGAAGAAAAACTACTTTGCTACTGACTGATGCCTGTCAAAATCGCAGACAGAAAATTGATCAAGAAGAAGAAGAAGAAGAGGGAAGAAGAAGAAGAAGAAGAAGAAGAAGAAGAAGAAGAAGAAGAAGAAGAAGAAGAAGAAGAAGAGGAAGAAGAAGAAGAAGAAGAAGAAGAAGAGAAGAAGAAGAAGAAGAAGAAGAAGAAGAGAAGAAGAAGAAGAAGAAGAAGAAGAAGAAGAAGAAGAAGAAGAAGAAGAAGAAGAAGAAGAAGAAGAAGAAGAAGAAGAAGAAGAAGAAGAAGAAGAAGAAGAAGAAGAAGAGGGAAGAAGAAGAAGAAGAAGAAGAAGAAGAAGAAGAAGAAGAAGAAGAAGAAGAAGAAGAAGAAGAAGAAGAAGAAGAAGAAGAAGAAGAAGAAGAAGAAGAAGAAGAAGAAGAAGAAGAAGAAGAAGAAGAAGAAGAAGAAGAAGAAGAAGAAGAAGAAGAAGAAGAAGAAGAAGAAGAAGAAGAAGAAGAAGAAGAAGAAGAAGAAGAAGAAGAAGAAGAAGAAGAAGAAGAAGAGAAGAAGAAGAAGAAGAAGAAGAAGAAGAAGAAGAAGAAGAAGAAGAAGAAGAAGAAGAAGAAGAAGAAGAAGAAGGAAGAAGAAGAAGAAGAAGAAGAAGAAGAGAAGAAGAAGAAGAAGAAGAAGAAGAAGAAGAAGAAGAAGAAGAAGAAGAAGAAGAAGAAGAAGAAGAAGAAAAAGAAGAAGAAGAAGAAGAAGAAGAAGAAGAAGAAGAAGAAGAAGAAGAAGAAGAAGAAGAAGAAGAAGAAACTAACAGATGGATGGCGCCCAAATTCAGCTTTGTTTTGCTGTTTTAAAGCGTAACACTAAATTTCAGGACACTTACAAAATGCAAACAAATTTAGATTCCTTACTCACAGATTCCTGGCAATGGCACATTGTTTGTTAGGAACTGAACTGATAACAATGAAGTAGCATGGTATTGTTTAGTTTTTGGCTTTAAAAACAAGAAATTCATGATTCGACGTTGAAAGATCTAATCGCTATTAAATTTATTTCAAACTTTATTGTTGAATGGGCCAATTTTCAACATTGAATAATTAAATTGATGTAGGATTAATAAAGCCAGCTCCATACATGCGCTATTCGGGAAACACCGAACACCTAGTCGCCGAATCACGACTAGTGTGGAGCGGAGTGTTCGCTATTTGGGAAATAGCGAACACGAATGTTTGTGTGTTCCGTCCATTGTCGGTCTTTTGGACACATCAAAGTGAACGAATGTTCGGCAAATAGCGAACTTTTTGCCCATCCACACATTCGCCTTCATGTTCGGCTAATTTTGTTGTTTGTTGTTGCATGCAGATTGAGGTTAAGTCAATTGAGGAAACGTTTCTTACGTGTTAATTTAATACATAATTTTTTTAGACGAGATAAATATTAAATTACAGTCTGTGGATGATTTTTAAGTGATATAATCAATTTTGATACTATGAAATTAAATTAAATTCAATTCAAATATTATATTGAAAACTAGTGAATGTCCTGTCCGTTTCAGGTTACTGAATTATAATCTTGATTCTTTAAATGTTTTAAAAATTCCTACAAACATTAATATTCAATCATTGCCAAGATTAGAGTTGAAATTAGTACCGTAGTGTTAGATTTTTGAAAGTTGAAATTTTCGACAGTATTTTGACATTATTGACCTTGAAAATGTCACCTATTTGGTTGACGATTCGCCATTCCCAGTACGAATACGTGCTCGGAAAACCACGCATGTGTGGAGATGTTTGTTCGTTAGTTGGGAAATAGCAAGCAAAACTGTTCGCCAAACACCAAATGTTCGGTATTTCCCAAATAGCGCATGTATGGAGGCGCCTTTATAGGCATGAAGTAAAGGAAGTAATTAAATCATACATGAAGGTAATACAATCTGTAAAGCAAGAGATTGGTGTCGGATACATGAGCTTAATAGTTTCAGATATCTCATCCCCGAGTATTATTAGTAACCCTTGAGTGGATATCATCACTTTACTTCTAGTCTGTCCAAACAAAGAAGACGTTCTGACAAGATGGGAAAACGACTCCAGCTCGGTCAATATTCGTTAAAAAATCATCAATTCGGTCTCAAATTGTAGGAACCATCCTGCTCTACAATTTGAGACTAAATTTATAATTGTTGATAGAATATTGACCGAGCTGGAGTCATTTTCCCTTCTAGCCAGAATGTCTTCTAGACACAGACTATAGTCATTTGTGATACCGTTGGTAACGCGATAGTCTTGGCGGAATTAATGAACGAAATTCATCATACGAAATTCTCCCTCGCAAAGAAGAGATTTATAATAATTATTCCTTTGAATGATGGGTATAACAAGTTAACAACGATAGTTGAAGTAAACCAAGAGGAATTGTGCACAAAGCTGTTGCCACAACTTTATTTGCTTTCAATAAGATACGAGAGTCTATCTTGTTTGATACATCATCTCTATATATAAAAGCGAAATGGGACTGACTGATTCATTCATTCATTCATCACCAGAACTAAAAATCCACTGAACCGAATGCGTTCAAATTTGGCAGGCATGTTCAGTTGGACGTTTAGACGCGCGCTAAGAACGGATTTTAAAAACTTTTCAGGGATACGCTAAATATTTTAGTTTTCTATAGTTTTTCGGCGTTTTCTCAATTTTTTCGAGAACCAATCGGTAGAAAATGTTGATATTTGGTGGGCAGGTTCAGATAAGGTCTACAAATGTTGTGTTAAAATATTTTTGAAATCCGTTCAAGGCTACGCCAGTAATCAGGTTTCAAAATTGTAGATGTATTGCGGGTTGCATATCTTCCGCCTTGATACGACCAATCCGTAGTGTAAATTCAATGGTTTAGCGAGATTATAGATGGAGTAATTGAGAAGATATTGAATCAAGTTTCAAACAATGTTACAAGTTTCAAACAATTCCCAAGGTTACGCAAGATTAGCGTTTTACTATTTTTCGGAATTTTTCTTAGATTTTCCGAGAACAAATTGGCAGAAAATGTTGAAATTTGGTGAACAGGTCCAGATCAGGTGTAGAAATGCTGAAATAAATTTCGAATCCCTTCTGAACGGAATTTGCAGGCGAGCGAAGCGAGCCTGTTTGTCTCAGCTGTCACTGACAGAGGTTTTGCAGGCGAGCGAAGCGAGCCTGTTTGACTCACTTACACTGCCTATACTGTCGGGGGTCCAGGGGGCGGAGCCCCCTGGCTAGGCGGAGAAGGCGAGCGAAGCGAGTTTGCCGGCTAGTACATGATACAGTAGATACGACTTAGTACAGTACATTTGTGGAAAATGAGGTTATCTGGCGAAGTGGAACACCCTTGTGTCTCCCCACTATTAAAAGCCTATGCTAAATAAGTACAGTACATTTCGATAATGATAACTTTTCCAGTTATCTTTAACGGTGAAGCAACTGAAACCGGTATCTCAATTTTTTAATAAATCTGTGGTTTGACAATATGTTGTCTTTTCATTTAAATTGAATGTTCCATTTAAAACGTGTACCCTTATGTGGGTTGGAAAAAAAATCTATTCATGGAAACAAAGACACATTTCATACAATACACTTCGATAGTAACGTTTCAATTATTTGATTCATGTAGCATGTTAAAAAGAAAATAATTTTATCGTGAATACACAGCTTTACATATTCAATTCAAAATTCAAAATTCAAACCATAGAATACTATAAAGAATACATAGGCTAGAATAGACAACATTCTCAACAGATCAATACTAATATCACAATTAAAAATATTATATGGGTAAATTATGGCTGTAAAATATGAATTATTAAGACGTAATGGAAGTATTAAGTAATATGAAATTATAAAGAATGAATTTTCAAAAATCCAATGTTACTCCAAACTCAAAAAAGTCATATTACCATAGACTAAGTATATACATAGGTTTACTTACTTTCCACTCAATGTACGGCATTAATTTTTCATACTCCACAGGACTTTTGTTCTTTACGCCATTTTCTATTCTAAGAGTCGTTAATTCACGTGACCGGGTCCGACTTTTTATATTTTACAGTCTTCTGAAATGTTGTGAAACAGACTTTAAACTACGTAGAATTTAGAAAATATCAAATCAATCTCTTTATCGTTATTACACAAAATAGTTTAAATCGATAGACCATTCACCGCTCTCCATTACAAGTAATTGCTATTAAAGTGGTTGAGTTTTCTTTACGCTTGAATAGTGGTGAGTCGATTTCCCGAAGAGTTTAGGAAACGTTTAGAAAGTTCAGTGAAGAGTTCGGGAAGAAGAAATTAAGAGAGAGAAAAGGTTTCTTTATGAAGAGGAAAAGATACTCAATAAAGATCTAGAAGAGTATTTGAAAGAGAAGAGTGAGGGAGAGAGATTATGAATTTACAGAGAGGAAGAGTAAGAAATGAAAAATAGAGAGAGAAATTTCAGAGTAGAGAGATTGACAAGAGGAAAGAAAAACGAGTTTTTTACCCGAGTTTTTTAGAAAAAAAAGGTAAGAAGAATATTTTCTCAAGAAAGAGGAAATTTCTCAAAGAGGAAGAGAGATAAAAAGAATATAATAGAGAGTGAGAGTAAGAAATGAGAAAATTTTGAAAAGAGGAAAGTATAAAAAGATTAGAAAAACAAGAGGAGAAACAGAGAATTTTTTGCCAGTATTATCAAGTGAGATATAGGAAAAATAATAATAATTTTATCAAAAAAGAAAATCTATCAGAGAGAGAGTAAGGGGTAAGAGAGATTAATTTGTGGTTGTACTAAGTCTTTAAAGACCCATTGCACAAGAAAAACATACAAAATTATATAATCTTAAATATAGATACTCTTTGTACAATACAGAACTTAACAAGATTATTAAAAGTCTGTCAAAAAATGTCGATAAAATTATAAATCTGCATACACAAACACTCTCAAGATAAATATAAATTTGGAATATTTAAATATTCTTTGAATATGAGAATATTTTATTATAACTGAAAGATTTATATTGAAATTTGGAGGGAAATTTTGACGAGTGTGGGGGTGGGGGGAAAGAAAATGTGTGCGAGATAAGAACAGTTGAATTTCCAGTGTACAAAGTATTTTCCGGAAAATAGAGAGAAACATAATTTTTTAGAGAAAGAGTGAAATTTTCCAGAGGCCAGTCGACCGACCACTCAACATATTGCATCATCCATTTGGAGTATTTTCCCTGGAGGGGAGAGAGGGGGCTGAGAGAAGAGAACTTCCCCAAAGTTCTAATCTCATTTTTCCTCCAGAGACCAGCGCGGTAATGACCGGCCCCATTCCATTTAACATCTATCCATCTATCTCGAGGCCGTGAGAGAGAGAGAGAGTGTGAGAGAGAGAAAGAAAAAAAGAGAAGAGAGAGAGAGAAGAAAACCAGTTCTCTAGTTTCCCTCGTGCTGAGAACGCGCTAGACATGTCACAATCTCTAAGGCCCATTCATTATTACGATGATAGAAGGTCTGGGAGAAAAGGTTTCCTTCTAGAAAAGTTTATTAGGACGTGGGTTCTGGTAATAAAGATAAATATAAATAAAGATTGGATACACGAAAGGGTATGATACATCACTACACTAAAACTACAATATTGTTATTATCTGTAATACTTTCTACTTTCTAACAATAAAAAAACGGGAAATGTATTTTTTTACGGATGATGCCCAAATAAGCATTTTAGCTTGGGTAATGGATAATGAGTGGAAAGGTGATTGATGAGGTGAAAAACAGCCATGCCACTCGGATTCGAACCCAGACCTGGCAGTGCTAGCGGACTGAAGGTTTTGACGCCCTAGCCCATTGCGCCGACCAGGTCGGCAAATAAATTATAAATTACAGTAACACATTTTTGAATGAGAAAAAAATATGTTGTCAAACTACAGATTTATGAAAAGTCGAGACTGTATCTGAATAGATATGAAGTCTTGTTTTTTAATAAATCTGTGATTTGACACATCTTGTCTTCATGAATAACTTACTACTGTACCATAATATCACATACACAACTACTCAACAAGTAAAACATTATTCTTTTAAAATTAACAAAGTGAGTTCAAAGAAGCGAAAAACATCATTTTGCGAAATTGGAATTAGTCACATATTTTACATAATAATATGAATGTAAAATTTTGAATGTAGAATAATTAAATTTGTTTATTTTTTTCACAGGAAGATGTCGAATGCACGAAGCATTTCCTAGTGAGCAGCATATTAAAAACAACCCAATGCTGGATAAATACATCCTTCGTAAGTTTAAGTTTTTATTTTACTCCTTTTTTATGTTCCATTTAAGCCCAGTACAGTTCAATTCGAAATTATAAACATATGAACTCTGTAATCATAGGGAATTTGGGAATCATCATAATTCTTACATTTCACTGAAAATATTCATGTTTTGACAAAAAATCGTGAACTAAATCACATGCAAGTTCAAGATTGCTGCAATTTTCACAGCTCTCCCCAATTCTCTTGACAAAAACATTCTAGATAGTTCCGAATTTGGCTAGAAGATGGCAGCAGCAATAGGGTGAATTCCATTGCTTCGAATTACATTGGACACGCCTCAAGCTCCGCCTACGCTCTGGTTGGCTGACAACATCGGGTTGGAAAGTTCCCAGATGGCAGTAGATGGCAGCAGTTGTCGGGTGATGTTTAAGATTTGACTTGGACACGCCTTCATGCCCCACCTGCTCTTTCCTCATTGGTTAACAGTGTTTTGTCAGTTCTGCCTTGGAAAATGGCTGCTAGAGAGAAAATGGTGGATGGTATATCATTCACACAACGTAACACAGATCTACTATTCACTATATCTTATATACTATTATTATACTTATATACTTACTATTATACTTACTACTATTACTACTATTATACTTACTACTATTATTATATTACTATACTTACTACTATTATACTTATATACTATTCACTATATCTACTATATCTTATTCTATGGTTTATTATTGCTATTTGGAAATGTATTTTTTGACAACGATGTTCCAAAAATCTCGAGGGAGATTTCTTCATGGATTTGTTCGTCTCCATGATAAAATTATAATAATTATAATATTTTTTGTTTCAGATTATACAAGAACAGAGATGATGTTCTCGTTGATTAGTTTAATGGTGATGATCATGGGATTCCTATTCTCAATCTACACGTTTCGAAATCCACGATACACTTTCAAGAGATTGGCAGGGGCGATTCATCTTATTTCATGTAAGTTTGCTTTCGACTTCTTATCTCAACGCCTAATTCTAAATCGTTCTAAGGAATATATATCTTATTTCATTGAAATTATTCATCCAACTATTTAAGCATTATCATTATTTAGCGTATGGCTTCTGATAGTGGGGAGACCCAAGGGTTGTTCCACTTCGCCATGTAAACTCAATTTCTCTAGATGGGAAAATGGAGAACCATGTAGGTTATAGCTATTTTTAAAAAGTTTGACTTCAAAGTGGTCATTTCCCAATTGTTTGATAAGAGTAACTATAGTCCGACCAAGCAAAGAAGAGCCTCTGGCAAGATGGAAAAATGACTCCAGCTTGGTCAATATTTGTTGAAGAATAATAAATGTAGTCTTAATAGTAGATCAAATCGTTCCCTACAATTTGAGATCAAATTGATAATTTTAAAATCAATATTGACCATGCTGGAGTCATTTTCCCATCATGCAAGAGGCTCTTCTTTGCTTGGTCGGACTATAATATGTATTTAAGATTTAACTAATGTGTATCGATCAAAGCTTAGAATTAAACAATTAGAGATGAAAAAATATAGAGATGAAAATTGACTGAAGAAATCCGGCACGTTCAGAAGATACGCCGTCACAATACAATTTACATTGTGATGACGTCTCTTCTGAGAGTGCGCGAACTGAATTCCTGACGCAAAATAATAATAATTTTTCAATTAATTGGTTTCATTTGATATATTGGACGTTAAGAAGTTAAGCGGTTTCGTCTGTCTCTTGTACGTGATGTTACCTACCAACAGCTGAGGTAATGCATCCATTAGGCGGGTATTACACGATGATAGTTCTATGACATATTTCTATTATCAAACATCTGTGTTGATGAAATATTACCGTGTAATGAGCCAAATATTATAAATGATCATATTCTATGTCATATGTTCTTCTATAGAGAACATATTATAATATCTTTGATAATAGATGTATGACATAAAACTATTATCGTGTAATAGCGGCCTAATATATACATACATTGTCTATTTTTATTTCAAAAACATTATCCATGCTTAGCTGAATGACAACTCCAATAAATTATTGACAACATCATCTATTAGAACGCACAAATAGCAGACAAAACCGCCTAACTTTTTGGCGACAGCTTAACCTACTTATTCATCAACATGACTAAAAGCATAGGATTTAAAATAATGTGATATGATGGAGAATTTGGGTTAATTATTGTTGTTAGATGATCATTTTGTTTCATTCCTGGTTGCAGGAAATTATGTAATAGCGTTACAACCAAAATGGTAACTTGATAATATTAATTGAAATAGTAACTATTGTGTTTCCCCAATGGTTACACTGCTGTAGAGCACAATTTAAGCCTTTATCCAATGAAACCTTGGATTAATTGAATAATTTTAGGATAAAGTGATGGGAGGATGCGAGATGAATGTCGTCTAATAACATACCAGTTTTATCATCAATGAATACAGCTGAATAAAATCATGTTTGCAACGGTTTTTCTGGCATTTGAAGTGCGTGACATCATTTTGACATCACATTTTGGGCATCATTACTCACACTCATTGTAATTGAGAAATAAGTACAGGTTTAGCCAAGTTTTATCTTTCAAATTATAAATTATTATTATTGATCATTGCTGCATCAATAAAATCAACCATTGATTGTTTTGAAATACAACTGTATTCAAATAATGTGTGGTTTTGGAAGCTATAAAAACAAGATAAAATATTTCTACTTTATTATTCTTCCTCTGAGGTATCACTGGACTATTTTAATTCGTTCAATCTAGAACAAGCATTCAAAAGGAAAGGAATGACTTGATCAATAGGAATAATGAAAATAATATACCGGTAACACAGAAGTATAGACTTAATCCTTTGTTTTTCAATTCAGTTCAAGATAAAGGATATTAGGGTATTCTTTCTACATAATGTCGAAAACGTCCGTGCTTGAAGTGACTTCCTGCGTTCCATGCTTATTGAAACAGGTGGGGAAAGAGTTCAAACCCATATTTCGATGTCAGAATCTTAATAACAGAACAATAAATAATTAGTGATCCTTTGAAACTGAGTTACTTTGAATTTTCTGAGTATTCAGGTTTTGTTTCATCTAGAGGGGAACGTGCCTATGAATAGATCGAACACATGAATCATACACTACATTACAATAGAAGCCAATCATTCATATTCATACTGCACTCATACTCCGTTCTCGGAAGTCCTCCAAAAAAAGCTGTTCACAAGAAAGATAGATATCAATTTGAAAATAGTTTATAGTTCAACATATTTCAATATCTCATGTGTCCGTTTGTGAAAATGAGGTTATCTAGCGAAGTGGAACAGCACTTGGGTTTCCCCACTATTGAAAACCATATGCTGAATAAATAATAATTAAATTGTTTCACTCGTATTGATGAAAGTATCGTCGATATTCAGTACTTATTTTACTTACAACTACTTTTATCTTACAAGTCCTTATGATTGGTATCTTTCATAATTATTAACAATAAAGAAAGCATTCCTGGTTCTAAATGTGAAAGAAAGCACTACTAAATGTGGAGTTCGAGAGGCAAGACATTTTATACTACATAGGCTTTTTAATTCAATACTTATATTAGAATACTTATACTTATACTTATATTCTAATACTTATTCTAATACTTATATTCTTATTCAATACTTATATTAATACTTATTATTAGAATTTGAAAGAGAAATACATCATTCACGAAAGTCGGATGTTTTAAACATTGTCATAACCATCATAAAAATTATCATCTCTTTCTGAGGGTAATGCCCACTTGAGCTCTCAGGCTTGTGCGTGGTTAATGAGAGGGCACCACCCTGTAATGAGAGGTATGATGATGAGAGATGACGACTACTTTTTAGTTAGTTGGTATCGTCTGTCCAAGCAACGAAGACCCTCTGGCAAGATGAGAAAATGACTACAGCTTGATCGATATTCGTTCAAAAAATATTGATTTGGTCTAAAACTGTAGATCAGAATGTTTCCTGCGATAATTTTAAAATTAATAATTTTTGACCCAATATTGACCGAGCTGGAGTCATTTTCTCATCTTGCCAGAGGGTCTACTTTGCTTGGACAGAATATAACGACGTCTCATCATCTCATCCGAAAGACGTATTGGCCATATCTATGTGATTGTGCTGTGGTCAAAGAAATGTTCGCCGTTCAAGAATCGAACTCGGGTACACTTTGTTGTCAAACCGGTTTAGGCTAGTTATTCACTTTCATAATATCTAAATTTTGATAAAAAGTATGGTAGAAATACTAAGGGATATGCCTGGTCTCTCTTCCCAATGTAAGTTTATCATTAGATTAATAAAATACTACAGATCTATTATATACGATTACACTGCATATTAGTCACTCGGTAAGGGTAATTGCTGTATGATCGTGAAATCAAGTCAGTACTGAAATCGTGATGGTGGCCAGTATTTAGCCAAGTACACATTACGAGAAATACATTTACAATTATTAATTACAATACAAATACATTGGGAACCTACCCGTAAGGGTCTCCCCACCATTAAAAGCCTTAAAAAGATATTTTTGTGATTCTATCAATGAATGTTTCAATGAAATGACAGTTTCTTCAATTTTTTGTTATTTTCAGGTCTCTCGATCATGGTGGTCATCGAAGTGCTGATGAGCTCCATCGAATACGAGCGAACCAATTTGAAAGTGGTACATCCCCCCGGAGCTACCCACTCATACGGGTTCTCCTACTATCTGGCCTGCATTGTGTTCGGCATCAACCTGGTGGCCGGAATTTCATTTTTCTGGTACTCGAAAAAGCGGAAAGGCAACAAGGCTCCCAACGACGAACTGGCAATGGCTGATGAACCTACTATTATGGGACGATAAACTCGAAATCCGGATATTGATTGGGAAAATAATAATTACAGTATTATAAAATTATTATGGAACGATAAGCTGAAAATCCGAATATTGATAGGAATATTATTAATAAATCACTGATATTAGAACTTAGATATAATATGATGAGTAAAGTCTGTCCAAGTGAAGGAGACATTCTGGCAAGATGCAAAATGACTCCAACTCGGTCAATATTGGTTTCGAAATTGTAAATTTAGTATAAAATTGTAGCAAACATTCTGATCTATAATTTGAAACAAAATGTATCATTCTGGAACCAATCTGAAAGAGCTGAAGCCATTTTCCCATCTTGCCAGAATGTCTTTTTTGCTTGGATGAAATATAAAATTATGAGACGAAATAAATCAAATTTTTTTAAACTAAAGTTTAAAGTTTGAAAAAAGGGTATTTGATTTATTTCATTTCATCTATCAATTATTTTAAATAGCCTCAACTTTAAAGTTTAATTTTCATTATGGGACGATAACCTCAACATACTATTATGGAATGATAAGCTCGAAATTCGAGTATTCATTGAAAAATGAATACCATTTGAAGATAATAAGCTAAGATATTCATAATATTATTAAGTCTATCAGTATACTTGAAGTTGAATAGATTTGAATCATTAGCACATTTCCTTTTTCGACTATTATGTGAGGATAAACTCAAAATCCGAATATTGATTGGAAAATAATCAATAATATACCATAGAACTAAGACGTAACTTCAAGTATACTTGAAGTTGGATACATTAATGGTGCGACCATGTAAGATCAATTTTTAGTCAAGTCGACATTGATCAAAAATAATAGATACGTTGTGTATTGTAGATAGATACTGTAAATTTATTTATACTTCCACTTGATAAATTACAAGAGTGATGAGGGCGAAGTTGAGACACAAGAGCCCCCTCTTCCACTTAGTCCACATAGAGAAGCTTCAAGTAGAAAAAAGCTATTTTTAGTCGAAATGGGAGCCAAATAATGATTTTAATTTGCTCCTAATACTCGTTTATTGATATTAATTTTTTTATAAATATGCTAAGTATCAATTTCAAGAACTTTTCCAGTTTATAATAACTGAAGGAACGACTATTTCGTTTAAAACTATCATAAAAGCAAGCTAAAGGGATGAATGAAGGTATAGTCGCTTTGTAAGTATAGTCTGTCCAAGCAAAGAAGACATTCGGGCAAGATGGAAAAATGACTCAAGCTCGGTCAATATTTGTTCAAAAATTGTAAATTCAGTTTCAAATTGCAGATAACATTCCGCCCTACAATTTGAGATTAACTTCATAACTTTTGAACTAATATTGACTGAGCTCGAATCGTTTTCTCATCTTGAATGTCTTCTTTGCTTGGACAGACTATAAGTATTTCAATTTATAGTTTTTGATAGAGTTTAGCATCTCTATCAGCTAATCTACAACTTAGTTTGAAGTACCCCCATGATCAAGTCATCTTCTCTCGAAAACAATCTCTTATAAATACTCGTTCCATTATCATCAGAATCCCTTGTAATAATTACTGCGTAAATATCGAAGTTACATCTATAGTAGCCTCATGATTGGTTGTGAATGTTTTTCATTTGAGACAAATGAATCTATGTTTCAATGTTTTTATTCCCACATCATTATAAAACCAGTAAAAGTTTATCACTCTGTTTGCACTCCGATTGGAGCAAATTTTATTTTCTAGATATGAATTTTTGTACCCTGATTGCATCATTAATAAAAATAGTTTCGATATCATAATAACCGATATTGTATATCAAAACAAATTTGTGTAAATTGGATTGTAAGACATGATAGAATTAAAATATTTCAATAATATTGATGATCATAATAATTATATTTCTAGATTGACCAAAAATTGTGCAAATACATGAAATTTAGTTAGCTTGGAGGTTAGATTGGATCTTTGAATAACATTCTTCAATAGGTTCTATTTCGAAATGAATTCAAGATGTGTAAACGACTATTGGAAAAATATTGACATAGTTATAAAACCTAACTTTAATTGTATAATATTTGAGTTGCTATTTATGTATCAAATATCAAAATATAGTTTATTGTTCATTGAAACAGTTTGTTCGAATATTATGTAAGAAAGACATTAGAGTAATAATAAAATGTAAGTATAATAATAATATCAAGTTGATTTAAAATTGGGACCTCTTTGTGTAAATAAATAAGGTGTGTTTGTATAATTTGAGTTGTTGATTTTGTTATTAAATATTTCGAAAGTACATCAAGAATTTATTTTTCCTTATTGTCATTTCTATTATTAATCAAATCTATATAATATTATCAAAAACATTCATCAGCAGAAATAAAAATCTACAGATACTGTATACTCAGACTTATTATGATTATACAGTCAGAATGATTATACAGTCTCTATATAGTGAACCAAATGTGTTTAAATTTGGCAGACATATTTAGTTGGACCTTTAGGCGCACACTAAGAACGGATTTTTGAAACTTTCCAAGGATACTTCCCATAATTTGCGTTTTTCCTAATGTTTTTATATGGGTTTTTCAACGGCTTTTAATTTCAAACGGCAGAAAATTTTGAAATTTGATACACAGATTCAGCTCAGGTCTAGATATGTTAAAAACCTGATTTGAAACTGACGTTATTTAAACACTGTCAAGTGGTAGATGCATCGCGGGTTGCATATCTTGCGCCTCAGTCAATCAATCGATCTACAAAGGAAGTGGCACTTATTCATTTTCGCAGAGCCTTCTCATTGTTTTGAAATCTTGGAGGTTAATTTGTCATATAAAATTCATATTGCTTCACGCCAGACTGGAAATTCAATGCTCTGTGAAGTGAGTATTATTTTTTCTAACATGATTTTTATCATTAATCATATGTTTCACTGTCGAATTGGATAAATTCAAACCTGGCGCTAAAAGTTGACCACAGAATGGCGGACCGTGCGTCTACCCCCTTTTTATAGAGCCCTAGAATAGGTTATTATTGAAGTATTTTTGTTATAGTCTGTTCAAGCAAAGAAGAGCCTCGGGCAAGATAGGAAAATGACTCCAGCCTGGTCAATATTTGTTCAAGAATAATCAATTTGATCTTAAATTGTAGGAAAAAATGTGATCTACAATTTGAGACCTAATTAATGATTTTTGAACCAATATTGACCGAGCTTGAGTCATTTTCCTATCTTGCCAGAGGCTCTTCTTTGCTTGGTCAGACTATAGTCACACCTTATTTTTTGCGGAAATGAATTAGTGCCATTTCGCTTTAAATAAATTGATCAACTAAGGCGCATGATATGCAACCCGCGTTGTATTCACAAAGCCAGATTACTGACGTGTAATCAGTCAGTAATGAATGATTTACTCGTGATCGTAAAAAAGCCCTAAAGCTGCGGCCACACTAATGGATGGCTACATGGTGGGTAGCTTAGATGGAGTGAGTAAACATGTAATTCTTAGATAGAAATGATACAAAAACATATACTTGAAAATCCACCATTACCATCATTATCGTTAACCATAGAATCATTACCATTTTGTGCTCTAAATTTTTCTTAAATTCCAAATTTTCCAGTCTTGGATTAGTGTTTTGACCTGTGTTTTAGTGCTCTCGGACTTTCTAAATTGTGAAGGACTTCCCGAAATCTAAATTACAGTGAAAATAATCAATATTTTTATCATGTTTCCTATTGGCAAAACATGGTTATGTTGGCGAGGTGGAATTACCTTTTGGTCTCCCCACCAAATAAAGCCATACGCTAATAATAATAATGACCATACAATCCATACCGGTACCTACTACATAACCATCCATCAGTCTCACTACTCACTACTCACATCAGTCTCACTACTCACTACTCACATCAGTCTCACTACTCACATCTAGTAGTCACTACTACATCAGTTCACTAAGCCACAACTCAAATAAGTAGCCTATTGATGGTAAGGTATGTTCGTTTTAATAAGAAACTGACTCCATGAGCCTCTAATTGATAGTTTACGTTGAGATAATAGAGAAAATTAATAATAATTTGATTTGTTTCCGACCAAGTCATATAAATATTATCGAGTATAATAGCCTACATGGACTGAATAATTTTGTCTATTATTTTTCTTCAAGACAATAAACCTATAGGAATTTTCACAAAATTTCACTATCGTTCAAAGTAGAATAAATTCCGTAAAAACTGACAACAGAATCAAGATTAATATTATGCGAATATATTGATGTATGTGATTGAAAATTATATATTGTGAGGGTGAGCGTACCTAATAGAAATTGAATTCAAGAATCTTCGAAATCAGTCATCCTAATTTTTTAAAAGTTCTGAACGTATTAATCATACCGACATATATGTGCCATAGCATAAAACACTCCATAATACAGCTCCAAAACAAATGCAGGTGTTATTTCCCCTTCCAAAAAGTATACTACGCTTTTCGTCAGTTCTATGCTATAGTCTGTCCACGCAGAGAAGACCCTCTGGCAAGATGAGAAAATGACTCCAGCTTGGTCAATATTTATTCAAGAGTTATAAATGTGGTCTAAGAAGTAGATCAAATTGTTCCCTACAATTTGAGATCAAACTGATAATTTTTGAACCAATATTGACCGAGTTTCAGTCATTTTCCCACTTTGCCGGAGGGTCTTCTTTGCTTGGACAGACTATATTAGCATAGCTTACAATGACGGCAAACCGTTAAGACAGCTTCAGTAGTAAATGAACGATATTGTTGAAGTTGACTTTCAGTGAGACTATTTGAGAAACGTACTCAGTTTATAAGTTTTGAAGTTTCGTATTGAATAGTTTTTTTTTGGCAATAATTTTCCAACGTTAGACAGTTTCGACAGTTCTTAAATGAGAGAGGTTCAAGTTTTAAAGTTTTAATTGAATAGTTTTTGGCAATAATCTCTCAACGTTCAACAATTTCAACGGGCTTTAAATAAAACGTTCAAGTACGGTATGTTTAAATTAATAAAACAATTATAATTGTAAATCATGCGAATCTAATTCCTTACATAATAAGAGCAACAATTTCCGACTGTTTCTAGAATTGAGTTGATTTTCATTGAAGTTTTTTAACAACAAAGAGAATCCTAGGAATTAATAGAGCTCTATTATTCTATCCTAGGTTAACACTAAGTTGATCCGGTTGATCGACAATTTTCAACTGCTTAATCGGGGGAAAATTTTCAACAACTATCGGGGTTAATCGCGCGTGTTTTAGGAGTTAGAGTGAAGTTTCAAAAACAAGTGAAAAAGTGAAAATTTGTTACTAAAGTGATATCTGCTTTGATAACGGTTTGATTTAGTATAGTAGAGATAAGCCACGCTCTCTCGTAAATGTGAGGATTTGAATATTTTTCATTGCATCATATTGCTTGATATTAATATTATTACTCGTATTTTGAGCTAGTGCCGTTACTTAAGTTACGGTACTGTTAAAAATTCCGCATGTTAAGAATTAAACTATGAAGAATTCCAACATAAATTCATACTTTTCAGTATTTTATGTTTAGATATATTAATTTACATATCGTGAGTAACTGTAAACTTAGTTATTTAATGCTTGGTTTTTACATCAATATAATTACAGTACAGTATTCTAATGAATCGCTCATCACATCTTGGGATTCCATCAACACTTCAACACTGAAAATAATATTGTTAGTCTCGGTGATCTCAATCATTTCAACACAAAAATAATTGAGTGATTCGATAGAAAACTAAGCAAAACGCAGAGAATTTGAGATTAGAACTCTATAAGATTTAAATACAATGTACGGCACTTGTTTATATTGTGGGAACAACAAAAAAGTTTTGTCAATTCCAACAAAAATTTGTTTAAAATCTTGAAAACTAATGTAATGATGACTTTGAAAGCAGCATTAGAATTAAGTTTATGTTACGAACAATTATATTGATAACTAGGCGATAATCATTTGTTTGTTATCGAACTGTAAATTTGATTTTTCGGATTGAATTATCAATGCAGTGTCGTCATTAATGATTATTTAAAAATTAAATTGTTCGTCATGGGAATTGAAATAGATGATTTCAATTTTAATATAATCTGGAAAAATGGTTGATTGGCCTGATTATTTTTGCGCCTCATAAATTTATATTTTAAAATTCATTCGGATCAGTGGAATTCAATTTGAAAGCGTGGACTTCTATACCTACATATATTGTGAATGATTCAGTACCTATTATCATAGAGGAAGAATCAAAATCTTCTTCTAATAGAAGCATAAGTATTATATTCTTCCTCTATGCTATTATATTATTATTATGGACACCCTTATTCAAAGGTTGCTAATAGATTGATGAATTATAGGATTTTCAATTAAAATTACTATACATACCGGTTTTTACAGGTAAAAAGCATTGCTTATTTTTCTACAGGTATCTGGTAGTATTGAACCGAACTGAAAAATGGATCATTCAAAGGTCTGCCTTATTCTACTGATTATAGCAACTATAGAAAGCTGTTGCTACTGTTCACGGACTAAACCCAGAGCAAAGCCCTCGGATACCGATGCTATATTAAAAGAATTTCCAACCTTGATAAACCACGATGAACCACCAGGATGCAGCAGGTTAGTCCAATATTTTTATAATTACTTATTTCATGAACATAAATAAATAACAGGAATAGCCCTTAGTATTTCTAGAATAATTTTGACTAGAAAATAGTCCAAATTTTCAGGTTGAGCGCAAATTTCTGTTCCTGCCAAAAGTTTTCCATGGTCAGATCAGGAAGTGATTATTATTTAATTTTGAAGGGTTGATATTAAGCCAATAAACACGAAACAATTGCATACTTTCAATAAAATATTTGAATTAATTTTAAAATTTAGGAGATTATGAGAATTGAACTTCGTTACATTAAATTTTAGTTGTCACTTGTCAGTAATAGCATAAAATTGGATTTCTCGCTTCGAAAATAAATTGTGAAATTTAACTTGGTTACAGTAATTTTCAGTAGCCATTACTAGTCCGAAATCAGATTTTTTCCTTCAATAATAAATTGAAATTATATTGTGCAAACACGAATTTCCATGACTGTAAAGTCACGGATTTCAATGACTGTGAAGTCACGGATTTCAGTGACTGTTAAAATCACAAACTGATATGATTCGTAAGAGTTTTACCATATTAGGAGAGGTTCAGAAATCTCGAAATTAGCTTCATTGTTAAAAAAGTCACTTGTTCAAGCTTTCTTGAATTTTCATTATTCAATAGCTCACATAACTCAAAAGAGAAGAGTCAAGTCTACAAAAAAGATATGGTTCACTTAGTAGATATAGGTTTACTTATAGGAGATATAGTATCTACAAATCATATTTGTTTTTTTATATTGAGAAGATTATTATTCGAAAAGTTGAGACTACCAATATTACTTAGAAAATATAGACCAGAATCTACAAATCGTATTTGTCATTTATGATATTGAGCCACTTTTTATTCAAGAATCATCAATAACAATTGAACAATTTTATGGATTTCAGTGACATTTACTGTCCAGGAAGAGGGGAGATTCTGCATGAAGCATCTCTACAAGGTTTGAATTACCTTCAATCGAAACTTAAACAACCAGAGACATATGCTATTATAAGGTAAGATTTTGTCACTTATGCGAGATAATCTATCAATATGAGAATATTATCACATTTATATTTTATCAACAACAATAATAAAAACGCCGAAAGCTTATAGACGAATCGTAGTTGGAACACACAAAGTGTAGACGAAACTGCTATTCTAAGAGATGATACACGTTGTTAGATATTCAATATGATTTTTAGGGCTACTAATAATTTGTGAATACTCGTAAAGCTATCTTGTTCGAGTTGAATATAATGACCAGGGCCCTCGCGTGGTTTTTTGGTGCCCTGTGCGAGATTTTGGCGGGTGTACCCCCCCATGCAAAAGCCTACAGGAATTGATAAAAAATAACTGAATGCTATCTACATTGAGCAAAACTGTCACATATTGCACCGTACTTTATCATTAAAATATTAAAATTTTAATTATTGATCAGTTTATTTTATTAGTTTGCTTGAAAGCACATAAGGGAGGGAATAATAAATTTTTCACAGAAAAATATTGGGTATCATCATAAATATTTCATTTCACTGGAAATAAAGATGTTTCAACAAGAAATCGGAAACTCAATAACAAAGAAATTGAAGATTTCATTCAGTTTCACTGTTCTACCCAACTTCCTTGAATAACATTCAAAATACCATAGTTCCCGATTTCATCCAGCAGATGGCAGTAGCAATAGGGTGACTTGCTTCAACTTTAATTGGACACGCCTCCAAGCTCCGCCTACAATCAAAATGGCCGAAAAAAAAGGTTGGAAAAGTTTCCAAATTCAACCAATAGATGGCAGCAGTTGATGAGTGGTGTTTCAGTTTTGATTTGGACACGCCTTCATGCCCCGCCTGCTCTTTTCTTATTGGTTGACAGTGTTTTGTGAGATCTGTCTTAGAAAATGGCTGCCAGCAAGAAAATGATGGATGGTGTATCATACACAAAGAATGACGCTGATTTGCTATTGACGATCTTGTGCTAATATAATATTTATTTATGTATTCAGGCTGGTTAGATTCTATCAAGTTAGTATTTGAAGAATTTTTTTTACAGAATTTAGACTCAGTTTTACTTTTATTGTGTAACTTAGGCCAGTACTAGACTTCAATATCTTGTCATTGGTCGACAGAGTGTAAGGTGGTTGTCAGCCAACAATAGAATTACATTTAAGAGGGGCGTTTCTTGGCTTGCTTCATACATTGATCGTGGTTTTCCAATTGATCAATTCATTATTATAAATGAGTTTATGCAGAGGAATTTCTTGTGGATTCAAGTTGTTGTTAAAATAAGTTTTTCATCAAACAGTAACAAAATATTCTAATAGCCCAATTGGAATTTTAAAAACTCCCGTTTCGCATCAGCTGCCGCGGCGCCCCCTTGGCCGTGGCGCCCTGTGCGGCCGCACACTCCGCACACCCCACGCGAGGGCCCTGATAATGACACCGGAAAATTTCGTGCTAGAACGGATATTCTAAGGGTATTGTGGATTTCAATTTTCATTTTCAAGATATAAAATTGATAAAAACAATTTTTCTCAGTTTCAACCTAATGAAGACAACTGTAGAAGGAACAGCTATATCTTACACTGAAATGGAAAATTTCATCAAAGAGAATTTCGAAGACAGAAACGAACTTGAAGAATGGACACCAACCGATTTTAAAGAAAATCCCGAATTTCTGGAGAAAATTTTAGACCCGGATTACAAATTATGGGCTTTTGAGCTGAACCAGTTTTGGAGCACTTTGGCTCGGAGAGTTAGTTCGAAAGTTGAGAGAAATCCAAAGCGCTATTCACTCATCTATGTTCCGAACGGGTGAGATTTTATCAAATAAGATTAATTTTATACTTATTTATAATGGTAGATTTTGCATAGGATTTATCAAAGATTATCAGAATCGAGCTCATTCCTTTATTCCACTGGCGGTTCGTGCCCACGAAACAGGTGAAGTGTTGTACGGTAAAAGATACGGGAACTTCACCTGTTTCGTGGGTACGAGCCGCCAGTGCTTTATTCTATGATAATAGCCTGATTCTAAAGCAAAGCTGAATAAATTAATGTTAATATGAATAATTTCGTTGTATAGTCAGCAGTTGTTTAGTTAGAAGCCAGATTGAAAAGTCATTGTAGGCAACAATAGGCCTATAGCCAATAAATAATCTTTCAGACGTATTCTAAATTGGAAAAGGGACAGTTTTGGGCTTAAGCCTGTTGATCCTTACCATTAAGTACTACTTGTGAATAACTGAATAAATAAATAAAATTTGAAGATGGAGAATGGCTTCGGTTTCCATACGATTCTAAAAATTGGTAATCATATGACATGGGGAAATAATTCAAGTAAATAGAAGAGGTTTCGCTCAAGAATTAAGATTTTTAATTTTGATTTTTAAGATTGAGAATCAAGAATCAAGATTTTTGAGCGAAACCCCTATTATTTGCTTCGTGAGGTCTACTGTTCACAGAACTACCAGTTAATTTTAATTTTGATTTTCAAGATCAAGAATCAAGAATTTTGGGTGAAAGCCCTATTATTTGCTTGAATGATGTACCCATGTTGATTATTCCTATAATGAAAGACACAATGGTCTTCGTATGTTTAAGCCCTACCGAAACAAAAATTTTATGCTAATACATGTTGATGCCTCAAACTCAAACATACATTATTCTTACGATTTTTTCTATCAACTTATACATGGAACGCACTGGTGGCTCATGCCCAAGAAACAGGTGAAGTGCTATACAGTAAAAGATACGGGCACTTCACTTGTTTCGTGGGTACGAGCCGCCAGTGCTGGAACGGGGGATGGTTTTTATTGTTCTGGCTTTGAGAACGTCATTCTATCCTAATTTGATTCGATATATTCATAGATTTTGTTGACTATTATCTTGTTGCATTATAATTAATTTACCCATTGTGTAATATTATGTAATCTAATTGACATGATGGTATGAATTATTTTATGCCCATGTATCAAGAAGAGTATGATGCTATCTATCGGTGTTAGAATTTAATAAAATGCACTCATTCAGAAAAATGGATACAAATTGAGAAATTGACTGAATTATTAAGTAACAAATATATACGATTTATACGTCAATTATATTTATACATTATAAAAAATTTTTAACTATTTTCAAGGTTCATTATATCGGGTGAAGCCTCCACAGAACTACATTACTGGGATTCCTATTGGGTAGTGCAAGGTCTTCTACTGAGTGATATGCACAATACAGCTCGCGGTATTATCGAAAACTTGCTCTATTTGCTCAAAAGATACGGATTTGTGCCGGGAGCCAACCGAATCTACTATCTCAACGAAAGATCCGAACCACCTCTGCTAATCAAAATGGTGGACAACTATTACGAAAAAACGAAAGACGAAAAATTTCTACGAGACGTTGTTACGGTAAGAATTTTGAATAATTTAATTATTTATAATATCTAATGAATTCATAATGTTATTAAAGCCTTATTACAAATTTTTATTAATAATATAGCTGTGTGTCTATACGGTTCAATTCCATTTCAACAAGATACATTAGGGTCACTTTCTTTAGGGTTAAACCAGATGACCAAAAATCGTGGTGCGTTAAACCACGTGCCCACGAAATAGGTGAAGTGCCCTATATTCAACTGTACAGCACTTCACCTGTTTCATGGACACGATCCGCCAGTGGTAAGAAGGGGCTAAGATGATACATAACTTACGTCGTATCAAATCCAAATGAATCAATATTGAAAACGCAATTCAATAAATTAAGTTGGCCCAATAAGACAGTGTCATTATAACAATCCGAAATATATACGAGTTAGCTTACCATACTTATAGTTATATTAGTTAGGCTTACCATGAAATAGTTAGAATAATTCACTATTTCTAGTTATTATGATAGATTCATCAGCCATTATTTTCTCGTTTATAGGAGCTCTCATATGAACTCAACTATTGGATTAACTACAGATTGGTCAGTGTAGAATTCAATAATAAGGAATACATCATGGCTCGGTATTTTGTGGATTCAGAAACTCCTAGAGCTGAATCATACAGGTGATTATGATTAGCCCATAAATAGTTTCATATATCATTGAAAGATATTATGTAATAATAATGTCATAATGATAAATAATGTCATGGACTACCAACGGTGCAACTATTTAAATAGTGAATCATGACTATAATCATGAGAATTCTACTTTTTAGGGTTTTTTCGTAACATAAATTTCAATAGAAAATACTTTAGTGATCGAATATTAAACAAATTCTAAAATACATAGAGGAAGGTGTATATGTTTCAAAAACATTATTGAAACATTGAAAATGAATAAATTCTAAAAATTAAAAATTCTAAAATAAATTCTATTCATTAAAATGAATAATATTCTCAAGAGTACTGTATCACTTTTACGGTGGCCTACAGAAAATTTACAATAAGTCATTCTATCAGACCATGAATAATAATAAAGCCTTTATAATAAAATGAAATATAGCCTTTAATAATAATAATAATAATAATGAAGTTTCAAGAATTATTATCTTCCCAATTCAATTCAATATGGCAATAATTGAACAAAATGGAGTTAAAATATAAGAGAAGAGCAAAGTATCTCTATTATAGTTTTGCTTACGATTACAAAAAGTAATAAGCTAAGTCTAGGTACAATCAATCAAAGAATAATCAATGAATTTTCAGTGAATTTAGTTAATCAATGCAATACAATTTGAATAAAATACTGTAGAGGTGAAATAGTCGAGAGTCAGATATCTCTATGAGAGTTTGTCTACAACTACGAGAAGAAATAATTCTAGCCTATAAGCTACAAACTTGAGCTTAGTTTTGGTCTTAATTGATTGTGTTTTTATCAAGTAGGCCTATTGTATCTTCTCAAATGAATAATAGTATGTATGGAAATACGTAACGAAAAGGAAGTCAAACACAGAAAACATAATCATTCGTGATTGGTCGATAGGTTGTGAGTTGTGGTGGGAGGAGAGAGAGGCGGAGTCAACTTGGCTGAGCCAATCAGATTCCTCCATTTTCATGGAGTTTAGTATGGGCGTCTACTGCTTTCTAATTGGTCGAGACAGTTGAGGAGGTTGAGCCAGAGAAATGGAGGGGAGCGGAGTTTGAGATTCACTGCAAAATGGTTACCTATTCCCAAGATTTTCACAACAAAGCGAATCTTTTATGAATTGATTGAATCCTGGATGAAGAGTAACAAAAACATCAATGTTTTCAAACTGAATATTCAATGTTTTTGTATTTTTATTCTTTTTGACCGGTATTACACGGTAATATTTCTACAATTTTCTTACTGATTGAACAAAAATTGATTGAAAAAAGTGTATGGCTTATATTGGTGGGGAGATCTTTACGAGTTCCAGCTCGTCAATTCATTTAAATAATCAGTCATAACGTAACTTACGATTTATTCAAATTGGAAGAATTTAGGCGGGAATCAGGCTGGCTACTTACTAAAAACTTTTTAATGGAGTATTTAATCAAGGAAAGTTATAAATCACGAAATAAATACCGTATGTAATAATTGATATTTATTAAACAATAAATATTAACCAGATTGAGGGATTGTTACCTACCAATTTCGATCTTTGAAATATGTATATTTTTCAAAAATCTATAGCCCAACTACTTCAAAGAGCTTTTTGGTCTATAGCTCACTCTACTTCTAATTATCAGTATAGTATGTCCAAGCGAAGAAGACATTCTGGCAACACGGGAAAATGACTCCAGCTCAGTCAATATTAGTTCAAAAAGCAAAAATTTGGTCTCACATTATAGATCGTAATGTTTCCTACAATTTGAGACGAAATTTAAAATTTTTGAAACAATATTGGGCGAGCCAGAGTTATTTTCTCATCTTGCCAGAATGTCTTCTTGGCTTGGACAGACTATACCTAGGTATTTTATTATAGTAGGTTATTAGTTATTATAGTTATACTCAACTTCCAGCAATTATATTATTGCTTTGAATTATATTTATTATAATTGCTTTTTTAATTATATTTTATGAATATTGCAGAGAGGACTACATGAATGCTCGGATATTTTCTACTGAGGAAGAAAAAATGAAATTCTACTCAAACATCCAATCAGCTACAGAATCTGGAATGAGTTTCACCTCAAGGTGGTTCATGAGGAACAAATCTAATGCTGGTGAGAAAAAACACTTTTGAGAATTATTAATCAATTATATTATTGTTAAAATTACCGGAATTTCTCAAACAATAGTTGTTTATTGGTGATAATTTTCTGTTGTTATAAACAACACACTGTGCTCCTATTGAAAGTATAATATTGACATACAGTAGTATAATCGACCACAGCACAATCACATATAGATAGGTACCGCTACATCGACTCTCTGTGGAAAAGACAAGCCTCGGTTTCAACTGGCTAAAAAGAAGTCGTTGTTTTCAATCATCAATATCATCATCATCCATCTCATTATACCCACGCACAAGCCTAAGAGCTCGTATGAGTATCACCCTCAGAAAGGTTCATAATCTTTTGACAATTCCTATTCAAATTCTTGAATATCTTCTTATCACTTTACCGAAAATCTATAAGTCATAGAAATAAAACATTTAATGAGCAAAGTTTATTCTTTTGAACAAAAATTAATTAGCCTACGTTCCACAAAAGTCTCATTACTCACTTCGATAGGTTGTAACTTTTAAAAAATTTGCGACAAGCAACAAAATCGTGAGTACTGTTGTGAATGTAAAAGTCATTAGTATTTACTAAGTTATAAGCTTTTTAAAAAATAGAAAAATACCGTAACTTGATAACAAAAAAAAAGAATGATTTATTTACAGGGAATATATCGGATATTGCGACAACAGATATAATACCAGTTGATTTGAATGCAATACTCTATTACAATGCTAGGAAGATAAGTGAATGGTATTTCAAGCTGGGAGATGATAAGAAGGGGTCTCTCTATGAGGTTTTTGCTACAGTGCTGCTTGATGGAATTAACGATGTAAGTGGTACTGCAATAAGATTCTTCCTCAATAAAAAAGAAATCTATTTTGAAGCTATTCAAATAAGGGATTAGATGGATATCGATACATCAATGTGTAAGAACATCGATGTTTACTGTTCGATGTTTTTCACGCATCGATGGTTCTGTCGATTTTTTCACAAAATAAACCTATTTATCAATATAATTTCCATCAAAAATGTACAAAATGAAGTTTATTAATTTTTTCAGAACTTTGTGGAAAATGTGAAAAAAATCATTACATTACTACTATGGATATTGTACCCACGTACAAGCCGTTTTAGAGGTATCACCCTCAAAAGAAAATAAAATAATAACAAATTTCCATGTTCAATTGTCAATAATAAATGTGTTAAGGTATAATTTATAATTATTGATGAAATGAATCATTTCTATGGTAGCTGGTAGCATATAAAAAATCATATAACGTCATTTCTTAATCAAAATGTGTACGTAATAAATACTGTTTAATTATTTTAAATTCGATAGAACCGAGGCGTATTCTCCTCAAATGAAATTATGGGCATTCCTTAAAGTGTATTTGGGAATAAGCTTATAGAAAAATTAATCCTATAAATCAATTGCAGGTTTTGTGGGACAAAGATGAAGGTATGTGGTTTGATTACGACAACGCTAACAAAAAGAGAAGGAAATACTTTTATGCATCAAACTTGACACCGCTCTGGACGAAAAGCTATCCGAAAGACTGGTCGAAGGATGAACTCACCACAAATGTACTCTTGTATTTGGACAAAATGGGTTTGGATAAATACACAGGTGAGAAGTTTTTTCAAATGAATTGCCGCATTTCCCTATGAATCACCGTAAAAAGTTCATGTTGATTCAATTTTCCATCACCAATTATTTTTTAAAGAATATTCTAGCAATACAAATTGACAATTCTTCTAATTCAATGTTATTCGAATAATAATTTCCAGCGGGCCAGGTTGACTTGATGGCCAGGGCGTTACAACCAGGGAAAATAAAACTGGATTCTATTCCATTCTATATATATAGCACTATTCCATTCTCACTATTTACAACCTTGATAGACGTTGATAATTTAATGAATCAGTACAGCGCAGGTTGAGATGTTGAGAACCACGTAGCCTGTCACGTAGAATCACGTATAGTCTGTCCAAGCAAAGAAGACCCTCTGGCAAGATGAGAAAATGACTCCAGCTCGGTCAATATTGGTTCAAAAATTATTGATTTGGTCTCAATCGTGGGATCCACAATTTGAGACCAAATCAATATTATTTGAACCAATATTGACCGAGCTGGAGTCATTCACTCATCTTGCCGGAGAGTTTTCTTTGCTTGGACAGAATTTAGCTGACGCAAAAAAGTTTGGCGGTTTCGTCTCAAGATTCTTACGCTCAAGACACAAGACTCTGTGTCTATGAATCTTGGTTTCGTCTGTCTCTCGTACGTGAAGTAACCTACAAACAGCTAATAAGAAGCATCTATTGCCTCTTTTAATTCATTTATTGCCAAGAACATCATCCAGGCATAGCTAAATGACAACTCCAATTGACAACATATCAGCTGTTGGAACGCACAAGGAGCAGAGGAGACCGTTCAACTTTTCGGCGTCAGCTGAAGGATGTGTGATTCTCAACATCTCAACAGTGCTATTACCAGTAATATCACAGTGCTATTACAGTGTTACCAGGTCTACTGACAATTCGATCACCCTCAGCTGATCGTCAAACATCGGACTGCCGGTTCACAGCTATTTTGGACTGCCGGTTCCCCCATCCACTTACAGTTTTTGACTACCTCAGTCCAAACTGACAGTGGATGTCAATCATTTCCGTTCAGTAGTTCCTATTACTTTATCATAAGTTATCTTCATTATTCCATTCTGTACCGCACTTATTTCGATTCTAAATATTATTAAGAATTCTAATCAAATCAATTTTGTTCGTTCAAGGCATACCAAACTCACTGAATGAAACTGGAGAGAAATGGGACTTGCCCAATGCCTGGGCACCAATGCAATCGATGATAGTCGAAGGTTTGGAAGCTCTTGAGACTTATGGAGCTTCAATAAAAGCCTTCCAACTGGCAAAAAGATGGATCAGCACTACTTATGATGGATACAGGAAAAATCGTTTGATGCATGAACGGGTGCGTAAAGCGCAATTTCCTACTATGAATAAAATACTATGAAATTACTATAAAAGATACTACGAACTTCTTATCAGGATACAGTACTTCAAACTTCCTCTCAGATCCTTTAAATTCACATTCAAAATCCTTTATTTTATTGAAGATCCTTTAAATGTCCTTTCAAAATTCTTCAAATTTTCATTCACGATTCTTTGAATTTCTTTTCCAGATCCTTCAAATTCCTTTTTAAAATCCTTCAATTCCCTCCCAAGATCCTTTAAATTTTCCTTCAAGAAAACTCTCGTACTATGAATTTACTATAAGATACTATGAATTTCTTATCAAGATACTTGAAACTTCCTCTCAAGATCCCTTAAATTCACATCTAAAATCCTTTATTTTTTAAAGATCCTTTCAAAATTCTTCAAATTTTCTTTCACGATTCTTTGAATTTCTTTTCAAGATCTTTTCAATTCCTTTTTAAATCCTCCAATTCCCTTTCAAGATCCTTAAAATTTTCTTTCAAGAAAACCTACGTTCAAAAAGTTAGCAAGGCTTATCGAATATGTTACTTGATATGATAAATATGATACAAGGCGTTCAAATAATGGTTTAATGCCACGTTTACACCGGAATGTTAATAACTTTTGTGAATAACGTATTTTATATTCATATCATATATGATAAAATATATTCTATATAATATATATTCATATTCATATAAAATATATATATATATATTATATGTGAATAACGTATTTTATATTCATATTATATATGATAAATATATATTATATATAATATATATTCATATAATTTATATTTTATGCTTATGAAGGTGTAATATATATTATATAACTTATTATATAAAAGTTATTAACAAATGTTATTAATATTCCGGTGTAAACGTGGCTTAAAGACCATTCAATGCTATTGTCTTATTTGATACCGTACTGAAACATGTTTCATGTTCATCTTCATCTTCTTTAAATTGAACCGCGGACAGCTCACATAACATTTATTCGAATCAAATAGAATGAAATTGTTCAGCGTTCAATTATTAAGAAGATTGAATCAATTCGATACATTGAAAGCATTCATTCCTAATCACTTGTTGAGTAGGCTAGTTGTGAAGGTGATATTGTAGTTGTTATTAATATGTCAAACAAGAGATTTATTAAAAATCGAGACACCGGTTTCGGTTGCTACCCCATTATCAATCTCCACGTAAAGTAACTTAAAGTAAAAAGCAGTGCATACCAACAGTAAAGCAATACTATTACTAGTTACTTGAATCAATGAAGTTCAATGGGAAGCTCGAGGTTGCTCTTTTGGGGAAGTACTTTAGTTCCTTATGTTTATTTGTATTTGTTATTATTGATTCATTTTGCTGTTCTATTTGTACATTGTGAATTGTTGTAATGCTTTTTAAAGGAATAAATAAATAAAAAATAAAAAAATCACAGTGAACGTCTATCATTGGCAGATCGCCAATCGGGGAGGAGCTTGTCTAGGCCAATGGCAGACGCTCGCTGTGACTGGTTCAAGCCACAACCAATAGCAGTGCTTGAACTTTAGTATAAATATACTGCTGGTCTTTTCTTCAAGTTTCAGTTCACCAGAGATTGTTAATGTTGTAGCAACCGAAACCGAATCTAGATTTTTTTAATCTGTGATTTGACCATGTATCTCGTATTCTCATTAAATGTTTGGCGATCAATTGAAAAGATTGGCTGATGAGGAGGAAGAAAATTGATTCCTAATCATATTACTAGTTTGTTGCTGAGAGAACAGGGTTTTCAAAGATTGATTGAATCAATAATTGATTAAATAATTATTATTTAAAGAACTATTTTAAAATTTGACTTTTTCACAGTATGATGCCACATCACCTGGAGAAACTGTGAGTGGAGATGAGATCTCGCCTAAAGAAAAATTTGTTTGGACTAATGCCGTGGTTCTACAGTTTTTGGATAGATATGCGGACTTAATGGAGAATAAGGAATTGAGCCTGACATCTCGCATGAGAAAAGATTTGAATAGAATAATGGATTGGTTCTTCAATTTTTGGACCAATATGTAGACTCAATAGAGAATGAATATAAAATTTATAGTAAACTGAGTTATAGAAAACTGAGTTAAATAAAAATAGAGTTATCGGACGGTAGATGAAAAAGAAATACATTGATGAATTTGTAGAAATGTAGACACAATAGAATAGAATTTATTTTAATGACGTGGCGAAGTTTGGACAGTAATGTCCACTCTACCACTTAACCGCGATGATGAACTGACGAAAAAGAATATGGAAAGGTAGCTTTATAATACCTTTACTGATAAAATTAAATCTTCATAAGTCATGGCGTGATAGGTCAACAGTTTGAGCTGTCTCAAATCAAAGTTGTATAGTCTGGTCGAGCAGAGAAGACATTCTGGCAGAATGAAAAAATGATTCCAGCTCGGTCAATATTGGTTCAAAAATCATAAATTAGACTCCAAATCGTAGAATACATTCTGCTCCACAATATGAGACCAAATACATCATTTTTGAACAAATATTCACCGAGCTGGAGTCATTTTCCCATCTCACCAGAATGTCTTCTTTGCTCGACCAGACTATACATTTCTGATGCTGTCAAGTTTAACTTATTATAGTCATATAGATGTAGATTATAAAGAATAGTGAGGGAAAAGTGCAAGAAATATTCCTGCAAGATAAATGTTTCCTGAAGTCTCAAAACTTGTAGTTATATTTTTGGATAAATAATACTGTATTACTGAACTTGATTTTTTATCCAGAGAATTCGAAGATCGATTGAGTATGTATGAGAATCCTAGGAATGAGTATATAACGTTAGTATAAAAAGTTGGAAGCTTTTAATCCAATAAGTTTCAGTATAAAATTGAACTGATGAATGATTGTAAATGTCTGTAACTGTAAATGTCTGTAACTGTAAATGTCTGTAGGCTAGTAAATACATAGGTACCAAATAAAAATATTGTAAATTATCCTGTATTTGGAAAAAGCATAGGTATTACCGTAGATAAGTAGGTAGTCGATAAGTATAGTCTGTGCAAGCAAAGAAGACCCTCTGGAAAGATGAGAAAATGACTCCAGCTCGGTCAATTTTGGTTGAAAAATTATTGATTTGTTTTCAATCGGAGGAAACATTCTGATCTACAATTTGAGGCCAAATCAATATTTTTTGAATCAATATTGACCGAGCTGGAGTCATTTTATCATCTTGCCAGAGGGTCTTCTTTGCTTGGACAGACTATAGTCTATAGTATACATACTTAGTCTATGGCATTACTAAGAAAGGTTGTCATTAATATAAGTTATTAATGAATTCTCAACTTGGGATACTTAGGTAAGGATTGTTGTTATAGTTAATAGTTTATTGTTTTTTGTGAATAAATTGTTTTGGAATATAATTACTGTAAATTATGTTTTGAAAGCGTATTAATATGAAAGGTTGTGAGTCAGGTCTTCTAAAGAAGTTGTTAATAAATTCTGAACTTGGAATACTTAGGTAGCGTAAGGATTATTGTTATTGTTACTATTTTATTGCTTTTTGAGAATAAATTGTTTTGGAATATAATGAATCTTTTAATTTTCCGTAGAGGATTCAAAAATCAATTATAAATCATGTTGGCATGGACAAATATTGAAAGGCATAGCTTAGAAAAACTGTATAACATGCACTATTTGAGTCCAAATCAATATTTTTGAATCAATATTGACCAAGCTGGAGTCTTTTTATCATCTTGCCCGAGGGTCTTCTTTGCTTGGACAGACACCAAACATCATTCACAGCACTATATAACTTACTCAATTAATAACATGCACAAAGATAAACAAACGCTCGAAATATACAAGAAATCGATGAAAACTCAATATTCACTACTTTGAAGAATGATTAAAACCAATTTTAATTGTAAAAAAACTCAAACTAATTAATTTTAAAGGATGAATAGGCTACAGTTTGAAAATAGGAAGAAGTGAATAAATAACGGAATAAAGAAGTAAGATACGTGAATAAATGATAATTTATGGATAAAAACTGGAAAAACATGATTCAACATTGATCTATTTTGAAAACAAGCTCACGCCGTTTTTTCTATACACCAATATAAAAAAATCATCAAACTCAAATGAAACATAATCCCTGGCATTCAGTCACAAAATTAAAGATCCCAGTTGTAGTTAGATACATAAAGCATCAATCTTCGATGTATTATAAATTCCTTTACCACTTAATGAGATGATTCAAATAGAGCGTTTCCAGTAAAAATACTGGATCCAGTAATTATTCAACATTGGTCATTTCCGTTTCCTTGTGAGATACAGTAGACCAAAAATACAACCTGTGAATAAATCAATTTTGATGAAATCCCAGCTAGCTAGCTTCAAGTATAGTTGAATCAAAATAATGAAATACAAATTTATTCTGTATTCTACTATCCACTTATATTTTTTAATATACTTTTGGTCTTCTGTCTGTGCTTTATCCATAACCATAAGGTACTGTATTGAATCATGGAATAATAGAGCTCAGGATTCTCTTTGATTGGATGAATGAATAAATACAAGTGAAAACTAATATTGACAACTTTCAAATTCAAATATGAAAATTTAGATTCTTGAGCTATTATTATAATGGACAAGGATAATTTTATAAAAGGATGAAGGAAACTTTTACTATAATAACAGTAACTTTCTAGTAGCCTACAAACTCTGATGAACAATATATTACATTTTGAAATGAAAATCATGAATATTCAAAACACAACACTTGTTATGAATATTTTATTAACTAATTGTCTTGTAAAACATTCTCGTAATTCAAGTAATTTTTCTATTGGAATTCCTTATTCACATGAGTGGGTAGTTCTGATTATTTTCTTATATTAGCCAATCATTCTTATAATTGAAAAATTATTGGAAATTATTTCAGCAAGCTTTTTCAAATATAGTGCTGACGAATAACATAGAATATAGTCTGTCCAAACAAAGAAGGCATTCTGGAAAGATGGAGAAATGACTCCACCTTGGTCAATATCAGTTCAAAAATCATAAATTTTGTCTTAAATTGTAGATCAGAATGTTTCCCACAATTAGAGACCACATTTATGATTTTTAAACTGATATTGACTGAGCTGTGTACATTTTCCCATCTTGCCAGAATGTCTTCTTTGCTTGGACAGACTTTACCTATATGTATATTTCAAAATACTATCATTTTATAATTTGAAATGTACATTTCAACTAACTAAATTTTTTATCAAAATTTAGAAAAGAAAAGAAAGGGCTTTGTCTGATGTCTATATAATACTAATCACTTACCTGGATAATAAAAAAATTACTAATATTTATTTATAAATAATTACTTTAACATAATATATAGGCTATAATCATAAAATGATTGGGAGATAAAAAACAGAATTAGCTCTTTCTTTTCTCTTCTAAATTTTGATGAAAAATGATAAGGTGAAACTCACATGGAATCAGAGTTCCAAGAACTTTGGTTCCTAAAGCATGTCCAAGTAAAGAAGACATTCTAGCAAGATGGGGAAATGACTCCAGCTCGATCAATATTGGTTCAAAAATTTCTAATTTGCTCTCAAATTGAAGAAAGCATTCTGTTCTACAATCTGAGAGTGAATTTACAATTTATGAACCGACATTGACCGAGCTAGAGTCATTTTTCCATCTCGCCAGAACGTCTTCTTTGCTTGGACACACTATAGCTATTCTATTAATTACTGCTATTAAAGACAATTTACAAAATAAATTCTATTATTATTAAGTAAATTCTGTTCTATTACTATTATTGTATATAACTTATATTGGGGATGATTTATAAAATAATAATCACCTATTAGAACTGTCCCAACAAGAGTAAAAGGAGCCCAGCAGTTGATGCTCATGAATATCGGCATTGTCACACTCCCTACCAGAACGCCAAGTCTTCCAAACATCATTGTGAGACTGACTGCCATTGCTCTGAAAATAGAAGCTCAATACTTATTTATTCATTTATTTATTTCAAATTGACAATTTCCACTGAGTCTGAAAAGACTCATAGTGGTACAATAACAAAAATAGTACTGTACAGTTATAGGCATTTAACTTACATATTTATACATATAAAGCCCTATATTACTAAATCATATTGATAAATTAATAATATATAGCAAGATAGAAAATTGAATAACATAGGCAAGATAGACATAGATAAGAAAATAATAATAAAAATAAAAGTCATGCAGTTCGAGATAGTTTGTGGAATCTAATTTTTTATGAATGTCACAATACAATGCAGAAAAATAAAATATCAGAATTAATTTTAGATTAAGATTCAAAGAATACTAAAAAAAATGAAATAAAAATAAGTCGAAATGAACCAAAAGCTGGGAAAAATATCAGAAAAAATATTTGAGAGTAAGACCATTGATGATCGAGTAATATACGTATTAGCCTATTACTATTCCTCTATGGTTAGATTCCTTATAAATATTATTCCTCTATGGTAAGACTAAAAAAATATGAGAAAAAATTAATCAAAATGAACTCCTAGCAAAGCTTCTTACACCCCGTCAAACTTCTCAATTTTCAAGCAATAAGTTATAGAAGTTACCTTCTGTTATATTTTTCACCTTGTAGAATTTTAAGTTGGGGGTTGATACCAATAATATTATAACTCACTTTCAGTGATGTTTAGAGCTACCTACTTTTTCCATTTCTGGCATTTTGCTCCGTAGAACATTGAACATTGAACATTGAACATTGAACATTGAACATTGAACATTGAATGAACATTGAACATTGGGAAGTCAAAAACCGATGGCAATAATAATAAAAATGTTTCCTTTATCTCAGGGCTACTTTCATCACTGATTTTTTATTTCAAATAATATCACAGTATCCTTTTACTTAAGTAAAAATAACTGGAAAGGGTACTGTGATATTATTTAAAATAAAAAAACAATAATGAAAATGTATATTCGTCAATTTTGTTACATACTGTAGTCAACTTGTAATATTTTTAATAATTATTATTGCAGTTAGTGTAACTTACTGAAATATCTTACAATTCTTCCATCTTTGTAATATTACAATCAAAACGAGCAAAGAAGACGTTTTGGGCATGATTGTGTTTGTGTTTTCACCTCAAGTATTATTGTGCTATCTTGAATAAATAGAACAATTTTTTTTCACCTACCTGAGATTAGTAGGAAAGAAGTCAACGGTAATGCTCAGTAGGCCTATAGTGCTGGCAAGCATAAAAGATAAATAGATGGAAGCCATGAGCAGAACATAGCTTGCGTTGACCCAAACAAATAAATAACTTGAGATGGACCCCACCAAGTAGAGTGATGCTGAAAAATTTCAAATTCAAAATCACGCTCACTCCATAAAAATACAAGTACAAATACAAAATAGCAATTTTACGAGAAAAAAACAATCTTATGATATTTCATGACATTTATCGAATATTATTTACATAATCAGTACATAATAACATATACATATATATTTGCAAACATATACATATACAGCAAACATAATATTTGTCTGTGCGTTTGTAGGTATTTTGTTTTAAAAAACAAGTATTTTGTTACAGTCAACAAAAAAATTGAGTGGAAACTACGACAATGCAAGTGGATATACTGGAAAAATCATAAAAAAATTTATTTGAGAAAAAACATTCATTTTGTTCCAGTTAACCAAAAAAAATCAGTGACAAATCCTATGACAAAGCACGTGGAAATACTAAAAAATCATATGTTTATTTGAAGAAAAACAAGCATTTTGTTTCAGTTAAACAAAACAAAATTCAGCAAATCCTATGATAAAGCAGGTGGATATACTGAAAAAATCATAGGAATTTTCTATTTTGACAACATTTTGCTTCAGTCAATCCAAACGAAATAGAGTGATTGGATCATATTATTATGGCAATACAGGTGGATATACAGGGTGTTTGTGAACTCCCAACTCCCAATACTGTAGGGCATTGTTCCTTAGTAGAAGACACATCTAAATATCATCTACAAAATATCCGAAATCTTACACACTCTGTTTTTTTCATTTATTCTAATTCAAAATTGTTTATTCAAATCGAATTTGAAAATGAGATACATGAAGTATATACATTATATATCATAAAAATAAGGAAAAAAGCAGACCACTCACTGATAAAATATCTCTTCTCAATTTTTCCAGCCAAATAACTTCCTAACATGAAAACTAAACTGGTAGCAACAGAAACGCAAATCATTTCTTGATAGACAATTGGATCGACCGTAAACTGAAAGACAAAACATGAAAAACATTCGTAAGAAAATACTTTTGGATTAAATGTAATGTGGAGGCTGTGAATGTATTATTGACTATTTTAAGTAATTTCAAATTAGGCTATGATGTTTCTGATTGCATGTTATGTATTTAATTTAATTGATATTGAATGTATTTGATATCCTGATTGAATTATTGCTCATAGGAAATTATGATACTGATGATTCAATTATGACATGTACGGTATATGAATGATATTGATCAAGTTTGATAATTATATTAAATTGATATTGATTGAGTATGATACTGTATGTATAATTGTATAGTCTGGTCAAGCAAAGAAGGCATTCAGGCAAGATCAGAAAATGACTCCAGGTTGTTCAATAATATTGATTAAAAAATTATAAAACTGGTTTCAAATTATAGCGCAGAACGTTTTCAACAATTTGATACCAAATTTATATTTTTTGAACCAATATTGACCGTGCTGGAGTCATTTTCACATCTTGCCAGACTGTCTAGACAGCTGTGGTTGTCTAGCTTCTTTGCTAGACGAAACTTTTCTATTTATTGAATTGAAATTGAATATTCTATAATAATAAAGATTATTAGGCTACTGGATGAGTTTCATATTTTTGCATTAAATAAATTTTATATTTTTGGCAATGCATTTCAATCTCGATAGATGGAGGAACAAAGTTTTTTTAATAAATTAGATTGATTGTAATATTTTTTGAAGGTCAGTCCTATACTTACAGTTTCGCAGGGTTGTGATGGTACGACTGAGGTCACACGAGTAGATGTCAATTCCAATACTTCACAAATAGTGACACCACTTAACGTTTTAGAGCCCTTATGTACCCGATGAAGTAGTAATGGCAACCATAGCCGAATAGTATTCATTCTGAAACACAAGAAAAACTAATCAAATCCAGAAACCATGCTCAAGCAAACTTGACAAAAATAAATCGAATTATATTCTGTCCAAACAAAGAAGGCATTCTGGAGAATGGCTCCAGCTCTGTCAATATTGGTGAAAAATTATACATTTGGTCTAAAATTGTAGATCAGAATGTTTCCTACAATTTGAGATTGAATGTATAATTAATTTTTTTAATCAATATTGACCGAGTTGAAATGATTTTCCCATCTTGCCGGAATGTCTTCTTTGCTTGGACAGACTATAGAATTATGGTAAGATATGATTTAGCTTCAGATGTGAGATCCAAGGAATATTATTTATCCACCAAACCACACGCTTCTCGACGAATATCTTTATAATTTAAGAGAAAATGTTTTCACGGTTTGCGGCCTCTTTTTATACCTACTGCGTCCCCTAGACAGTTGCCTATCGTGCCTAATAGGAAATCCGCCATTGTATAGGTACGTATATATATATATATATATATATATATATATATATATATATATATATATATATAACGGTATATATATAACTGTATAGGTACAAATAAATTATAGTGATCTTCAAACCAATAATGGCCACACTGATCAAATTAGAATACAGTCTCTGTTTTTAATCAATGATTTATCTTATGATTTATATCTATAATTTATCTTAATCTTAAGAAATTATCACGTAAAATAAAATTAATAAGAATGGTGTATATAGGTGTACATACGACATTAAAGCTCCAAATTGTATTGCGAACATGAGGAGAGCGTTTTTCACATAGGGTGGCCAGAATAAGGCAGTCAGCCCTCGAAACGTTCTGTAAAGAACGCTGGACAATTTGTGCGATTGCTCATTAGCATTTAGCTGATGGATTTGTTCATCTACCAAACTTTTTACCTGTGAATAAATCGATAACATTTTCTTTCAATTAAAAATGTTACAAACACAATCATTTATATTCATTCATCATTTATTATTTTGCCGGCCGGATTGGCCGAGTGAACTGGGGCGTTACAACCTTCAGTCCGCTAGCGCTATCCCAGGTCGTGGGTTCGAATCCCACCAGAGTTAGTTGTTTTTCCACCTCATAAATCACCCATCACTTCCCATTACCCACGCACAAGTAAAATTGAATACTTATGTGGGCATTATCCGAAAAAAGAGAAGTTCCATTATAATTTTTACACATGCCTTTTGAACTTTTCAAGACCCATAATTATAAAAATCAGTTAATTTTTTTAAATTTTTCAATGTTTTAATATTTTCCAATGTTAAGAATTTATGGCTTTTGGGCCGGTATTAGCCGGGCTGGGCCGTTTTCCCGTCGTACTTCTTGGCTTGAACGGGCTGTATAGTAGAGTGAATTTGAAACTGGCAACCAGCTGGTAGGCCTAGGCCCTTCATGGGCTGTTGAGCCAGACATACATACATACATATCCGGAAAAAAAGAAAACATTTTTATACATATCTTTTGAACTTTTCAAGACCCATAATTATATCAATCAGTTATTTTTTTCAATTTTTCAATGTTTTAGTATTTTTCAATGTTGAGATCGACGGATAGGCTGGCAAGAACCTATGCTGTGGCCCCCAAGGAGAAGTCCAGACCAAGGTGACACCTTGTGATTCTTTCTTGTGGAGTTTCATCAAAAACATAATTTATTCACGAAAAAATCGCAACATGTACCACTTAAAAAACAGGATCAACGAAGCAATGCCAACCATAATCGAATAAATGTTAACAAATGTTTGGAGAAAAATTTTTTATTTCTTGGACATTTGTCAAGCGACTAAGGGCGCACATATTGAAATTTATTAATTATGTGAAGAATAACTGTTTGAGACGACAAATTAGATGTAAGTTATAAACAAAATTAACTGAAATTAGTTTGGTATTTCTTTAAACCATTCTAACCGCACCATTATTTTATGATGAACCTGCTGCCTGCTGTAATATTCACATAATCCAACTCCAAGCGTTTCAACTTTTACCCATATACATTTTCGAATACTTATTTTCTCTTAGGGCTACTGTATTTATTGAAACTCTAAAATAATTAAAATCAAAGTACCCTTTCTTGTAATATTTTTTATTTTCCACTGAAAAAAAAGAGAACTTTGATTTTAATTATTTTAAAGTTTCAACATTTTCGAATGTTTAACTTTTTTAAAGTTTAGCCCACAATAAATTTAGTTATAATTATTTAGTATAATGAAAATAATTAATAATAATTTGATAAAATATCCATATAATCATATCATTCAACTCCAATTGTTACATTCCAACTATGCATATTTGTATATAAATGATTAAATTAATGAATTAAACTTACAGGATAAGTGTCTCTTGGCTTCCCAGTGTTGATAGCGTACATGTTGCTCAAAACTTCCAACGCTTTGTCAGTCTTGCCTTTGGACAGTAGGAACTTGGGACTTTCAACAAAGAAACAGGCGAAGATGCAAGACAACACCGACGGAGCAGTTGAAACGATCATGAACATTCTCCATGAATTGGTTTCAAGGAGACCGTTGAAAAAAGTATAATGAAAGTTCAAAGGTATCACGAGCCAGGCTAACGCTGAAAAAAATATTCATTTTTTAAAAGTTTTTTTCATATTTTTGTAAAATTTGTTCAATTTTGGCAATAAATCTTTCTTTCAATTTTATTCGAGAGAATATAATAAACTTACTGAATTGAGACACTGAAGTACAAAACGTTTTTCCAAATGTCGATGAATATAATCCGTCCAAGCAAAGAAGAAAATCTGGCAAGATGGGAAAATGACTCCAGCTCGGTCAATATTGGTTTGAAAATTTTGTCTCAAATTGTAGAGAAAAATAATTTCTATAATAGGACACCAAATTTAGGCTAAATCTTTTTTAACCAATATTGACCGAGCTGGAGACATTTTTCCATCTTGCCAGAATGTCTTCTGTGCTTGGATAGACTACCACGATTCATGAGTTTTCACTACAAAATTAAAAACTATGATTTTGAAGGTTTGAATAAAAAAGTCTATGTAGAAGTGAGAATACACTAATAGGTACTACTGTAGGTACAAAAATGTATACAAAAAAACATGAATAAATACACTGTAGGTACAAAAATATGTGAAAAGATTTAAAAATATGAAATGATACTTAAAATTTCTATGTGAAATTCGAAAATCTCTTATTCATTCAAATTTAAAAAATTCTATTAAAATTTGTGCAAATTCAATGCTTAATGTTAATATAAACACTGGACACTGGATTTAAAATAAAAAGTGAATAAAAAATCCTGCTTTATTATGAGTTCAAGGAACCAATAAAGCAAAAAATTGGAATACAATAATGTATTGCTCTTAAAATCAGTTTGGTAGTCGAATGAGCTAATTGAAAGTTGGATAGATAAAAAATGACTTTATTTTAAACTTTGTAGAAATTTCACAAGGGTTTATGGGCGAAGTTGAGGTATGCAAGCCCCCTCTTCCACTTAACCCACAGTTATAGTATAGGGTGATTCAATCAATCATTTATTTATAAGTACAATAACTGCAATGTTTTTTTATAACAAATATATTTAAAATCTATAATAATATTATAGGCATGTAACCATTATAACATGATGAATTATAAATTTATTGTAATTATACTTATTATAGCAGTCTATTATATAGTGGGTTGGATTTAAACTTACTCGGCTGAATGATTGCTCCTATAGAGAGAAATATTCCCATATTCATGATCACTCTGTCCCTATGTTTGCCATAGAAAATTTCTGACATGTAGGTCATAAATATTGAGTAAGGCCCGGATACTCTGTAATACAAAATAATACAAAATAAAACTTATTGTAAAAATAATGTACAAAGCACATCTGTTCAGGAGGTAAACCTAGAAGAAACCATTCACAGTATGTTGGCTATTATTCAAATTCAAACTCAAATTTACATCACAAAATTTAAATTCATTGTTCACATCAGCAACAATACAAGTAATTGAATCGTTTACACCAAAAATCAACACAAAATGGAGAATTCACAAGAAAAAATATTACAAAATATAATTGACTGTTCTTATAACTAGTTATATACAAATTAAATCAAATATTCTCATAGAAAATTTAGAAAATAATTCCTATTTGATAAATAATAAAATATGAATTAACTTACACTATCAAGTAAATGAATAATTAGTAGTATTTATTATTAAAACCTTCAAATGATTGTATAGGTGTATTATAATCAAAGGAAAATAGAGTGATACACCCAATATACTGTTCACAAAAGGACTTACCAATAAATTGAGCCCTTGTCCGTGAACAGGAGTTAATGTTGAGTCAACACTTACTGATACAAAATTTTATTCATTATTTGAAACTGGAAATTTATCAAAGTTTTGGATGGAAAGTAGCTTCAATATTTTAATGAATAATGACTCTTATTTATACAAAAAATTGTTTAGAAAGACTCTGAACAATACAACGAATTTTTGCATTGATAATGACAAAAATAATTTAACAAGTTAAATAATAAATAAGTTACCTATTAAATAGGTTTTGTGGCTCTAAGAACTAGGCTAACGGTACGTCTTGAAATACTTGCTTGTAGTCTGATCGAGCAAAGAAGACATCTAGCGAGATGGGAAAATGACTCCAGCTCAGTCAATATTCGTTCAAAAAATATTGATTTGGTCTGAAACTGTAGATCAGAATGCTTCCTACGATTGAGACCAAATTCATAATATTTGAAACAAAATAAACCGAGCTGGAGTCATTCTCCCATCTTGCGAGAGGGTCTTCTTTGCTTGGACAGACTATAGTCTGATCAAGATGGGCACCAGACATTCTGGCAAGATGGGAAAATGACTCCAGCTCAGTCAATATTTGTTCAGAAGTTATAAATTCGGTTTCGAATTGTAGAGCAAAATGTTTTATACAATTTGAGACCAATATATGAACCAATATTGACCGATCCATTAGTCCATTACTGAACCTCATGATCAAGTCAATATATTGGTAGTCATTTTCCCATCTTCTAGAAATTTACAATTGATTGAAACAGGATATACTCACATTACACCACCAGCAAATTTGAGAATTAATAGTTCTGTAAAATTCCTTGAGAAACTGGAGCAAAAATTGAATAAACTGTCCAAAAAATAGCCAATAATCAAAAGCTTTTTTCGACCGTAGTTGTCCGATAAAAAGCCCCATAAAAATGCACTCGCAATCATTCCTGAAAAAAAACAAACTCAGCACTTTCAAACCAAAATTTGTGACTTACACGATTACACAAATGATTTATTATCATCAATGTCAATGATGGAGCAGGAAGAAAGAAAACAGAGAAATTGCAAACATTGAAAAATAGGGCTACGATTGTAGTAAGTTATATTATTATGTAAGTTATTACATATATATGTATTACGTAAGTTATATTATTATGTAGTCCTATCTTTAAAGATAGGGCTACATAATAATATAACTTACGTTGAAGAATCATAGATCAATTACCTTGTCACCAGCTACAATAGGGGTTTCTCTCGTTTTTAGAGATGAATATATGCAGGTTTCGAAAAATTGATTTGCAAATTTTTAGGAAACCGCAGTCAAAAATTTAAATTTCAAAAACTGTAAAACGGATTTTTCAAATTTATTTTGTATTTCAATCTCTAAATATTTTTATAGATGAGAATGATTACCGGTATGCGGTAAAGATACATTGTAGTAGAGAAAAACTTGAATATTATTTTTTGATAACTATGATATTATAGAATCAGGAATCCAGTGAAAGCTATAAACAGTAATTAGAAGTAAAGGCTTCTGCAAATATTGAAGGCAGAACTGAATACTGTAGTAAAATGAATTCGTTGAATGAAACTGTACATTTTTGTTGAACAGTTTTAGTCTGTCCAAGCAAAGGAGACAGTCATATTCTAGCAAGATGGAAAAATGACTCCGGCTCGGACAAAATCAGTTCAAAAATTATAAATTTGGTCTTGAATTGTAGATGAGAATGTTTCCTACAATGTGAGACCAATTTAATAATTTTTGAACTCATATCACCGAGCTGGAGTCATTTTCCCATTTTGTCTGAATGTCTTCTTTGCTTGGACAGACTATATTATTATATTGAAGATTCAACAAGTTACCTTTCTGCTTTTTAGTTTAGTCGTTGTCAATATTATTTATTGCAGACGAAGAAGGTATGAGGTTCTAGTGATAATGTAGCTTCAATAATTAAGAGCTACATATTGTAGAAAAATTTTCGAATTAAGTATTATAAAAGTACTAGCCGGCAGGCTCGCTTCACTCGCCTTCTCCGCCTAGCCAGGGGGCTCCCTGACAGTATTGACAGTGTGGGTCAAACAGGCTCGCTTCGCTCGCCTGCAAAACCTCTGTCAGAGTCAGCTGAGACAAAAAGGGTCGCTTCGCTCGCCTGCAAAACCTCTGTCAGTGTAACCTGAGACAAACAGGCTCGCTTCGCTCGACTACAAATTCCGTTTGGAAGGGATTCGAAATTTATTGAACATTTCTAGACCTATTCTGGACCTGTCCAACAAATTTCAACCTTTTCTGTCAATTTGTTCTCGAAAAATCTAAGAAAAACTAAAAAAAAAAAAAATAGTAAAACGCTTATATCGAGCGTAACCTTGGGAAGTACCGTATATTGGACATAGTTTGAAACTTATTGATTCAATACCTTATAAATTAGTTCATCTATAATCTCGCTGAACCATTGAATTTACAGTAAGGATTGGTCGTATCAAGACGGAAGATATGCAACCCGCAATACATTTGCAATTTTGAAAACCTGATTACTGGCGTAATCTTGAACGTATTTCGAAAATATTTCAACACAACATTTCTAGACCTTATCTGAACCTGTCCACCAAATATCAACATTTTCTACCGATTGGTTCTCGAAAAAATTGAGAAAACGCCGAAAAACTATAAAAAACTTAAATATTTGGCGTATCCTTGAAAGTTCCTAAAATCCGTTCTTAGCGCGCGTCTAAACGTCCAACTGAACATGCCTGCCAAATTTGAACGCATTCGGTTCAGTGGATTTTTAGTTCTGGTGATGAATGAATAAATCAGTCGGTCAGTCAGTCAGTGCCATTTCGCTTTTATAGATATAGATTAATTAATGAATTAATTATTATTGGAGAATCAATTAAAGAATTAATTATTATGAAAATATGTTGATTGAATTAATTCTGACCGGCATAGGCAGCGCCAATAAGATATCCTTTGGAGTAATCATTGAGTTTCAGCTCGCAAGTAGCCGCCGGTAAAACCAAAGACAAAACGGTAGTGTCATAATATACCACACAAGATGCAGGAAAAGCCATAAACAGTAGCAGATAATTGAATTTTCCATAGCCTGCGAACAATGAATAAGACAAATTTCACGTTTATGAGGCTTCACCCTCATATAAACAAAAAACTTTATTGTGTACCGGTACGGTAGGTATAGTCTGTCCAAGCAAAGAAGACATTCTGACAAGATGAGAAAATGACTCCAGCTTCGGTCAATATTGGTTCAAAAATTATAAATTTTGTCTCAAATTTTAGAAAACATTCAGATCTACAATTTGAGACCAAATTTTTAAGTTTTCAACAAATATTGACCGAGCTGGAGTCATTTTCTTATCTTGCCAGAATGTATTCTTTGCCTGGACAGACTACAGTGTTGTGAAGGTGATATTGCGAGGTAGGCCGAAATAAATCTTATTCAATGAAGAATATATATATTGCCAAATCAATTAATATTTAGAAAAAAATCGAGATACCAGTATTGGCTTTAACACCATTTTTCCATTTTTTGAGAACTTTTTATTCAATATGGATAACTATAGGTCTAGTTATAACTATAACTATAATATATAACTATGGTCGAGCAGAGAAAACATTCTGTCAATGGGGGAAAATGAACTCGGTCATTATTATAATAACTCGGTCATAACCAAAGTATTGGTTCAAAATTATAAATTTGGTCTCAAATTTCAGAAAACATTCTGCTATACAACAATATTTGAGACCAAACTGAAAATTTTTGAACTAATATTTACCGAGCTGGAGTCGGTCATTTTTCCATCTTGCCAGAATGTCTTTAGGTCTACTTGAAAATAGCGATTAGAAATTTTTATATGGCATTGTCCTAAATAGCAATGGTAAATATTTTTTGCTAATGACTATTATATTGTTATATTCAATCGGTAATGTTTGATATCAAAGGCTTCTTAAACAAGATATTTTCGAATATTATTTTTCGAAAGTGTAAGATCTTCCGTTCGTTATGAAATCTCAGATCATGACTCGGTCAAAATTGATTGTCTAGCGACAAATTATTCGGTCAAAATTGAGAAGACTAGTCGAGTTCCCAATAATATTTCATTGACATTTAACTGTAAACAACACTTTTGTAAAAGCTCTGTTGAGATGTATCTTAGATTAGCAATGTTAAATCTTATTGGTAATGAAATAAATTTGATCCAATTGTGTGCAATCAGTCCTAGCACTGGCGGCTCGTACCCACGAAATAGGTGAAGTGCCTGTATCTTTTACTGTACAGCACTTCACCTGTTTCGTGAGCACGAGTCGCCATAGTGAGTCCTAGAAATTTATAACTTTATCCTTTTTTTCTATGAACGTTTTTCTGGATTTAATAGAATTTGAGCATTACCTGTATGTAAAATATTGTGTGCAATCAGCCCCAGAAATATATAAATTTATTTTTTTTATAAATGTTTTACTTGATAAAATAATATTAGTGTATTACCTGTTTGTGAAATAGCGGCTTCAAATGCTGCTGCTGCTGGTGGGGGTGGTGCTACTGTTATGACACTTATTTTGCCTGGAAAAAAATTATGCCAGTAAAACAACTAAGTTTTATAATACTAATACATTAAATATTAAACTCGAACGCGTATGGTGTAAGTTATAATGAGATGATAAAAATACTTTTATAGCTTTGGGAAGATTTGTAAATTTTTTGTTAATCTTCAAATAATGTAGAAACTAAAGTACAGATAGGTAAAGTGAAGCTAAATATTCTTGAGATGCACATAAAAGCTAAATCCTTCTTCACATCCAATCAAAAAGCAGGTAAATTTTCCTTCACTGTGTCTTAATGTAATGTGGATAAGAATAAGATCCTCACCTGTTTTGATATACCTGTCAAAAATACTCGTATATAATTTTTACTCAAAGAGTAAAGTAACCACAAGAGTCATCAACTTCGAGACCTGAGGATCTAACCAAAAACTTGAAATCGAAACACAAAGATTTCATTCAATTTTCAAACTTCTTCCCAAAAAATGAAATTAATTGTTCAATTCGATAATCGATGATCATTTGATTTCAAAAATTTCAAACTATTTACATTATTGAATTTCGTTAATCATTTTGATTAATTAAAAATAAATTAAACATGAAGACTCATTTGTTTTGGATAAAATGTTGAATAATTATGACACAGCTGCTTTTTAAGGCTTTTATGATATCAGAAGAAGTTATAATTTTTTATCAAGTATCCAAAGGAATAGCTAACATTAGTCATGATAACAACATTAGTTTCAAGAATTTCTGAAATTTTTAAAAATTAAATGATTTTATTAGTTATTAGGTTACTTGTTTTTATACTCGTACTTTTCTATTCAACAATTTATTGAATTTTAATTTAGTCTGAATTATTGAAACTCTCAAACTATTTATTGTGTCACAAAATATTGAAATTGGAGTATGTGCTAAATAGCAAAAAATTCGCTCCGGCAGCTGGCGGTCGGAAAGAGTGCATTTCAAATGCAATTCTATGATGACTCAAATCATATGACTTATAATGAGCTATTCAGGGTATGAATTCAGAGGTGCCATTCTCGAAAAACACCATTTTTAGCATATTATTCGCCATTTTCTCCGCCATTTTGATTGGATTTTTTCCGTTGATGGCTCAAATTGTAGGGCATAATAAGGGTATTATACACACCAATTTTCAAAACGATCAAGTTATTGGTCGATTTGTAGTGATTTTTCAAAACTTTCATCTCCTAATTTCACCCCCTACCCTTGGACCAATTTGGCTGGTTAACGAACTTGACCGAGATATTAGCACTAATGATTTTTGTGCAAAATTCGGTCGCTCTCCGACAAGCCCTTCGGGAGCTATCGTGTTCACAAGAATCTGCACATATATAAATATATATATATATATATATATAGATATATGAATTTGAACGGACATCAAATTCGTGTTCTAGGGGCTTGGAAACGTGTAAAAAATATATCAAATCATAAATTTTCGATTGTCCGGGCAAGACCAATAGTACATTTTTTCGAATAAAATGCACTAAAAACTATATAAGTTACTTAGTAAACTTATAGTATAATAATTTTATACTATAAGTTTACTGTATAGTCAACATTTAAATAGGTATTAGAAATAATAATCAACAACATAAGTACCAATTAATGTGGAACGTGAATTAATTCACGTTTTTCATTCTACTCTTTATCAAATTGAGACACTATAATTATAAACTATCGACATCCGCATCACCAATAAAATTAATCATCATCTTACAAAAATTCAAGAATCAAGACCATTGACCAGTGAGAGGTCATTAATGTCCTTTCCCACAAATTTCTACAGATCTTTCCTTATTCATGACCAGTTAAGCCATTAGCAGAATATATGAACATCAATCTACGCAATAACAATAGAAAGATTGTAGTTTGGTTTTGTTTCAAATTCCTCTTATAGCCTGTCCAAGCAAAGAAGACTTTCTAGCAAGATGAGAAAATTATTTCATCTCGGTCAATATTAGTTTTCAAATTATAATTTGAACTGATTGTATCAATCAGAATGTTTGTTACAATTTGTGACCGAATTTATAATTCTTCAATCAATATTAACCGAGCTGGAGGCATTGTCCCATCTTAACAGAATGTCTCCTTTGCTTTGACAGACTTATCTGTCAAAGTTATCAAAATGCGTCACAGTTTAGGCTATTATTAATTTGCTGGAATCTCCTTCGAATAAATTATTTTCAAGTATTTCAGAGCTTGCAGATCAATTCCCATACTTTAGTTGTACCTTGTACTTGTTAGTGGAACGATAATATTTTCAAGTTTCTTTTCCAATTTCTTGTACCGTGGACTATGCTATAAGTTACGGTAAATATTATAGTTTGTGTTTGAAAGTATAGTTGAAATTTTATGTATCTTTATTCTTTATTCTTTCTTTACAATTGCGACTTGGTTTCCAAGTATTTCAAGCAAAGGATGAATGAGTGATGATGAATGATGATGATGAAGGTTTAAGATGTAGGTTATATGTCTATCCACAATGTCCACTTTCACTATGCTCACAAATTTCAACTCACAAGAATAAAAAACCATGATTTATTAATTTAAAATTTGAAAGGTTGGTAAATGATTCAAAACAGCATCGAAAATATCTAAAATGATTTGAAATTATCAATTCTCACTTAAAATTTTAAAGCCAAAAAATAGTTAACAAACATCGATTCAGTACAATGATATTTTAAACTTGACAATAATAATAATTATTATTATAATTTTTTATTTATCACGGTACACTACGGATATCTTTTTTTTATAAATTGCTAGGCTATTTCAAAATAGAAAATTAAAAAAGTAAAAATGTGGATTATTAGCGAGTGGAAATGTTGAGGTGAGTAACTGTTTATCCAAAATTTTGAAAATAATATTGAAAATGGAATCATTTTTGAGTTTTTATAATATATAGGATTTGATAATTCTGAGAATATAGGCTAATTGGGGAGTCTTATGCCCGGTTTTTCCAAGCACACTCAAATTTGAGGGACCCTCAAGTTTACTACACTTTACTACATTTCCTATACTTATCATAGAAAATGTCAGCTGTTCATCAAAATTTGAGTTGGGTGTGCTTGGAAAAACTGGGCATTATAGCGTGCAATAGGCTTTTTAGAGCTAAAAAGCACGGATTGACAATGGAGTGAAAATTAATCAGGGTACTACTTTTTACTTAATATGTTCAAAGAGAATATAAATCTCTCTCAAATCAATATATAGACCTTCAAACAAGGTTTTTAATGCATCATGAAGTACGGTATGAAAATTTATCCACTCTCTGAGTTTCAGCGTGTGAAAAACAATTATAATGGAAGCAAAATGGATCAATTTTCAAAGAGTAGTAGGCTATAGGTGACTGAAGCTGCTCACATCTGGTAATGATAGATTGGATTATAAGCCATGATTATTATGAAGAGTTATTTTTATGTAATTTTATCACTGTTGACTGTTATTGTTGGAAACATTTTTTTCAACAGGTACCTAACAAATAAAATGGGAGACTTATACAATGTTCATTTTTCGGCGACACTATTGCACTGAAAATAAAGATGCCGGGGGTGAATGATATCAATAAGAAATCAGATGAGCTGGGAAACAATGAAGTGTTCACTATTACAGAAACTGATCCAAAAAGTAAGTACCTACTACAGTAAAAATCTATTTACTTCTCATAAAACAAGGCCTATCTGACACAAAATTAATGCATCTAAATTTCACAACATTATTCAATATAATCTTTATTATATTATAAGATATTATGCATGATAACACTAATGTGTAAAAAGTAATAAATTATAACCTACTGTATAGTCAAATAATAATTGAACTGATTTGAACATTCATTCATTAAGTAAGAGAAAGAATTGAATAAACTCCACGTTACCATAGATGCTGAGCACTAAAATTATTATTGAAGACACAGTGTCAGGTGAGATGTTGTGATACTTGAACATGATTGGAAAACACAAAATTGTCTATATCACTGAAAGTTTCAGTGATATAGACAATTTTGTGTTTTCCAACTAAAATTATTCTATATTATTGACATTTATTAATTAGAATCTCCATACATTGCTATATAAATAGACAAAAGACTTCTGCAATATATAAATAGCAATATATGGAGATTCTAATTGATAATTATCCAGCTGTTGGTATACTGCAATATCTATAATAATTCTTCCATCTTATTCTATATTGTTATTTCACCAATAGGCTACAAATATACCTCTACGAAATGCCCTTATATCAAGACATTTCGAGGAGCAAAAAAGATTTGTATTTAATCACTGAGATAAAATCCGTCTTTATTTTCATCTTAATTTTTAAAAAATCTTACTTTTCGGTTACTTCATGAAAAGGAACTTTTCAAAATTACGTCGCGCAAAGGTGTCAGAGTACAAATAGTCAAATACTATATGCTATAATAAAGGCATCAGCTGAGAGCGTGGTAGTGCTGCTATGTGGTGGCACGGCTACAAAAGAAGGCAGTTACCACTTGTCCACTTGAAAGTATAGAAGCTCAATTCTACGCCTGTGTGTGGGCGTAGTTTTGGAAAGCATAACTTTATAAAGTACGGTAACCAAAAAAGTAACACTTTTATGAAGTGTTTTCCAAGTTGTTCTCCAGCTTTTGGCAGAGGTAGAAGGTTTTCCTCTGTGCTGAGATTCTATAAAAACCTAGGTATCTTTACAAAGTGAAAGTCAAACAAAATCAGCTGTCAAATTCCAATAGAATTCTAGAGTGTATAAGATCAAAATATTTTTCCTCTAATCAAAATCTTCTGAAAATATTTATTTTTCAACTTTCTGCATTAGTATGGAATATCTTTTATAAAAATTCACAGAAAAGTAAAATATTTTTGTACTTTATGATTGGAATTTAGTTATTTTAAACTCAATACAAGAAATCATCAAGAAATTCAGTCATGAAAATTATTTAGGTTATTTTTCGAAATTTGATAATATTTTGGTATGATAGAAGAGGCTGCAATATCTCAAGAGCCACGAGGAGAAAGCTCAAACGCGGCACGACAATCGCTTAATGTAGGTAATCAACTATTGAATTTGATAATTCTAGTTATTTATCTATTACAATACTACTCCCTCCAGCAGACCATGAGAAAATCTGTGTGCTGGATCCAGTTTTTACTGGATCAAACTCCAGTTACCAGAGATTGATAATGGTGTAACAACCGAAACAGGTATCTCGATTTTCTAATAAATCAGTGATTTGACAAAATCTTGTCTTTTCATCTATTATGGATAACTACCACAATATCAACTTCACAACTACTCAAAGAATCTAGTATTTCTCGAGCTTTACATTATTTTGTGAATCCTGATCTATGAAAGAATCAACAAAATTGTAATCCGATTAATCTTGTAGTAGCAAACAATATTCATTGAAATCTTGGTGTTTAATAGAAACATTTTTTTCAAATCAAGTTCAGTAAATTATGTACCGGTATGCTATTTTTAGGATTTTGGCTAATTTATGACTATTATTACCAAATGTATTACTATTTCTTAAATAGGATAATACAAAATAAATTTATTTCAATCCAATCTAAAAAATGAAAAATTTATTTATTTATAAACTAAAAAAACCTAGGCATAGCCTGTACTATTTCTCTCCCAAATAAATTTTGATAAAGTAAATGTACAAAATAAGATTATATTATTATCACATTGCTGTAACACATCATTTTCAATCTAATAATAATATTTTAAATTTCGAATTTTCAAGGTTGATGAAATGAATCATATATATAGGTTGCATCAAAGTAACCTATATTAAAAACTTAAACCAAATCAAATAAATAAAAAGGTTGCATCAAAGAAACCTATATTAAAAACTTGAAAAATATGGCACCAATTTGAAATCTTCAAGCTATAATATTACTGGATCTACTAATTAGGCCTATATATCTATGAGTAGCCTACGGTATATAAAAATCTAGAAAATTCATGTAACAAAGATAGTAGAATGAATCATAAAGTGCAAAGACACTTGATGAGCGAGAAGATAAGGAATGCAATTATGAACCAGGTAATAAATTTACAATAGGAGCAGCTGAAAATTAACAAAAGCAATAAGCATCGTATTGTTTCGATTAAACAAAGTGATTTGCACACAGGTGGCTGTATGGCGTTAGAAGATCACATCATCACAACTGAAATTTGCAAATCAAAAACTTATTCATACTAACGTCAGCATAGTTTTCAGTTGATGTGCCGTAAATAAATTTCATTCACATCTAAATTTCCAAGTTTATTTCAATTTTTAATTAAATTTCACTTTTTTTTAAGGCAGCAAAGACTTGAGCCAACAGTCAGTGGATTTTGAAACCGCGATTTCCCATACAGGTAACAAAAAGCATTCAAATTTCGAAGTGAAGCTTATTTAGTAAAATTTGTTGAGTGAATAATGATGTTGTTGAACCTTTCCAAAATTGAATGAGCTTGATCTATTCTATTCAACTTTATTTTCCTTGAAAATAATTCTACAGGAGCATGCTTACATATATATCAGCTGAATAAGAAATTATTTTTAATGAAAATAAAGTGGAATTGACAATGCCTCAAGTTACTTCAACTTTTATTGTTTTAGCTGTAGAATAAATATTATTGTTTCTGTCTTTTATGTACGGTATATTAGATTTCTCTAGTGAGCAATTAATAAAGATTTATATTAATAGACTTATTTATTGATTTTCTTTAGAAATATGCACAGCAATCTCCATCTTCAACAATGCATTATAGCTTGAAGTAATTTTAATAGCACTCTAAATTGATTTCTATGAACCAGAAATCCACCAGAATTTATTCTTTCATCTATTATCAATAGCGCATGATAAATATAATAATAACAAATCTTCAATTCATTTTGAATTTTCCAATTTGAAATTGCTACAACAGATAGCTGGCTTAAAATAATAAGCCAACTTGTGCTTTACATCTAGCCTAATTATTACTGTGGGCTAACCGTATCCAATTCATATATCATGCCGGGTTTTTTCAAGCACACTTGGAAAACTTGAGGTACCCTCAATTAATATTATCATGATAGAACAGCTGATATTTTCTGTGCTAAGTATAAAAAATGTGAACTGTTAAATGTGAACTTGTCCCTCAAATTTGAGTGTATATGGAAAAACCGGGCATTAGGCCTGGCGTATGCTGGGACGCATTCATGCACACGCTCGCAAGCCAGCCAATCACAGCTCTTGTTGAGGACAAGACAAGAGCTGTGATTAGCTGGCTTGCGTGCGTGTGCATGAATGCGTCCCAGCATACGCCAGGCCTTAGAGTCAGAACGCTGAAAACATATAATATAGTCGTAATATTAATGTTTTTTCTTCTAAACATTAATCTTATCAAGTTTTTGGATACTGTATCTTTTGTAACTTACTTAATGTATTTTGCATCATTCATCCTACTTGAATAGTAGATGATAATTATAATAAGTTACATTTCGAATATAAATAATTATCATAAATTATATTCCTTGTACGCTGAAGATGTGTCTCAGTGCCTCGAAACGCGTCCGACAAGCAACGAAATATTTTTTATGTGCGGTATATTTTTATTTTATTATTAATATTGTTCCAAACGTAACGTATTGCAACATTCCAAATGCATTTACTTTGAATGTACCGTAAGATGATGCTCAACTCACATTATCATGATTTTTGCAGGCTATGGTAAGTTCAACTACTTCCTGCTGTTGATAGCGTTCCCGGCAACATGCTCCAACACGTTCGATACAACAGCCATGTCCTACGCGCTGCCCTCTGCCGCCTGCGAACTACAGCTAACCGACTTCGACAGAGGATGCTTAAACGGTGCAATATTTGCAGGTAACTTGCACTGCACTCTTCTCTATAAAAAAATATCATAATTCCTAACTTTTAATTTAAGAGAATCATCATGAAACAATCACATATGGATTAGGAGTTTATGCAATATACACATCATCGTTTATATGGAGACTCATATACTAGCAGCCAGGGCCGTCGCGTGGGCGAGGCGACCGAGGCGATCGCCTTGGGCGCCGTGGCCTGGGGGGCGCCTCGGCATTGTAAATTTTTTCCCCATTTTTAGATTTGAACTTCTTGTAATAGTGAATGTAAAATGAATAAATAATTGATGAGTAAGCAATAGTCGCATCAACATTCTGTCTCTCCTATAGGTGTTAAATTGTTTTGTACAATTTCTGAAGTCTCGTTCTCTGATTAATCATATAAAAAAGTTTTTTATTAGCAGAAACCACCTCCATCTATTAAAATTACAAATTTATGATTTCATATCCAGTTATATTCTTAATATTGTGTATTCTTAGCATATTCTTCCAATTATTTCAATAGCCGTTGCAGTTACAAACTTCTAATAGGTTTGATTGAATTCCGAAGCTAATTTTACATAGGATTTGATAATTGTAGAACCCAAATAAAGCCTCTAAAAAATTTGAAAAAATCAATATTTTTTTAAAAGTGTCAATTTTCCGCCATTGTTATCTAGATAACAAAGCGTTTTTAGTAGGGGTGAGTTACATGAAATTTTTTTCTCTAATTGTTGTAAGGAATCTGCCTGAGAAGTATCGCTCATTCCTCCTGAAACATTCTGTATATTCAATGAATAAATCTAATTAAAAATTATAGATTTAAATTACAAAAAAATTATATGCTTTTAAACTTTAGATTGTCTAAAAACACGAGTTTTCAGTTACATTTTCCAAATTTTTTCCAGACAAAAAAAGAAGGTTCTCCACATAATCCTCTTTGCCCTTCAAACCACCCCTCCTCCCGAAATCATATTCTAGATCCGCTACTGCTTACATTCGAACATGAACATAGTACCGGTATGTGAACTGTAGCAGACAGCGTGGTGGTGGACATTTAAACGTAGGAATAGTTTGGGGGGGGCGCCGCGGTTGTTCTTGCCTCGGGGAGCTTCAGTCCACGCGACGGCCCTGCTAGCAGCATTGAAAAATTGTGAAAAAATGGAAAGAGAAAATATGCAAGCGGCCGCTAAAATTGTGTTTCTAAAATAAAAAAAAAACAGAGTTGCAAGATAACTTAGGCGTAGACATGAACTCCTACGATGTCTGATGCATCTTAATTGATCCAAGACATTAAATCAGTAGCCTACAGTAACTTACTATTGCTTTCAAAGTCCATCAGTCAAAATATTGACCAAAACAAGCTATATAAAAATCAAGCTTAATAATTATAATATTGTTATTTTATTTATTATAATTTGGTGAATGCTCATATTTGGAAATCTGATAATTTGGTACCCGGTAAACGGTAATTGATAATAATATTTGTATTTTGATTGATCAAATGAAACATTTTAAAAGTTCAAAGGCTCTAGAGATTTGATTCATACAACTTTATCCATGCCCTATTTTGACATTATTTGTGTCGGTCATAATAGAACAATTTATAATTATCAGGCTAGCCTATATAAATATATAGTAAATTAGATATATCAAGATTTAACGATATAAGTTGAGTAAGTTAGATGAATTTTCTTTAATACATAAATTTATTGTGTAAATATATATTGGATAAAATTGATAGGCTGAAATATTCATTTATTTTCTGTGACTAGGTATGATTACCAGCGCATTTCTGTGGGGTTTTCTCTCGGATACGTTTGGAAGGCAGCGACTTTTGACCATAGGCTATTCCATTGACGCTGTTTTCGGCCTCATAACCGGAACATCCCAGACATTTTGTACAATTCTCATTTTCAAATTTCTCAGCGGTGTTGCGTGAGTATTGAACTTTTCAAAACGTATATTGATTGTGGATAATTATTTCAATTTCAAATTAAATGAAAAGACAAGATTAAAAAACACAGATAAGGTATCGATTTCTTATAAATCTCTAGTTTTTTTGACAGTATCTTGTGATTTCATTTAATATGGATAACTACCACAATGTCGCAATTTCGCCTTCAAAATTAATCAAAAAAAAAGAGGGATTGCAATTTTTAAGTTACTTTATTGTGTAATAATTATATAATAATAATATGAATCAAACAAACAGCTGTAAACTTCTACAGGGTATCAAAATACGATTTTGGGTTGAATTTGTGTAAGCTTTTTATAGCAAATTTTTATAAGTAAAATTTAAATTCTCATTTTTGTCATTAAGAGGGGCGATGGAGCTTGCATACCTCAAGTTCACCCATAATGAATTTGAGTATTTCAAATTTTACATTATTAAATTTTTCTATCTTAAATTTCACAATCTGATGCATTATAATAATTATGTTTAACAGTGAACACTCATAGATCATTACTTGAGAAATGGAAAAAATTGTATCTTCATCCTGAATCCTCTCACACCAGTATAGGTACCAACTGAATTCTCATTTCAATAGATTAAACTTAGCGATTTATTTATTTCAACCCATAGATAAGAGTCTACAATAAAGAATATAATAAATAGAGAAGATTTATAATAAAATACAATGAAAATAAATGTTGAGTATGTTTTTTGGGCTACTTAAGTATAATTATATTGGAAAAAATTTCTGCTGGAACAAATAAGGGTAACTCATCTGAGGGTACTGTGATTTTTTATTTTTATTTCCAATACAATTGAAATAGAATAAAAATTATCTATACTTACCAAACTGTTCCAGGATTTGTGGGCCGTACTCCATATTTGTAGCTTATTTATCTGAACTATTCGTTGGCAAATACAGGGATAGTGTAATCATGAGTACGGGAATATTCACTTCCATTGGCGGCATCATACAACCAAGTGAGTGATAATAATTATTCTGAAAATAAAAGACAAACCTTAATACAGTATTAATAGAATAAATAATGATACGATAAATAAATTTTGAAATGAAAAACTTTCTGGATTTTATCAAAGTTGATATTAACAGAAGTGGCTATACACTACGCTAAAACGTTAGACGCTTTCGTCTGTCTCGTCTGACGAAACCGCCCAACTTTCTGTCACCAGCCACAACTGCTGGTGTGAAGTATCTATTGTCTCCTTTGATTTCGAAAACATCATCCACGCATAGCTAAATGACAACTCTAATTGTCAAAATCAGCTGTTGGAGCACAAAAGGATCAGACGAAACCGTACCTAGATTTTTGGTGTTAGCAACATCTTCCGGATCATTTCTTGGAGTGGAAAATCTTTGGCAAAAACAGAAATTTGGGCACTATATATAAATCAAAATTTTGTTGTACCTGTTCATTCTATCACTGATATGTATGTTTGATACAATATGAATAAATAAATATTATTTTAAATAAATATTAGTAATGTTATAAGAGCCTATAATATAATCATTATATTATAATGATTGTTGAATTTGAAAATAACTTTGCTTTTTTACAGTTTTATCTTTTAATTGCTTGAAAAATAATGATAATCTACTTTCTCCAGTCATGGCCTGGTACCTGATTCCCAAGAAGATGCACTACGATCTCTTCAACGGCGCTATCAGAGTGAATTCCTGGCGAATTTTCATTCTGATTTCAACACTTCCCTCAATCATGGCGGCCGTACTGACGGCGTTCTGCGTTGAAAGTCCGAAATTTCTCATGTCACAGGGCAGGGAAGATGAGGCATTGAGAGTGTTCAGAACCATCTATGCTATTAACACTGGGAAACCCGCGCATACTTATCCGGTAATAAGGAAAGTTTGGTAGAACTTGCTGCAAGTTTGGATGGAATTTAAATAATATTATATTTTGTGGAATAATTAATTTTTATATTAGTTCTGAAGGTAATATTGTGGTAGTTATTAATATTAAATGAAAAGGCAGAATGAATATTTTTATAATATCTCGATATTTGAATATCTTGATCATGAGGAATGAATAATTATGTTCTTGTATTTTCTTGCCTTTAAATTCAAATAATTCTGAGTACAAGTGATAAATAAGTTCAGGAATAGATATAATATAATCATTTTCTATAATAGTACGAGTACCAAAATCATAGATTATAATAATTTTTACAGGTACCTTTGATAATATTCAAATCTGTAAAATTGACAAAGAATATCAAGTTACAATACTGTTCTAGAGAGTGTGTCCACACCAAATAAAGCTAGAAGCTATAGAAACCTCTACAAGATGCTAGATCAAATGAAATAATAAAATTGAGAAAGGACAAGATTTGCACTCGAAAATGGGTCTAATGACACCAAAAAATATGTACCGTTCTGAATCAAAGACTCTCAAATCTAAGGTCTAAAGTCTATACTTTGATTTTTTATTTTTATTTCCAATACAATATTATAAGTAGGAGCCCTAAACAACTTATTGAACATTAAAAGGACATCTTTTGTATCATCATTGGAACGCTTTTTTATTGTTTTATTTAATTCATGTAGGCCTGTGCATCTTATTGAACAAAAAGATGAATCTTATTAAACAAGATAAGACAAAAGTACTGTTGACTGTCTCGATTAGGTACTTTCTACGAAATTATCAATAAATAATTATTTCAGATAAAAAAACTGAGAGACGAAAGAAGAAAGTCAATAATAGCTGATAAAAGTGAGAGGAGACGACGGATTTCCAACAAACCTCTATTTGTGATGAAAAGTTTTTGGCAACAGATGACTGCTCTATTCAAGAGGCCGCATCTCTCTAATGCTTTGCATGTTTTCGGCGTACAATTCGCTGCTTTACTATCGTAAGTATTTAGGTTACAAGTGCTGAGTAATTTCCAAGTTTTTTTCTTGTTTTTCAGATACATACATAGGTAATAATTAATCTTTTAAAAATTACGAGTACCGTAATAAAATAATGAGGTACGGTACTTAGTTACTCCTTGTATCTATGCTGAAGATGTGGCTTAGTGCCACGAAACGCGTCCGAGAAGCAACGAAATCGTGAGTGCTGTTGTTGAAGTGGATATTATTTACCTATTTTATTAAAAGTTAATTATCATCAACATTTCAAGTAGGACGATGACAAAAGAAGAAATAATCAATTTAATTGATAATAAATTATTAAATCAGAAAATGAAGTACATTATTGAAAATTTCTAAAATATTTATTCAACATTCAACCATAATTTTTATCTAAAATTCATTTTCAGTATGAACACAGTACGCTTATGGATGCCAGAATTTTTCTTCAGAATAGAACAAATTCCCAATGTGACCAGTAAAAGAGTTTGTGAAATAGTACTAATGAACATAACTGGAAAAGTGATCAATTGTGATGAGGTAAAAACACTGAATTTATAAAAATATATAAAAACATTCAATAATTGATCAAATTCAAAGCCATCAGCATTGAAATATTAGATCTAACTTACTATTATGATTTAGAATTGAATAAGCTATGATGATCTCTGATATAAAAATATTAAAGATGATAATTCATCATTTTACGAAAACCCAGAGGAATTTCATTTTTTATCAAGTTTATTTCATCACATTGTGATTCCCAATATAATTCTCATAATAGTAAATTAGTGTAATAAAAATTCTGTAGTTCAATTTACGGATAATCTTAGAGCCTATAATATTATAACAGTATTTAGTTCGCGCAAGATGAGAAAAGATGCCGTCACAATACACTTCACTTTTGATTTTACACTTTTCTTTTGATATTTACATTGCAAAGAGTCTCTTCTCAGTACAAACTAAATCGCATATAGAACATATTAATAAAATCGTAATAAATTACTTCGTTTTGTTCTTATATCTTTTTTTTTATTGAAACTACAAGTAATTATCAATAATAATTATTAACATTATAAGTTTGTTCAAATATTTCACAGATAACCGTTGATCCTCAAGTCTACACAAAACTGATATATGTGGCATTTATAACAACTTTGTGTTTTGTGGGAGGAAGCTATTTGATAACTATCATAGGCAAAGAGCAGTTTCTACGTAAGTTCAAAATTATTTGCATTCAAATTTTACAAAACAATTATATTCCTTGATGAAAAATATTATAATGATGCAAAGTATAAATGAATAAAGCTGAGAAACATTGATTCATACAAACCTACTTAAGGTAAGATAGGGGTACTAGGTCGTGATTTTACGACCGTTTCATCAATAATTTTCAGAGTATAATGCTATTAGAATTAGCAAGCTAAACAAAAACAATTTTTATATGTGATAGATTTTTTTGAGGAGCAAGTTATAGTAATATGAATACTCATCCATTAATTTCTATTAAAATTACCTATAAATAAATACTCAATAGAGGTTCACATAATCGATTATTAGTATGATTTTCTTGATATGCTTCTTATTTTGAATAAAAGTTACTTAGTTAAGAATAGTTAAACTCAATAACTCTAATAAATTTTAGATTAAATCTGATAAGAATAAATATTAATAACTCTATTAATTGATTCAGATATAATATATCTCATATAATATAATATTTATTAATTTATTTCCATTTAATTGCAGTTTTTACATTTGTGACAGCATCGCTTAGTGGCTGGATATTCTCATGGTGTACTTCTGCTTGGGCCGTGCACTGTTGCGCCATCTATGTGTCAGTATTACAAGCTAACACTGTTGCAATACTGGGAGTTGTTGTACAGTTTTTTCCCACTCATCTCAGGTATTATTCAGTTTATTTATCAGTTTTGTAACAAATTTTTAAAGATTTGCGAATCTAATAATAGCCTTCTGTAATAAATATAATTCCGTATAGCACGTAAAAGGCCCGGCAGTAAAGATTAACGATTTTTAAAATATAATGAATTTGTTAGTTTCCATTCAAAAACAAATTTATCGGTGTCAAAATGTTCCCGTGGGAATACCATTTGAGAAAATCGAGAATGGAAAATCACTTCAGGCATGTGGTGGCCGGAATCGGTGATACAGTGCGTCCTTGCATTCTTGCCCTTTTTGTAGACTCTTCAATAGTAGGGTTACTTGTTTATTTCCGTGAGAAGGTTCGTGAAGAAAGCAGCAAAACCAGATATTTCGTTATCTAGGGTATCTAAGGATATCAGAACCAATTGATGCTACTCTAGATGCACGACTGGGTCACGTAATGGCAGATTCAAAATGGTGGATGCCGCATTCCATAGAAGCGTTCAAAGAACGGGAACCATCAGTGATAAAAACTTCTAGTAAACGGGATTTGTTTGGAAATTCAATTTTCACACGTTTTTATTACATATTTAGGACTGAAACATCATTTCCATCAACAAGATTTTTTTTAAATTTTTAAACATCGCTCTACCAACTTGTGCGACTTCCAAGCGAATTTCGTCCTTAATTTTGTCCAGAGTTCGGGGCTTGTTATCGTATAGAATGTTGTTTTGAGATGGAACAGGCATACTCGATGGATGTTGAAGTGAATGTTGATGAATTTCGATGAATGGTGTCGAAATTTAAGCTTTACGACGGTAACTGACTCATTATTTAGAAAAAAAAACAATCATAGGCAGAACGCGTTTTTCCATCGTCCAACGCTCCATGGCGACAACTAGAACTAGAATACAAAAAATGGTAAAATTACACGAGTCTAACGCCACCATCCTCACCACTCTCGGTGACAGAGGAAATGAGTAATGCCCTTCTAAAAAACGTCCATCTTCTCTGCCACACCCTGTATACTTGAAATTTTCACAGACTCAATCAGAGGCGTGATGAAGATTACATATGAAGATAATCTATGCTATTCTATTATTTTTGAACATTTTAAAAATTCAATGGATAAGAAATCAATCTAACAAAGAAACAAGAATAGAACTTTCAAAACTCACCTCAATTGAAAAATGGTCAATCTTTTGCTTTTTCCAAGCAGACTATCCAACACTCAATTTCCAAGACTTCAAGTTCAAGGGCAGTAGTAATGGAGAATGATGAAATTCCTCATTTCCTTCAATCTGGGAAAATAGCATAATGCATCATTATACTAATTCTCGAATAATTTCTAATAATTATCAAATACAGAAGGTTATTAATGATCGACTTGGCTAGAGAATGATATTCTGATATTCAAAATAGTAATATTAGAATAGTAATTCATCAGAATTCTTATATTAGAATTAAATAGTAATAATAGTATTTTGTTTGAATCATAACACTTATATGAGTATAAAGCAGTATGACATTATATTATGATATAATTATATGATACAGTGCAATGAAGTCGTATAAATTTATCCAATACTATCAGGCTAGCTTAAATAAATTAAACAAGCGACTATTTAAATATTATTTTATCAATCATATTTAAAACACATATTATAATTTGATAATGAAACAATACTTGAAATACATATTCATAGTTGGGCATAGACAATACAGTCCAGCATAAGTTGAATATCTCTGGAGGAAAAATGAATATCAATTCATCCTGCAATTACTAAGCATTGGAGAGAAGTAAAAATATCATCAAAATATAGGCTACCAAAAAATACGTCTGCAAAAAGTATCGACCATCATAATAATATTCATAACTTATCATTACAAGTTGCATTTTCACCGCACCTATAAAAATCAACAATAAAGTTGATCAGTAAAAGAGTTTATTGCATTTGGAAAGAATAATCAACTCATCCTGAAATTCACAAAAAAAATATTTCTCATCTTATAAATAGGACTGAATTGATTAAAATCAACACTAAATCAATACAAATTTATTTGGGATAGAAAGTTTCCAATTTTATTTGATTAGGGACTCTTTATTCCAAACGAAAATACCCAATCATTTTCAGTTTACCACATTGATAATGGTGTTAAGTCTCAATCACAATGAACTGCTTTCGGATGGGTGACCTGAATGTGGCCAAGGCGAGTGGAACCTTCTCTAATGGGTAGCTTCCCACCAAGAAATCCAGGCATATTTTTTCATAAATGTGGCAAACTGATGTGGATTTTAGCATCTGAGACAGGTTCCTTGATTTTTGATAAATATGTGGTTGAACAATATCTAGTATTTCTATTCTATTTCAGAACAATGGCTGTGAGTATGACCATGATGTTTGGGAGATTGGGAGTGCTTCTGGGGAGTTTGGCCTTCCCGCTTTGTACTATCAATGAGTTGCTGGGCACCATTCATGATTGTGGGAACAATCACATTTTGTAAGTGAATTGTCCAGAATTCAAAAATATCCAAATATACAACAATAAAATCATCATATTAAACTTTCGTTACTGTACCGTACTTGGAATCATTCACGTTGGTAATATTTACAAATACTTATTTGAAGTATACTGAACATAGAAGGCTATGATCATTCAATTTCAAAATTTTGATTGGCTAGCTCAGTCGGATCGACCTTAATTTTACCAACTCTCATCAGATTTACATTAAAATTATATGCTAGTTTGTCCAAGCAAAGAAGACATTCTGGCAAGATGGGAAAATGACGCCAGCTCGATCAATATTTGTTGAAACGTGGTCTTTAATTGTAGAAAACATTCTACAATTTGAGAACAAATTTATAATTTTTGAACTAATATTGACCAAGCTGAGTCATTTTTTCATTTTGCCAGAATATCTTCTTGAATTGACAAGACTATATTTATACCCACACCGTACTTTAGTTACTAATAACTTACGTTATTGAACATACTTATTACAGTTATCAGATTTACAGAATGATATACCGCGGTACTGCTATAGAATCATATACGTTATGTAGAGATATAATATTAGCTTTCGCCTATAATATATTTGCATTTGCCAGTATCAGCTTTCACCATTCAATGAAATGTTTTTCATTACAAAGAAATAGTTATATCAAATCAGGTAATTTATTTCTATCAGTTGGCCAGTAGGTGGGTCTATATTTGATGACATTACTGCACATTGCCTTTCATTGATAGCTTGGTACAGATTTCTCCTTTTTTTGAGTGTTTATTCTTGAACCCCAACTTATATTTTATAGATTTCAAATCAAAATTTAAAGAATTTTATAGCCTATTCTTTTAAATGTTTAAAAAACTATTTCAATGCTGTTCCTATGAAAATAATTTGGAAAATTGGTTATTTATGTTTGTCCTGTAATCCCACATCGAAATTCAATAATATGGCAAAAGTGCGTGCATTTACGCTATATGTGGCGGCTGGTGGGGAAATTCAATCTCAACAAAGTGTTATTGGCTTTAGGGCTTTAGAATAGCGGCCATACTATGTGGTAAATTCCCTGCTTTTCCTCATACAATCGAAATAAATTATGCTATTGATATTCTATATGTATTACTCTTCCATGAAAAATTGAACTTTACATTCTACGGTAATTTATTTCAAACGATTTTACCTTTGTATGATCGTTATTTCATCTAGTGTGCGATGGTCTCACCTAATAATCTCACTCCAAGCTGACCCAACGCTCTTGTTTGTCCCTTTATTTAGTTTGAAGCAAACTTTTTGTTGTGTTGCATTCCCTCACATGTGAAAACACAAAAGATTATGACCACCTTGATTGTAAAATTTAAAAAATATATTGAACTGTTTTGAATTCACATGGAAAGTACCTAACATATTTCTCATTCATAATTAAATATTTGTTGTGTTGGATTGATTTATGATAATGTGTCTAATATAATGAATTATATTTTCAGGCTGTGCAATAGCTGTTATTCCACTTCTACCATCAAAGAGTAGCATCAATCTTGCTAACCAACAAACCAATACTTGACCTATAACACAAATAAGGGGAAAAAATTACAAGATACGTTTCGACAGAATAAAAAGATATTTAGTCTATAAGTTATATCTTTATTCAAGATAGCACCTTAGGTCTTGTTGTGCAATTTTTTGAAGGAGAGTGGTGCTGTGCAGCTATTTTTCAACTTTCAGAGACCGCAACATAGGCAGCAACTACTCAGCAGTACAATACAAAGATTGGTAGCCTGTATTGATTATACATGCAATATGTGCGATAATATAATATATGGTACAGACAACTGTCTGCTTTTTCTGTGAATAATATGCTTTAATGAAGTAAATAATCTGGTTTCTACAAAAAGTCTATCGTTTTTTAATAAACCTACTTCAACAGCTTGCTTATTATCTACCAAAGTAAGTTGTAACCTACATTAGTCTGTTGAGGTCAGTGTGGTTCAAGCCGCTCTTTTGTGCCAATTGCTGAGCAATAATAGATACGGTATGGGTGATGATGATGATGATGATGAATTGGTGACTGTTTTATATTATGTCCGCATAATTTTATAGTTATAATGAAAATCAATAACACATTATAATATTATATGAAACATAAGTTAATAAAAGAAAGAATATGTTTCTATTTCAACTCATGTGATACTTTTGACAGTAAAAAAGTTGTTCAGTAGCCTATAACCACAAGTCTAATAATATTGATTAGGTATTTAAATTTGAAAGATTTACCGGGTTGTGGATTGTGTCAATTATTATTAATTTTTATTTTATTCTCATCTGCACGACTTTTCGTACAACGTGTTTTCGATCAACTGGTGTTCAATGACAGTTTTCGATCATGTGGTGCACATGACAATAGGCTAATGTCGAGAAAGGGTGGTCGAAAAAGAGGGGGCATTCGTGCAGGGACGAGTTGAAAAGTACCACTCCCCCTGAAAAGCGACTCAAATAACAAACAGAAAGACATAACCTATAAAAATTTTAATAACTATCAACCTGTCGGCTTTTTTATATTGTATTATTTTAGCAATGAAATTGTTATTATTCATTTAAAAGTTTAATATCGCTTCTCTATTCTCTTTTATTCGATGTAATTTTATCGGAAATTGATGAGATGAGTTATAACCAGCCAAAACAGGCAATGCACTTGAGTATTCTTCTATTCACTTTGTTATTATTCTGCAAAATAATAGATGGAAAAACAGAAGAGGATGAGGGCGTAAAGTATGCAAATAAATGTGAAGGTGAGTTATTAAAAATATAGACTTATATTTATATCCTACGCCTACCTTAGGCTCCCAGATGACAATTGACCAAGAACAAGAAGACCTACTACTATCATAATTAGCTCTTGTTTACACAATACCGTAATTAAAAATGTACCTATTGTTGAGGTCTATAGAAGAATTTAACTTTCTGGTTTACTTTCACTTACAGTGACAGAAATTTTGAAAAATATGAGACCGAACTAACTTAAATACAGATACAAATAAACTGAAGTCGGATCGAAACGCTGCATGACTGTGCTGTCCTGACTTGACACGCAACGCATTGGTTGAAAAATTTGATTGGATTTGAATGATTGTGAATTAAGTTACAGCTTAGAGGTTTAAATATCAAATTATTACTACAGTATGGATATTATTATTAAATTGATATCTTTTACTATTTTTAATTATGTTTTTTAAAGAAACTAGTTACCAACCTAATCTGTTTCATCATTGCTTTCAGTGTGTAAAATTTTAGCAATAGAACTTGAAAATAGACTGGAAGAAACTGGAAAAACGACCGATGTTCTACAGCTGGCTTACTCCATAGATGACACTAAACCAAAGAAGAAAAAAGAATACAAAAAATCGTAAGTACTGTAAATTAGCTTATTGAGACAGCTCAGGCTACGATCACACGTCAAATTATAATCACAACACACAGCATGACACATATTTCAACACCCACAATGCATTGCCCCTCACAAAGTGTTGGGTTGTGTTGTGAATGAGTCTCACAACAATGTGAAATGTCGGCCGGGTTGACCGAGTGGACTGGGGCTTTACAACCTTCAGTCCGCTAGCGCTACCCGGTCGTGGGTTCGAATCCCACCAGAGGCATGGTCTTTCAACCAGCTCATTAATCACCCTCGCACACTCCATTACCCAAGCACAAATGAAATTGAATACTTAGCCTATGTGGGCATCATCCGCAATAAATAAAATAAATAAAAATGCCTTCCCATTTTGCTCAGAGTCAACATTTTGTCGTGTTGTATTGGATCGAGTGTGACAACAGCCTAAGAGCTCTTCATCTCTGATTTCCAGAAAAGGTAGCTGGTATAGTCTGTCCAAGCAAAGAAGACCCTCTGGCAAGATGAGAAAATGACTCCAGCTCGGTCAATATTGGTTCAAAAAATATTTATTTGGTCTCAAATTGTAGATCAGAATGTTTCCTACGTTTGAGACGAATCAATCATTTTTAAACCAATATTGACCGAGCTGGAGTCATTTTCTCATTTTGCCAGAGGATCTTCTCTGCTTGGACAGACCAAAGCTATGGTCTTTAAATTCCAGTATAGCAGACTCCAATAACAAGTCCGTTTGATCTTGCAACAAAACTTACGGCGATCTCGTCCGTTCCAAAATCTGCTTGACTTTGTCTTCAATAGTATGATAAGCTTTTCCGGACCAGCTGACTAGAGTATCGGTATATATTTTTATAATAAATTACTTTATTATTTTTTACGATTTCAATGCTTGTCGGGTGCGTTTCGGGTCACTGAGCCACATCTTCAGAGTACGAGGCTTATCTTAATTTTTGCGATCTCTGAAGCTCAACTCTGTCTGACAGTCTGAAAGCGATCTGCGAGAGTGAAACGATCTGGCTGAACACTTTTGGTTCAATATGTTCCACTGGCGGCTCGTACTCACGAAACAGGTGAAGTGCCCGTATCTTTTACTGTACAGCTCTTCACCTGTTTCGTGGGCACGAGCCGCCAGTGATATGTTTTCGCAGACCGCTCGTTGACCATCCTGCATTGATAAGAGTGATTCACTAACTATAAATTTCGATATTCTGCTACAACCTCTGTAGCCTACTGCTTGAACAATATTTTCTCCTAATGAATGCAAATTGGAATCAGCCAATTTCTCAGTAATTTGTAATTCAGTAATTTGAGGTTACTGAATTATTGAGTTCATCAGAGATTGATAATGATGTAGCAACCGGTATCTCGATTTTTGATAAATCTGTGGTTTGATATAGTTATTTGTGTATCAGTGCGCAAAGTGTGATATTGCTGCATTGAGAGAAACACTTACACACCAGCCGCAGGCGAGTGTGGAATAGTTTCTCGAGTGCAGCAGAGAAACTTTGTGCCTGTATTACACTTTAAATTTTTCCTACAGCTACCATATTGAATGTGAAAGATTGAAGTTGAAATTAAAATTGTCATATCTCAGTCATTTATCATCGAATCCTGACAAATCAGGCACCATTTTATTCAGAATTTAAAGCTCTAAATTTTTGTAATGATACAGAAGCTTATAAAACCTTACTATTAACAGTAAATTCATTTAAAATTTTTATTTTTTTCAAATTTTCAATGTTTAATATTAATTTTTTTTCAAATTCAATTTTTTTATACCAAAAAATCTCAAAAGGTCGTTTATCACTTTTATTTCTGTGTAAAATGATATTGAAAGTTGTTCTAAGTTGAAAATAATCGGCAAAAAAAGGTTCTACTCACGATTGGAACCCCCCTAATTGGTAAGCAGTGAAATACTAGTCCACATTGCTATCCACTGCGCCATTGGGGTTCGTTAGAGGTTATGTTGGGTTTGCCAGTGATACCAACATGATTTCAAGAGCATAATAGACTTTACTAGCCTGAAATGTTTTACAAAACTGATGCTAAGTTGCAAGTCTGGAGTGCAGAAGAAATTGTTTCCTACAGCTACGTTAGAAAGTTGCTGTTCCTGCATTGATTACAATACCCAAAATCTACTTTTCCGCTCTAGTGCGGGAAATTTTTTTCTGCACTCCAGACTTGCAACTTAACATCAGTTTTGTGAATCATTTCAGGCTAGTAAAGTCTATTATGCTCTTGAAATCACGTTGGCATCACTGGCAAAAGCTAACCTAAAATAACCCCTAATGAATCGCAATGGCCAAGTGGTTAGCAATATGGACTAGTATTTCACTGCTTACCGATCAGGGAGGTTTAAATCCTGAGCAGAACTTTTTTTGCCGATTGTTTTCAACTTAGAACAACTTCCAATATTATTTTACATAGAAATAAAAGTGATAAACGACCTTTAGAGATTCTTTGATATGAAAAAAGAAAAATTAAAAATATTTAATTTATTTTCAATTTTTAATTTAAATATTAATTTTGAATTTAATGTTAAAAGTAATGGTTTTATAAACTTCTGTATTGTTACAAAAATTTAGAGCTTGAAATTCTGAATAAAATGGTGCCTGATTTGTCAGGATTCGATGATAAATAACTGAGGTATGACAATTTTTGTTTCAATTTCTACCTTTCACATTCAATACGGTAGCTGTAGGAAAAATTTAATGTGTAATACCAAAGACAATGTACTATTATAGACTGTCAACGTAGGGTGCGATTTTGGTCGTTATCGCGCCAGACGTTAGGATTACTCAGGAGTGCTCGCGTCGACCGCTAGAAATCCTAGCGCCACTGTCGAATTCACCAACAGCATTGCCACTTCATGCGCGCCGAGAGCGAAGACAGAGAGAGTCGCCAAGTGAGAGAGTGAGAAAGCTAGAGAGCCTACTCTAGAATTTCATTTGCTTTCTGTCTTCTGTCTCCTGCAATCAATTTGCTAAAGGCGTCACGTGACACACTACTATAGTCTGACCAAGCAAAGAAGAGCCTCTTGCATGATGGGAAAATGACTCCACCTTGGTCGATATTGATTTTAAAATTGTAAATTTGATCTCAAATTGTAGGGAACGAATTGATCTACTATTAAGACCACATTTATTATTCTTCAACAAATATTGACCAAGATGGAGTCATTTTTCCATCTTGCCAGAGGCTCTTCTCTGCTTGATCGGACTATATACGGCATGTATAGTAAAGAATATGGGTTGCGTTCATTGCTTTCCTAAACCTAATTATTCACATTCGATCATTCTGTTTTTTTTTATCGGATTCTCTCTCATCTTTATGTGCGTGCTTCACACATTTACATCTTTATGTATTGTATTTCGTAAGCAAAACGCTTGATTAGATTGAATTAGTTCTTTTTCCTTCTTTAATATGCAAGGTTTTTTGAAATATAACATTTTGAATATGATAAATGATGATCTGTAATGACATATTCATGTTTGTGAATGAATGAATAATTTCAAGTTTGTTGCCATATATTATGCACAGGGCCGGATTTAAGAGTATGCCGCCTATAGGCTAAATGTAAATTTGCCGCCTCCTTGAGACTTATACGTTATACTTTGCTTATTCCGACTCGTTATGGGTTAAGAGGGATACGTGGGTAAGCGGCAGTCAGAGCCAAATCAGTAGTAAGATAGTAAGATATATTTATATAGATGGGCATGTAGCAAAAAATATCCCGTGGACTTTATAGTACGGTGCAATTAGTTCAAAAAAGACCAAACCTCAACACCCAAAGAGGAAGGACGATTCCTATACCAACTTGTTCTAAACAACCATAGCCTCCTTCAACATCTATTAAAGGAAGCTTTGATACAAACTTTTATTGTTCGGTAAAACCTTACACCCTTTTGAGCGTCGGGTTTTTGGGGAGGGGGTTGAAAGGTGCAAAATTTCAGTTTTTCGTGAATTGTAGCCGGCAGAGTGTCTAGAAATTTGCATGAATGAAATTCAATACTTTTTTCAAGACAAAGTTTGGGTTTATCTGTGCATTTTTAAGCGTTGCAACTCGTGGTATGATTTTATGTCTAAAATACCACTATAAGTCTCAAATAAGGTATATTTTAATATATACATAAAAACATACCATTAACATATTTTATGTTTACGGTGCAATTAGACTCAAACCTCAACATCCAAAGAGAAAGACGATTCCTACGCCAACTTGTCCTATACAATACACAACCCTTTCAATGTTTGGTAGAAAGTTACACCCTCTTAAGCGTCGGGTTTTGAGGGTAGGTGAGTTGAAAGGTGCAAAATTTCAGTTTTTCGTGAACAGGTGCCGAACCAAGCGTCGGAAGGAAAAATTCAATGCATGCTATTTCAAGAGAACAAAATTTGGAAGAGATTGAGACCAATTACTATACTCTGTATCATCAACTGTTTCCAAGATAAATTTTTTGAAAACTCCATATTTTTCTCAGGAATTATTCCGTTACTTTGAAAGTTAGTAACTTTGAATTTAAAACACTTGCATCCGTATTTCAAAATCCCTCTCGGCGAAATTCATTTCTCTTTAATTTGAGACCAGATTCACACTTCTATGTTCAGTGGTTCATGTGCTACACCGATTTAAAAAAAAATCTTACAACCCCAAAACCCCCAAAATTACATTTCATTATACAAAAGGGCTGTATAGAACAAGTTGGCATAGAAATCGTTCTTTCTCTTTGGATGTTGAGGTTCGAGTCTAATTGCACTGTACTATTAGTGTATTCAGAGACCAAACCGATTATATGCACTAAAAAAATAGGCTACTACGTCCCAAGAATTACTAGTAGGTCATGTTTTTCAAAGTGAATTCAGAGATCGTAGAGAATATTTAATTTATTTTTCGAAATTATTTTATGAATTTTGATTTTTTCCAATTTGCCGCCTCAAAAATTTGCCGCTCTAGGCTGCAGCCTACTTAGCCTATTTAGAAATACGGCCCTGATTATGCATGGAAAATGTTAAGTATTCTGTGAAAACATGGTAGGAATTTATCATAATGAATTGTTTAATTTATTCAAGTCTCGAATATTGTAGAACTCAACCTGTAAAAAATAATATTGCCATTCATTAACAGGCAAGAAAAGCGAGCCTACTGGCTAGTTTCATACAGCTCTCAATTGATTTCTTTTCTTGCAAAAAATACAAAATGAAATAAGATCTCATCCAGTTGTGGATTTTATTCTCACTTCAATAAAAAAATATCAACCATTCGTGATAAAGCTATGAGATGAGATGGAAATATGGTCCAGTATTTTCATTTAAAATCATATAATATATTACCATCTAATAGCGGCCTAAAAAAATAAAGCTAAGCAAAAAATTATAATTTTCCACATAAAAGTACACTCATAGCATTTTCCTTTTTCAAAGTCAGGTTTTCATAAGTGACATAAGAATAAGAGTATGGAAAATCAGTATTATAGAACACTGTAATTTATTCTACTATCAACAATTGGAGAAGTTGAAAAGGTAGTGCCAGATACTACTCTACTCATGAAAGCACCACTTTAATTTATTCTACTATCAACAATTGGAGATTATTTCAACAATTTTACTATCAACAATTGGAATATTTCAATAACAATTGTTATTGAAATATTATTCAAATTCCAACATTTTGAATGAATTCTTCCAATCATTACTTATTGATAAGCGGTGATATAGGCTCCTCACATCTATACAAAGTGTTACGTGAAGAACTGATTCAAGTAGATTCATAAAATGGATTCAAGAAGAAAAAATAAAATAGCAAATTACAGGTAAACTAAGAAGAATTCGGCATTTTGCCAATTACATTTTCTGTTTTTTGTAACTAGAAGAACCCCGTGGTGGTACTCGAATCAGTTTTCTTCGGAACACTCTGTATATTTTCCATCTATAAATATAAAAAGGAGAATATTCTTATCAATTTCATTCATACTGTATTGTGAATGTGATAAAAACCAGATAGGGGTGTCCGTTCTGTACAAATTAATATTCATTGAAAAAAACTTTAGAGCTGGTGTCAAGAATTAAGGCGATTGGCAAATGACTATATTATTGATGTTCAGCTCTGTCGGGACAGTCTGAAGCTGTCTTTAAGACCGAATTGGTATAGATAGGATATTTTTCGTTTCAGCAATGTACTCAAACAACACGTCGACTGTCCTGAAAGAGCTGAGAATCATTTATAACAGTAATTCGCTAACTGTCTTAATTTTGGGCACCAGCTACACCTATTCACAATAATAATTATCGAGCATGTTACAAATGCAGTATATTCTAGATCCCAATTTATCAACATCTATGTAACATGTGAAAGCGAAATGCCTAGGAATTTCCATTATCACACAAATACCCCATTGTTGAAATTGGATTGTTCTTCTTCTTTTTCTTCACCTTCTTTTTTTCTTCTTCTTCTTCTTTTGGAATGCTCTTCCAACTCACATTGTTTTTTCCATGTCTCTTCCCTTGTGAGACATGGAGAAATGGAAAAGATTTCATACTCATTTGCTTGGGGTTGATGAATGACCAGTCCTTTATTACTTGTCTCTTATCATTTATCTCTTTCTCTTTACATTTTGTACCTATTAATGTAACACAATCCATTAATAATTAATTATTCGATAATATTCGATTTTTCAATTTCAAGTGTTTTTTTTGTTGCATTGTAAAATGTTTACCCAGTCTAAAATAGTTAATTTATTAATTTTCCTCCCATCAAAGGATGCGACCACTACTATTATCCTTCCTTCGTCCTCCTTTTATCCTGTCTTCTTCTGGTTTTTCTTCTTCTTCTTCTTCTTCTTCTTCTTCTTCTTCTTCTAATCATAATACTGTGATTGTAATCATCTCTGATTATGGAGAGTAGTATGAATCCAGTATTGATTTACATTAGAAGGTTAACTTATGAGATGCAATAATAATTCATTCGATTAATGTTATAGAGATGATATTCCAATTGATAATGAATCAATCTCAACTTCAATTCAATTATGAATTTATTCAACTTATCAATAAATTTCTAGTAAATCATTTTCATTGGCTAAAATTTATTGTATAGCCAAATAGCCTACATGTCTAGTTGTCTAGTCTTATCTGAGTGGATTCGTTTATTACCAGGGTAATTAGACTGTCATCTGCTACCGAAGAATATACATTATACAAGAAAAAAACGTGTATCTTTACTTTCTTTCATTACACCTGATGCTGTTCAATTTCATACACACAGATATATTGCTACTATACTACAGACTGATTTATAATATTATTGTCAATGTTTTTCTACAACTGTCTCAGCCACCAGACGAGACGAGTGAATGAAAAAGTTGTAGAAATAGCAGAATACTCCGGTCATCAACTCATCAATGACAGAGCACAGACAGTAGTAGGAGTGAGCGTGAGTGACAATGTGGCAACATTGCACAGTTTTTCGCACGCGTACACACGAGCGCGTCACAGCCACTCGACTGGTTGCGGTAGTCACGCCACCTAGCAGCAAATCATTCAATCTACGTTGACAGTCTATAATAGTACATTGTCTTTGGTAATACGGACACAAAGTTTCTTGCTGCACTCGAGAAACTATTCGCACTCGCCTGCGGCTCGTGCGTAAGTGTTTCTCTCGATGCAGCAATATCACACTTTGCGCACTGCTACACGAATAACTATTCCCGCACTAGAGCGGAAAAGTAGATTTTGGGTATTGTAATCAATGCAGGAACAGCAACTTTCTAACGTAGCTGTAGGAAAAGTATATATCTTATAGTTTTATTTAATGTGGATAACTACAGGATAACTACAATGAATTAATTGAGCGTGATGGATAAGATACATCCTTTCCTCATCTCACTGACTGGTTCTAGAGGAATTGAATCGATAATTTTTTTCTCCTCAATAATAAATCAAGCTTCTTACATAACACAGTACATGAGTTGCTTCAGCCCATTTACTATCCATGAATTATTATTTAAAACTACTTGGAAAAATGCCTAGAAACAAAATTTATTTATATTTTTTCTGAGAATGATGTCCTCATCATGTGCTCATATGTATAGTCTTAATAGGGGTATTCCATCAAGTTTGTCATCAAATTCAACGCTTTTATTGTAAGTTTGTCATCATATGTGTGGGCAATGAGAGGATGATAATTGATTAAAAGCCATTATTAAGGGCGGAGTTAGGACTCTTGGTCCTCTGCAACACACAACCCTAAATGATGATGAGAGATGACGATTGTTTCTTAGCCAGTCGGGACCGACGGCTTTAGACGTTGACATAGCTTTCATGCCTTATTATTTTTATTCTTATTTGAAAATTTTTTTCAGAGAACTAAGACTGCTGGAATCCTTAGAGAATGTTTGCGAAAGAATTCTCGAGTACAACATACACAAGGAGAGATCGGACAGTACAAGATTTGCCAAGGGGATGAGTCAGACTTTCAAGACTCTTCACGGCCTGGTGTAAGTCTAATTATTGAATTACAGTATCTAATTCCTAATCTCTTCATTCATACATTTAATTTTTCTTCTCTATCAATTTGTCTGTTGAATTCTTGAAGGAATAAAAACTATTTGAATTTGACTTGAAAAAATGTTTATCAGTTATCAATCGGTATACTTGGTTCAATTTTATTTAAAGAAGCTACACAAGGAACTAAATCAAACATTCAATAATTATAAATTATACAACAATTTCATACATTATACCGTACATGTATACTCTGGCCAAGCAAAGAAGAGCCTCTGGCAAGATGAGAAAATGACTCTAGCTCGGTCAATATTTGTTCAAAAATTATTGATTTGGTCTCAAATTGTAGATCAAAATGTTTCCTAAAATTGATATCAAACCAATATTGACCGAGCTGGAGTAATTTTCTCATCTAGCCAGAGGCTCTTCTTTGCTTGGCCAAAGTATAGGCTATCATCTTGTGTTATTGGGAGGAAATTTTAAATACACCATACACGGGTGTAAAGCTGCCTCTAAAATTCAATAGACAATATTTTTCAAGCAAAACCCTGAACCTGTACATTGGATACAGTATATTGTACGGTACTGTACTTTGTACGTCGTAGAGATTTTTATAATCACAAATTGAGAGGCGTTGGAGCGTTGTAAGCGTTGGAGCTTACCTACTGTATTTCAAAATCATTATTATGAATTAAACTGATATTTTTATTTATGGATGAAATTATATTTACGCCGGTAATATATTATGACGTTATGCTACTGTTAAAATATTTTTCTTGATGAATAACTGAAGTAGAATTTAATGCTACCAAACAACCTTAATACTTATGCCTCTTAACACTGTGGAGTGTTCTTGGATGGGTGACCAGTATTTGTTCAAGTACACATTGGCGAGGTGGAACCTACCCGGAAGGGTCTCCCTCCATTAGAAGCCTAAGCATATATTTTTACTATTATTTTTTCAATAATCTACCTTATTAATTGACAGTCAAGGCCTTTACAGATCAGCATATTGCTCACAAAACTGTCATTTGAAAAATTCATGTTGTTTTTTACAGAAACAAAGGAGTCAAAGTCGAACTGGGAATCCCTCATGAATTATGGGATAAGCCGTCAGTCGAGATTACAAATATGAAAACACAAGTAAGGTTCAAACAGTAAGACATCTCATAAAGCATTGACGGTGATAATATTCATGATTTACCATTTTCAAATATTGTTTGAATGAATGACTATCAAAGATACTATCAAGATGAAATGAAGCCAAATATTTAAATATCTATACGAATGTGAGCTATTTTTTAAGTGTGGAAATAGGAAATTTATTTTTAAGGCAATAAATATATTCTATTCTACAATTTTCAAATATTACATGTAATAATTGCATGATATCGATGAAACGAGTAATTATTAACTTGATACATCTTTTAATCATGCCCATCCACTTAGTTATGCCATCTGTACTAGAAATAATTATTATCAATTCAACCCCATACAGGTAAAAGTATACAAGAATTCGTTCACTTTTTACAGTATGAAAATGGCTGCATCATAGTGGATGATTTTCATGCACTTTCATCATTGTAAAAAAGTTGTAATGAAGTAATCATCGAATTCATTGAAGCCCACGGTTTCCCACGGATGTATAGTCTGTACAAGCAAAGAAGACCCACTGGGAAGATGGGAAAATTACTCCAACTTGTTCAATATTTGTTCAAGATCAAGTCTTTATGGTAAATCAAATTTTTTCCTACAATTTGAGATCAAATTTAAAATTGTTGAACCACAACATTGACCGAGCTTGAGTCATTCTTCCATCTTGCCAGAGGGTCTTCTTTGCTTGGACAGACTAAAATACCCATGTTACACTTCATTGAAGTGCATTGCTTGAATAATTTATTCCCTCTTCAATGATTCAATATAGAGATTAAGATCTAGCAGATGTGTAAATACCTTAGAAAATTCTGCTTTTATAATGTGGATGATTGATAATTTTACTGTCATATATTGTGAAAATGTTTTGATGACCTCTTTCAGGCCGGTATTACACGATAATAGTTCTATGATCACATGGAAAGAAATGAAAATATGATTTTGTAGTTGCATCTCTTTCCATCTGATCAGATATGATCATAGAACTATTATCGTGTAATACCCGCCTTATTACAAACCTCCATCTGTTCTTTTTCCAGTGCGAAAGCCTACTGGAAGACTACGAGTCAACTATAGAGACATGGTACTTCCAATACCAAGACAAGGTGACGCTGAAACAGTACTTGTGCTCCGAAAGAGCTCTGAAAGGAGCGGACGACTCCTGTCTCGCCGAAATTACACCCAAAGTGAAAGGCGAATCAGGTCCAAAGAAGAAGGACGAACTATGAAAACCACCTTTAAACCTCGTTTGATGCATTCCTGACTTGTTGAAACACAAACCATGAATTTGAAACAATATTCCTAAAACCTCGTCCAAATGTGAACCCCTGAACAAATGTACGATTCCAAGACTGTCTCTATAAAGTGTATTTGTGATTGTAAACGTTATTATTTATTTTCACTTGAATAGAAATGTCATTATCGTATATTAATTTTGTTTCGTTATTATATTGAACTCGAAATTTCAATCACTGATAATTCTAAAGGTACGATTTCCGAGCGGTAGCTCGAGCTGCCCGGCTCTAAATTCGCTGCTCTCGGTTCAAGCTGCCCTGCTCCAGCCTTTACAGCTCTATTCACATAACTGTATTATTATAAATGTTTACTCTGTTACTAGGGTTACTAATGTATACTGGATCAATAAATATAGTGAAATTCACCCTTTTCAAGTGAATTTCACTATTATTTTTGATTTAATATACATTAGTAGCCCTAATAACAGAGTCAACATCTATAATACAGTTATGTGAATAGAGTTGTGATGGCTCCAGCTACCGCTTGGGAATCCTACCTATAGTCTGTCCAAGCAAAGAAGACCCTCTGGCAAGATGAGAAAATTACTCCAGCTCGGTCAATACTGGTTCAAAGTATTAATTTGGTCTCAAATTGTAGATCAGAATATTTCCTACGATTGAGACCAAATTTATAATTTTTGAACCAATATTGACCGAGCTGGAGTCATTTTCCCATCTTGCTAGAGGGTCTTCTTTGCTTGGACAGACTATACCACATCCACTGTCAGTTCGGACTGTGACAGTCAAAAACTAGAAGGATGGAGAACCAATCGAGTAGAAAAATTTCTAAACCAAAAATTGAGAAAATTATACAGAGTAGACATTCCTTGTTAGAAAAGCCACAAGACATTTGAATGAATGAATATTTATTACTCTTTATATTATACACTCAAAGGTAAAGATTTTTGTTTTGTTATAAAATTATTTAAAACTAAATATTACAAAAGAAATTTTCCATATTCAAGAAAAAATATATGTTATATAATAATGGCGAGATACTAATTTGTCAAATACTGGTTCTGTATATATTTATTTTAATTCACAAAGGAAATCAATTAGAAAGCTGCCCAATTAAAGCTTCTGGCCATCACATAATAAAATAAAAATTGATTTATATTTTTAAATGTGTTTGAAAACATTGTCACTAGAGTCTACAATATTCACACACATCATTCAACACACACTGCCTACTATATATGCTAACACATACAGACTATTACTGAATCCAAGTTAATTAATTTATATGGTACAGTTAGGATTCATTCAATATTACACTCTGAATATAATATGCTGAGTAACATTTCACAATCTATCAACTATACAGGTAAAATTGGAATCAAATTCAATACAAAATCTATATTATACCATTTTCAAAATAGGGGTGCTTAAGACACAAATTCTCATCTTACTGATGAGATATAGTATATAGTAGTAAAGTGCTATAATAGTTAATTAGCCTATTTTAAAATTAATACGACTTATTTTCAATTACATTGTTCACAAGATTCAAAATCGTTTCTCAGGAATATTTCTACTAGAAACAATTCATTTCAAATAAATTAATAAAACTTATTTTCAATTACATAGTTCACAAGTTTTAAAATTGTTTCTCAGGAATATCTCTACTAAAAACAACTAATTTAGAAAAATTAATACCGTACTAAAGGTATTCTCAATAATTCATTTCTCGTGCTAACTACGTTGGGGAATAAATTTGTGAAAACAAAATTTCAGCATGCTCGATCAAAATTTAGATTAGTGTACATTTTAGGTAGGGCGATAAAAATGATCTTGAAACTTATCTGAAGAGAACAAAAAAGCCAAACTTCTGAAATGTTCTAATCTATCTGGTAGGTTGAAATGGTAACTCAAAATTAAATGAAATAATTGCCACAAATTAGTTCTGTTCTGGATGATTTTTGTAAAATCATCAAGCTGTTTTTACACTTATATTTTGAATCCTCAGAACATCATTATAATTATACTGTTTCTATATTATCCAAGTACATATAAACAATAACAAAACAAAATAAGATTCTCACGAAATCAAAAACTCAATAGCTCTTCAAATAAGAATTTGGAAAAATATTTTCTACTTCCAAATTTAAGACACAGAGAACCCAGGGATGTGATCCAAATGTAAAATTTGAGCTGATGGCAGTTTTATCGAATATTGCTTTTTGTTATTTCTCAACATTCTATTCTATTGAAAGATTATTTCTATTAATCTGATATTTATTGAAAACAAGTCACTATTTAAATAGATGAGTAAATTATTTACAATGGAATTGATGGAAGCAATTTGAATTGGAGTTAGAGCTAAGTTCTAAAGAGTTAATTAAATATAACTGAAGAAATTGATAGAGCTGGCGCCAAAAATCAAGGCGGTTGGCGAATGACTGTTATCAACTCCCAGCTCTGTCAGGACAGTCTGCGAGAGGATATTAAAACCAGAGCGACCTCAGCTATACTAATGCGCTCTCAAAGGCAGCTCCAGACTGTCCTGACAGAGTAGAGCATCGATAACAGTCATTTGCCAACTTCTACATTTTCGGCGACAACATTATACTTGATTCAACTGAAACCGAAATCTACTAAGATGCTAGTAGTTGTTCAATTACATTGATCTAATCCACAGAAAACTGAAACATATTCTATGCATGATAGGAACAAATAAGCTGGAATCAATCAAATAAATTGAAAATAAGGATTGCTGTACAAATCAATATTACAGATTTAAACTCTGTTTTAAAGAACATTTCTTACATGTTGAAGTACCTTCAACTTTACTTACTTTCAGTAAGAAATTCTTCATGTAAAATACGATGATAAAGACTAATGTACATGAGAAAACCTATAAATGTATACGGTATTTGTTTGAAACTAATAATACTCTTTAAACCCTTGAGAGGGATCCCTGATGGGGAAGGCTTTAAAAACCTCAATTTATTTAAATAATAAATAAAATTATATTGATAGAATAGTGGTTCACCTTCAACTTTACTTACTTTCAGTAAGAAATTCTTGTTACAAAATATGATGATAAAGACATAGAATAATAGAACACTTTAGAATCCTCTTTGATAAAGAGTAATGTTATAGGCTACACTGAGTGTAGTGTAGTTCACTTTGGAGGAGAACCAATAAGTCCTAATCATCTATAGATACCAATAGGATTCTATTATATTGTACATAAAAATCGATAATTTGAAATTTAGTTGTTTGCTACAAATCAATGATGAGTTTTCTACATTGGCAACCGATAATATTGAAGAAAATTACAAAAGAATAGTTTTTATTCCATTCCCATTATTTCAATGGGTTCATAAATAGTGAAAAGGAATAAATTCCAACAATGCATGAATTGTCATTCATTGTATAAAACTCAGTCATACAAGGAGACTAATAATGATAAAAACATTGTAATTTTTTAGGTTTACTCTATGATACTGATGAGTGACTCTTCAGTCAAAGTTCAATATCATAGATTTTAGGATTTCAACTCAACGATTAATCCTTTATGGAATCCCATGGATTTAATCATTGTCATACACTTTATTAAATATTTCAAATCATTAGTTTTTGGGTTACTTTGTTTTTTAGGGCTACCAAAGCATGTATATTGAATAAAATGACAAGTCGAAACCCCCTTTCAATGTTTTTCTTTCAACACAACTAGTTAAGCCTTTATCACAGGCATATTCAAGTGTAAATTATAAAATAAGCAACATTTGGTGAATAGTGGGCTACTAATAAATTCTTATTCATGATCATGGCATACAAAAAGATATAATCAGAAATAAGAATTTATTAGTAGTTGCCTATTAATTAAATGATGTTCATTTACACTTGAAAATGCCTCTCATGTAGTAAAGTTCAAATAAAAACTTTGAAAAGAGTGCTATAATTTGTTATTTGATTCATTAGACTAAGCAAAGCTGTGAAGCTTCAAATCCCTGAATTTCACTAATTCACACCCCAAATACAAGCAAGTTCAACCCACAGAATTTCAATCCAAACACTTTGAACCTCTCCTACCACCAACCTACAACTTGCCCTTATACTCAGAGAATGCCTCAAACTTGGGCGCCGAGGGTAGGGGCGGCAACAGAGAGTTGGCATCACTGTGATGCTGTGTTGCCACCGTCGACTGATGCTGTATACTTTGGTTGGCAGCACTGCATCCGCCATTTTGTTGATTGGCAACACTGCATCCATTACTGTTGGCAACATTGCATCCGTTACTATTGGCAACATTGCATCCATTACCGTTGGCAACATTGCATCCATTACCGTTGGCAACATTGCAACCATTGTTAGCAGCACTGCACCCGCCATTTTGTTGGCTGGCAACACTGCATCCGCTACTGTTGGCACCACTGCAGCCGCCATTAGCAGTAGCCGCCATCTTGGCTTTCTTAGCCGCATGGCCTTGCAGATGTTTGCGCAGATGGTCCTTGCGATAGAATCCTTTCCCGCACTCTGGGCAGATCTCTGTCTTGTGTCCGGTGTGTATGATGACGTGACGCAACAGGTGTTCGTGGCGTTTGAAGGATTTGGCGCACACCTGACAGGTGAACGGTCGCTCGTCGGTGTGACACAACAGGTGACGGTCGAGGTGTTCCTTACGCGCATGCCCCACGCCGCACGTGGAACACACCCACGGCTTCTCAATCTAGAACAATTAGTGATGACGTCACACAGAGGTTTAATGATGTCACAGCGGATTCACACTATCTCTCTCAGTCTTCCTTGGTTCACTGCTATTCCATTCTGATTTCCTTCTAGTTCCATATTCACTATTCATTAATTATCTCATCAAATTCTAGTGAATATGTAGTTCTTTAGCTATTATTATTTATCTCTTTTTCTATGTCAGATGATGTTTTTACAATTTACTCATTAAGACACATTATTTATACCATCCAATCTGAACCCAGCTCACACTGAAAAGTAACAAGACTGATGTCTATGGTCCTTTAACCATTTTCAATTATTTTTCATCTTTCAAATGCTTTGTTTCATTTTCATCTTGTTATCCTCCTTTTTAATTACATCAATCATCTGATTCAATTTTCATGTCATTCTAGGCATTTAGGCTATATATGCTCATTTATTTTTTAAACTCATGTCTCAAGATTCTTTTACAGTTTCAGTTTCAAGTCCTTCAACCTGTCTCATCCTCCTCTCGATCTTTATCAACCCATTCTTGGATCATTACACACTATATTCATCTGTACTTCATGTTTTTTTCAAGTTTTCTAAACATTTTCAATGTTTTTTTTTTCTATTCTTCCAATTCTTTGCATTTCTTGAATCATCTTATTCCATTGTCTTTCCATTCCGTTACCCTTACATACGTTGACTGGACCTATTTAACAGGATTTCCTTATTTATCTTTATAAGACTAATTAATTGACAAAAATGCGTTCAAAATTCACACTATCCCTCTTTTTTTATTTTTTTTTTATTTGAACTAAATTCTAGATGAACAAAAAGAATGGCTTTCAAATTATAAACTATTATCCAATTATCAATGATTGATAAGAGCTTGAATGCTACATTCAAAATTTGGAACATCCTAATTAATAAATAATGGCAATAGAAATAAAACAAGACTTTTAAAATAAAAAACAACCAATTTTTATCACTGTTATCATGATTTAGGAAACTATTTTTAACCCCTTTTAAATTATGTCTAATCAACCCATACCATATAGGCTACCCTTCATTGTTAAGATTCAGAACTATTCACATTTTTCACTAAAGCAAATTTCAGTTAAACTATCATACAGTAACTTCTCTAGAAAGGAACCCCACAATTTCTGATGGATTCCAAACATAGAAGAATTAATAAATTCCTCTAAGAAAGTTGGGGATATGAACGAATATAATCACAGATTTTCTGTGAACCGACAGGAAAAATAAACTTGTAAATGTAGGGGGATAATGATCAAAGCCATTCTTTTTTACTAAAAATTAAATTTTTGAATGAATTATTGTTTTACAAAATACGAATATCTAAAACATTTCATATTTAAAAAGAGGCCGAAATTTAGTGAATCGTCAAAATTATAACTGCAACGAATAATATTGTCTTCTTTTTAAAATCCTCTCTTAGGTCCAGAGCAAACAAAAATCGAGTAAAATCGGAGTGGAATGGAACGACAAGGAAGAGAGAGAGTAGATAGTGTGAATCCGAAGCAGCACAATAAATACTTGTTCTCCAAATTATTTAATTTACTCAATTTTTACGAAAAAATGATATCACATTTCAAATGACAGCAGTAATAACTAAAAAATGAATTCTGGATCGAATATGAAATTATAAAATTATACAGTCAATTCATTAAAATACAAAAATATTGTCGAGAATGAACGAATAAACTATAATAGTTTGTCATTTATAACATAATTGAAAAAGGAGCAACTGATATTGAAGTAATCTTCAACATTTTTCAAGTTTTTTTGCTGGAATATGTTCAAAATATTCTTATCATAAAAAATAACACGCATTTGAAGAACAAGTAGTACTAACAGTAACAGATGAAAGAGTTTCTTAAAGAACAATATTATTAAAATCTATTGAACAAATAACAAAATTATGAAATGTCATAATAACTTCATGATTTAGGATTCATAAAATAGTGTGTAGGATTCATGATAGTATTCAGAAAAATTCCGGCTTCATATAATAATTTGAATGGGAATAAAGTTTAGAAATCAACATGCTTGTAAATTATGCATTTTTCTATTCAGAGGAGGGTTTTGACCTATGGTAATCAATAATATTACAAGAAAACAGAATTAGTAGCTGTTCTAGAAGTAGTTTTCTATACGGATACATCAAGAGATTATTGCACTTTGAAAAATTAGTTGAAGACAATCAAGTTTAAAAAAAAACTAATTTGATTAGAAGGTGAATTGCATCGGGTCCCAATTAAAAAATATGATCCTTTTATATTTTCAATCATAGGCCTACTGTTATTAATTTAATTATCACTACAAAAAAAATATTTCAATTGATATAATTGGTATATTTCATCAAATAAAAACTACACAATACTCTAAATAAACAAATTTGACAGATTTATCTAGGTATTGTATTACCTAACCTAACGGTTTTTAACCATGAATGATTTGATGCTAATAATTCTTCAGAGACTAGCTTATGAATAAAGATATTGCAGATCAATTTGAAATTATTCAGATTCTAACATCTCAGAAGTTGACTTTCCTATTCATGAGATCCCCGATAGTTGAAAATGGATAAAATTCTAAACGGAAACATTTTCTCAATTTCAAATGGATAAAATTGGTAAGTTGCTGAATCGGCTGTATTTGAATGAAACGAATATAAAATGAAATAGAAACAAAAACATAATTAAAAAAGGAATGGAACATCAGAAAACTTGATAGATCATTCCAATTTGAATGGCACTCATTTAATGTATATATCAATAAAAAATCTACGGAAACTTACTGAGATCTGTTACCTATGTTTCAAAGGATTTATATGGCAACATATTTTCGAAAACTACAATTTATAATTTTTCATATTCTCAATTTTAAACTTAAAAAATAAATTTTTCTTTATGGTCTTTATGATGGTTAAATACTTCAAAGGAACATTCCAATGATAACTTTTAACGATTCGCTGAAACAACGAAATCAATTGACCGGGTACATTCGATTTTCACTTACTCAAGTGAGCTAACGTTTCGACACTATCATAGACGACATAATATTAAGATAGAAGATAGATGTACACCCATGTGTATAGGCTGTCCAAGCAAAGAAGACATTCAGGCATGATGGAAGAATAACTCCACCTCGGTCAATATTGGTTCAAGAATCATAAATTTGGTCTCAGATTGAAGGAAACATTCTGATCTACAATTTGAAACTAAATTTATAATTTTTGATCCATTATTGACCGAGCTGGATTATTTTACTCATTTTACCAGAATGTATTCTTTGCTTGGACAGACTACGTATACATGAGTGCACGGCATGAGAAGAAGTATGGTCTGGAGATATGTCTTTGATGGGGAAGAAACATCAACTCACTCAAGTAAGTGAAAATCGTATGTACCCTGTACCCAAGCACAGGCCTAGAAGCCCATGTGGGCATCACCCACAGAGAAAAGTATTTTCAATTATTTCAATGTTTTGAGTTAGTTGGAAAATATTTACAATCTATCATTTTATTTAGATTAATAAGTAGAAATTCTAAGCATTCACTAAAACCACATTTAGATTTATAAGATAAAGCTATATACATAATTATAATTTTCAAATAGAATTTTCATTATAAAAATAAAATGTGACACTACTAGGTAATATCTACTCAATTTTTAAATTTCTCTTCAAATATTTAGTGATTTTCAAGAACGGTAATAATAAATTTGATAAGATTATTGCACAAATTTTACAGAGGGAAACAATAGTGTCTATTTTTAATACACGACAATTTCAAGATTCTTAGCACAATCAATAAAAATTTCATAGATTTTGAATTCAATAGTACAGGGATATACTATTATTTCCTGATCAAGTGGACTTGACCCAAGAACTGTGGTAGCGTCATAAGCATCGCTAATTATGGCCATAATCCATAATGTTTTGGATTTTATGAATTTTAATTTTAAAAAATTTTTAGAGGTTAAAAATCTTGGCTTAAAACTCAAATTAGTGCAATATTTTAGAAGCTTTCAATTGTTTTCTTTAGTGCATTGGGTATATTTAGTTTAGGTAGGTTTAGTGCATATCCTCGACAGTTTGCCGGTGGATAAAAATCAGCCACAACTATATCTTCATGTACCTGTGTCAAACAATCTTTTTACTCTGAAAGTTTGAATAATTCAAGTTATTGCCCCCTTGTCAACCATTAAATTCAATCAACACTAATACTGGCCAAAGGTAGGTTTCCAATGATACAAAACACGGATGCACGATGAAACACGGAGTTGTAAAGAGTAACGCACACTAATCAGCTGATTTTTTATTCGTGTTGCTCCATACAACTACATGTTTCTTTTGCATGTTGTGCCCGTGTTCTGTGGTAGAGGAGACCTACCTCGAGTACTCCAACGGGACAATCTGTTCCATGAATTATATCAACACAAAACCTGAGTTTCATGCTGTTGACGTAATCTAGATAGTTGAAGTAAACTATCACGTCATTCAATCAAATTTTGGGTCTACTAATTCAGATAGTCCAAGTGGACTATCAAGTCATTCAATAAAATTTTGGGTGTACTAATCTAGATAGTTCAAGTAAACTATCAAGTCATTCAATCAAATTTTGGGTTTACTAATCTAGATGGTTCAAGTTAACCATCAAGTCACGGATAGAACAAGAATTGAATTGAAGTCATTCAATCAAATTTCGGGTCTACTAATCTAGATAGTTTAGTTAACCATCAAGTCATTCAATCAGTTCGGGCCTACTACGACTGAGCGGCCGCTCTCAGCCGCTTAGCCAAGTGACCCTGACAGTGTTTCCTCAGATGATCTCTGCGATAGAACGCTTTTCCGCACTCGCTACACACCTGGCCCTTGTGTCCTGTGTGCACTATCGCATGCCTCGCCAGGTGCTCGTTGCGCTTGAACGTCTTCGGACACAGTTGACACGAGTAGGGCCGCTCGTCCGAGTGCGACAGCGCATGCCGGTCGAGGTGCTCCTTGCGCTTCAAGCCGGCGCCGCACACGGTGCAAATGAAGCGACGTTCGATTTTGTGTGCGGCAAGGTGCGGCTCCAAAAGGGATTTGTCCGGATAGGCCATGTGGCACTCGGGACAGCAGTAGAGACGGGTGCCGTCCGAGGAGGATATGATGCGCACATCGCCCAGACGACGCTTGCCTTCGGGCGGTGATGACAGCTGTCGGGAAAATGCACTGGTTTAGTTTGCATGCTGATGAAAATTTGGGTCTACAGATATAACATTGGGGTCGTCTACATCTCTTTCAGTTCTGACAGTTAGAACTGTGGACTGTGAGGAAAATTTCCAACAAGTGACCACAGGCCGATCGTTGATCTGCTAGTCAAGATTATATGCCAGTTTTTTTATTGTCTGATTTCACAATCAAATGATTTACAAAATGATAGACCAGTCAGTTGGACTCATATGATCTTACAACCCACAAGTTTCCTCATAAATTATTTCCCATACGCAAAATTGAAATGCTGAATTGATATAAGTTTAGTCGGTAATTGTTTAGTTAAAATTTAAAATATTGCAATGGAAACAAATTTAATTTGATGCTTTGATTCTGATTATAATCATTGTTTACTCATATAAATAGCACAACATGGTCAATCATCTGAGAAATGAGTCCATGGTGGGTCCATGCTTTGACTCGCCAGGTGTGACATAAAGTATGCTCAATATCAGTTTAATGTTTAAACCAAGTATAAATAAATCCACATCATGTAGAAGTTGTGAAGGGGATATTGTGGTAGTTTTCGATATTTAATGGAAATACAGGATATTACCAAACCAGAGATTTATTAAAAATCGAGATACCAGTTTCGGTTGCTACACCATCAAGTTATTAGTTTACCAGAATAAAAGAGATTGATAATGGTGTAGCAAGCGACAACCGATGCTCGATTTTTTATAAATCTGTGGTTAGACGATATCTTATCTTTTTATTTTATAATCAAAACGTTTTTGATTCAAGCTATGGCTGAATTCATTATGGGATAACTGATGGTTTGAACCAGGGATTATAGGTGAACTGCTATTGAGCATGAGAGCCTGAGTTAACAATGAATTTTGGAAAGTCATACATTCATGATTTTTTATTATAAAATTTCAACCCGGCTCACACTCACAGTATTGCCTGATGTATCGAGCCTCATGTTTCGAGATTCGTCGATAATAACATAATATTCTGAACATCTGAGATCCTAACTTAATACTATGTTATTATTGAGAAAATTTTTGAAAAATTAGACTGCTATTTAAAACTATAGGCTAATTGCCAAGAAAAATAAAAACATACCTTCAAAAACTGCCGTAAACTGGTGAGGTATTCGGCAACTTTGGTATTGCCGGGCTGCGTGGTGACGCTCGCCCAACTAGCCGCTTGGTCCATCTCATCATTATCAGTCATTGTCGAAACATCCACCATAATTTTTGTTTGTCCCTTGAAACACTGTGCACAGTTCTTGGCACCACGATTACAATGATGAGTTAATCGCTGACTAGTATTACTACTAATCGAAGGTTTGAAATTTGCATCAGTTTCTATGGTTTGAAACCCAGTACTGATCCGCTCAGGCTTCCGAGTGGGCTGAGCGGGTTCCTTAATTGGCTCAGTATTCTGGCCCATATGTCGATTTTCGACGATAAAATGTTGAACATTCGTGTTGTGGTATTGTAATGTCCCATCATTGGCCATTTGAGAGATCATCAACGCATTTACATTGTCTGGTATTGTGGGGCTTGGGAACCGAGCCGGAAAGTTTTGCAACGGTGGACAATGATTGGGATGAATTTGGTGAGGCAAAGCACCTCGATAATGCGATATGTGATTCATTTTGAATAACTTTAATGTAACGCTAGTACTCTAACAAACTATTTACGCCTCCGTACTCTCATTCAACCCTGCAATTTATCAAAAAATGTACGTCGGACGTAGGCGTCCTAGGACAGCCCATCCGTGGTCCTATGACTACCATCGACACAACTTACAATAACTGCACTGCGTCCTATCACTAAAACATTGTTCGAATGCACTATAAAACTCACAAAACCAATATTTTCTATAAACAACAGCCATAATCACTAAGAATTCTGCTAAAACTGCTATGCATCACGTAAACTGAACAGCTGACAATATTTTCAGACATTATTGTTTGGAGTTTATCTCAAGCTGCTGGTGTCTTGATCATCTCATTTGGTGATATCTTAATTACAATTGGCCGCTCGATAGTTATTAAAATATTATATTATGTGGAATATTATTTTTTATCAATTTTTCAAATATCGAAATTGACAAGTTTCTAAAATCTATTGTTGAATCTATATTTTTCATAATATTTTAGGGCTTGACTGGAATTCTCAAGCATTTTCATGTTTCCTGAGTTTGAATTGAAACTATTCAAGAAAAGTCTCTAAAAATAGTTTTAAAAGATAGAATTTTCCAAATTATTAGACTGAAATTATCAATAGATAGAATATTGATATAAATAAAACAATGGGGCTGCTTTTCAGTGTACCCTATGCACAGTCCCCTCTTCTTACTCGATCAACTTTTTTGCCTCTTCACCATATGTTCGAATACTGTAAGAGGAACGTACTATTGCTCGTAAACCAGTTGATCGAAAATTCTGAATATGAATCCGACAAGAGATGATAATGATTATACTGCTTTATGATAATAAATTCATTTTATGTGAAAATAGCATTTTGATTAGCAAAAATTTCCTGCTAGACCTAATAACAGTCAAAAAACAAAAATCACTAAAACTCTTTTGACTTTCAATGATTTTTACTCCATAATCTTGCATTTCAGGACATTAGTTCATCAGAAACTTTCTTCTCAATTTTTTGTGAAGGAACTCAAACATTTTTTTATTTTACATATCGTAAAATATCCTTCACAGATACTAGAATACATACTTAGTAATGAATGGTACAGTAGCCTATTATAAGCCTGATGCGCAGAAGATTGATAGTATCAAGGCCTTCAAGACTACAAGAAATTTTGGCTCTATAAAGACTTTTTAAAACTCTATAAAGACTCTAAAGAGCCTAGGCAAGACCAACTAGAATCACTAGATGACTAGACCGGTGATTGTAATCAATGAAGGCCGCGATAGTTCGAAATGTAATAGGAAATAGTTTTTTTTTTAGAACACAAATTCACACTCTTCATATTAGACTACTTTTTGTCGTCTGTAATTAACAAGAGATTTCATATGCTACTAGAAAATATCTCAGCCATTTTAATTCCATGGTTAGGGCATGATTCTAGTTGGTATTGGCGAAGGTCGGTTAAGATAGGTTTTCTTTTTTGCAAAACATAGCAACCGTCGGTCGTGTGCCAAAATTATGGCGGACTGCTTGTGTTCAATTATCGGACCGTTTTCCTACTTGAGTGACCAATTTAACTATACCAGTCGGATCCATACTTTCGAGCAAACATGCAAATCTAAGAAGGCGGCGTCAGTAGATCATTTGCCCAGGGCGCCATCGCAGCCACCCAAACACCGGGCCTGGATCCATACAAACTTTGAGTCCTTTTACCGCGTTGTCTGTCCAAGAAAAGAAGACATTCTGACAAGATGGGAAAATCGAAAATGACTCCTGTCTCCAGCTCGGTCAATATTTTGTTTCAGAATCATAAATTTAGTTCCAGATATTCTGATCTACGATTTGAAATCAAATTTATGATTGTTGAATTAATATTGACCAAGTAGGACTCATTTTCTCATCTTGCCAAAAATCATTTGTTCCAACAGCTTTAAAGCCAGTAGTCACTTTCTTTCTCATGCATTCTTCCCTAAACCCCTTATCATTGCTCCTCCCCATGTGTGCCCACGCACAATCATGCTTGAAAACACGTGGGCATCACCTTCAGAGAAAATCTATATCTTTCCACTTTCTATACTACGGTAAAGTTTGTCCAAGCAAATAAGGCCCTCTGGCAAGATGAGAAAATGACTCAAGCTCGGTCAATATTGGTTCAGAAATTATCAATTTGATCTCAAATTGTAGGAAACAATTTGATCTACTAGTAAGACAACATTTATAATACTTGAACAAATATTGACCAAGCTGGAGTCATTTTCCCATCTTGCCAGAGGGTCTTGTCTGCTTGAACATACTGTAAGTTACCCTATTCACGATAAATAGAGACAAAGTGAACAAACGTTTTGCATATGGTGCGTGTAAATATGGGGTGGTGGGTTCTAGGGCTCCACTGGACTTCTCCAGTGGCATTATTTGATAAGATTCTATTTTTCTTGTGTTTTAATTGAAACTCTCTTTTAGGAGATTGGCTGTAGTTAGCAAAGACAGTCAGTCGTTTCCCGTCTCCATGGCTTCGGTTCGGTGAGTGTTGGTCCGGGGGTTCTGTTTAAGAACCTGTTTTAGTCCGATATTGGCCGGGCTGGAGTCGTTTTCCCGTCTTGCCGGGGTGTATCCTTTGCTTGGACGGACTGTATAGTGGAGTGAATATAAAACGGGCAACCAGCTGGTAGGCCTAGTCCCTTAATTGACAAACAAACAAAAATACGGAGTGTCTATTTATTATTGTAACCATGATTGTAACTCTTGCCTACTATAAAGACTGTAGGTATAATCATAATGATTATAAAATCCCTATATTGCCTACTATTTTTGTAGATTATCAACCTATTTTTTCATGCATACCATGGAGGTTAGGTACCTCCTTGATTCATACTTTTTGAAATTTTTCATACAAACTTCCATACTTCAAACATACTAACTTCAAACGTGAATAGGCTGAATGAAGTACTTCATATAACTTACAACAATATAACAATGCAACAGTTATATTATTCTCTTTAAATAATAGGTACTCAATAAATTTATTAAATATTAGAATGAAATATTTACTAGCAGTTCGTAATCGAAAACAAAATAGATGAGTAAGTTTAACATTAAATTAATTAATAATAATTAAAAAGTAATAAATAATTACAATAAAATAGATTTATTCCAAATTAAATTTATAAGGATGATAAGTAAGACTACGAATCATGAATAACATTGAGGTAAGTGACAACAAACAAAAGATAATAAGCTATGAACAATTTGTATCAGCTGCCGTGAATTCAGACTAGGAAGTATTGGACAGTGTTGAAGAAATAATGTTAAATTTATAATACTCATACTTATAAATAAGTAAAATTAGATACAGATATTAGTATATTATTACAGGTAGTATACTGTAATATATGTAGTATACCTAAACTGTACAGATAGAAAGCAAGATTTGTTCAACATGAAAATTAGCTCAAACAATAATGAAATCATTCATATCATTTTTTCGAGCTCACCCCTAACTTTTTTCAATTAAATAACAAATTTCTCATCATATCAAATGGTGGTGTGGTGTGTCTGGTTGTTCAGTGAAACGGTTGCTAGGTGATTGTGATGTTACGTCACAAACACTATGGACTGATTTCGGATGGGTGACCAGATTGTGACCAAGGCGAGTGGAACCTACCCTTAAGGGTAGCTCCCCACAACAAAAGCCACATGCATATATATATCAAATTAAATTACGAAAGATGATGATCCAGACATGTGTCTGTTTTTTCACCCTATAAGTGTCATTAATTTGAATATTTCTAATAAATTGAAGTCCTAATAAAATCAAATGAACGTACCTATTGAAGTCCTAAAATAACAATAAATGCATTATAAAATAATTATCAACTAATTAATTTTGAACACAACTGAATAAAACTTACTTTATGTACTAATTTATAATATGGTAATGTTATATTATAATAAATAAAATAAATATATGGGTAAACTAAAATATATAACAGATGACAATATTATAACGAAACGGTTGCCGAATGTCTATTAATAATGCTCAGCTCTCTCAGAACAGTCTAAAAGCGGTCTGCGAGAGAAAACTGTCAAGCTGAGATCACTCTTGAGACTCTCTGTTACTGGCGGCACGTGCCCACAAAACAAGTGAAGTGCCCGTATCTTTTACCATACAGCACTTCACCTGCTCTTCACCAGAGAGTCTCTGTGCTCTTACAGACCGCTCACCAACTGCATCCTGACAGAGCTGAGCATTAATAATATTCACTCACCAAACAATAGTTTACTATTATACGTAACTCGAAAAAATAATATTCTCTTCTAATAATTAAAAATATTTTGCATACACTCTGTGATGATAAACAGCTGCAGCTTAGTCTATTACTCCGTCCACCGAGTGTTCGGACCTAAGCTCCTTCCCCATTTTGACGTCGCAGGCGGCTGTAGCCAATGGCAAGTAAGATCATCATGCTGCAGCTGTTACTTTTTAGGCCACAGTCATGCTGTGAAAATCTTGGAAACGCAAGCCTTCCACTTTTCAGTGAATCTATCAAAATTTATGTTCTTGTGTTCTTTCAGCTGATTTAAATTATTCAAACCTCTCATGGAAGATTTTTGGCGGTTATGTTTTGTTCTTTGTTCAACAAAACAGCATAATTCTTTAAAAAATACCGGTATTGGTTCTATTGAATTCAAAGTACATACAATAATTACATTCATTTCTTACATATAATTAATTTTAAACTTCATATGGATTAGGTTATAGGCCTATACTTGAATTTGTAGTACGTTAGTGTGTAGTTGAATGAGTTTAAAATTCCCGGCTTAAAGTGAGCAGTCGTAACATTAATAACAAAAATATGATTATGAATAATCTGTTTCATCAACTATAATTCCATCAAGTGATATTGATAATAATCATTCTTATGTTAGAACGATGTGAATTATGCCGATCAACAAATAATAACCATAAAAACATCAATATTTTAAAGACCGCTTAGTTCCAATATCGTTGAGTAATTACTACTATCCAGGCAATTGCAACCGCTTGTGAGCTGGTCGGATCATGACATCAGAGCCTAGGAGGCGGGGCTTAGGTCCGAACACTTGGTGGACGGAGTATAGTTCCGCTTTATGTCTAATAAAGCTCTAATTGAGTATAATTCTATCACACACTCTCTATTTTATGAGAGCTTACAGAACAATTCTCATCAACTTTCAATATTTTATGAGAGCTTAGAGAACAATTCTTATTAACTTCAAAAATAGGTACATATTGAGATACCTAAGCAATAGCTCTCTTTTCGCCATCGCATATTTGCTAGTCTAAGCTTTTCTGAGCCATCTTGAAGAAATTATAAATTTCCTAGCTTAAATAGATATTAAAACTAAAGGATTGGCACTAGATTTTCTCATTATAATCAAGGAACACTTATCACTAAGCTATTCAAATCTAGCTTTGTATATTTTGATCATCTTAAAGCACTTATGCATTGTTAATAAATACAAAATAAAATTATAACTAGTACTGCCTAAGAGTAACACTTCGGTATGGAATGGTAAGACTAGATATTTTAAAATCATTAAATTAATTTTTGGATTAAATAAATCATTACTATATAGAATCATACAGGTTATTTGCTGTTTCATTTACCTTGGGGCTACTTTATTACTGTTTTTTATTTTAAATGTAAATCTCAGTACCCTTTTCAAAATTAAAAATTATCGAAAATAGTCGATAATTGAGATTAACATTTAAAATAAAAAACAGGTTGCTTACACTCGTACTCGTAATGAGTATTGTTATAATTATGACAAAACGTATTCCCAAAGATATTTACTGTAATATTTACTGATATATATAAATGAAATAATCTATGCGAGAATATGATTCATCACTGAATATAATTTATTAAAATTATAAAGCTCAGCTTATTGACATATTTGTAAAATGCTATAAACTACGGTGAAACAACTAATTTTAAATGCCACCGTTTTCACCAATGTTGAATCCACCTCTATTATTATAGTCTGTCCAAGCAAAGAAGACATTCTAGCAATATGGGAAATGACTCCAGCTCGGTCAATATTGGTTCAACAATTATAAATTTTGTATCAAATTGTAAAGCAAAATGTTTTCTACAGTTTGAGATCAAATTTATAATTTTTCAACCAAAATTGAGCGATCTAGAGTCATTCTCCCATCTTGCCAGAATGTCTTCTTTGGTTGCATAGACTATAGATGAGCTTTCCTACTATAGTATGTCCAAGCAAAGAAGACCCTCTAGCAAGATGGGAAAATGACTCAAGCTCGGTCATTTTTGGTTTAAAAATTATCAATTTGATCTCAAATTGTAGGAAACAATTTGATCTACTATTAATACCACATTCATAATTCTTGAACAAATATTGACAAAGCTGGAGTCATTTTCCTACCTTGCCAGAGGGTCTTCTTTGCTTGGACATACTTTACTTTACAATAATTCAAAGTATACCTTCTTTGAAAGAGATCATCATCTTACTATGACTTGATAGATACAGTGATACAACAGATATAAAACTATAACCTACCTCGTGTACTTAATTTCAAGTCATAATACCCAAAAATCATTCAATAATCTACTATTCAACGTGAGCCATTCCATACTTTTCAGGCAATGCTATGAGATCGCATGGGAGAACTTTGGTCTAAGTAGAATATCTTTGATGTGACAGTGTGAGTGTTGTAAATACCATATCCTTTTTATAATATCGGCTGCTTTTTCGGCTATCATTAGAACTACTGAATTAATATTTCCACTGGTCATAGTTGGCATCACTGATGCATCCACTACGAATAGACGGTTGGTGTTTCGAACCCTGAAAAACAATTAATTAATCAATTTATTTCTACATCCATTTTCATTTTCCATTTTAATTTTCCATTTTCATTTTAATTCAGTCTTGGAATAGAGTTGTGCAAGTATCAAAATAGAGCACCAATTGAAGGAACATGATCTTCTTTTCATAGGTTCAAACTTCCAGCTATAAAGGAATAATTAGAAAAATTTCTCTAAATTCTTTAAAAATTCAATCATTCCCGATTGTGGATTAGTGCGTTTGGTGCTCTTTTTGTGTTTCTGGCTTTAAAAAATTCTAATAAATTTGACAAAATTTTAATATATGTGTATAATATCTAGAACTATCACAATTTTCCATCATGGGAAATCGCGGTTATGACGGCTGTGGATCTTCTTCGGAACTCTCCACTAATAAGTCATACGCTATAGTTCGACCAAGAACAGAAGAGTCTTTGGCAACATGGCTGCCATTCACTGCTGCCAGTAGTCGAAATGAAAATTGTTCCAACATAACCAAATTTAGGAAGAAATAGTACAGGCTCAGACGATTTTTTCTGTCCTAGTTCATAATTATTTTATGATTTGTGCTATCATATGTCAATAATTGAACAAATAAATGAAAAATATATATTTTCATCCGTGAAATCAATATGATTATGATTAGTGTAAAAACGGTAGGTTGGCTGAAGTGATTTCACCCTGAAAATATCAGTTCTGCGCATGCGTAGTTACACTCTCACTTCCTTCCGCCATCTTGCAAGAGGCTCTTCTGATCTTGGCCCAACTATAATAATTATCATTAGAAACAGGAACTTGCACAGAATCAACACATACTATGTGTGTCCAGTGAGATGAAACGATTCTACATTATGCCACGGATGGAGCTGATACTAAATAGTTGGACGGAATCATCATCTAGGCATAGCTGAGGTAAGGCGAATTTACTCGTGTAGCTGAGCCTTAAGCGCCATGTACAAGGGCATTGTAGTGTCGGCCAGTTAAATATCTGTAGCCAATCACAGCCTTTGTCTTGTCATTGAGTCAAACAACAACAGCTGTGATTGGTTACAGATATTCAACTGGCCGACACTTTTGGTATAGTTGGGCCAAGAACAGAAGAGCCTCTTGCAAGATGGCGGAGGGAAGTGAGAGTGTAACTACGCATGCGCAGAACTGATATTTTCAGGGTGAAATCACTTCAGCCAACCTACCGTTTTTACACTAATCATAATCATATTGATTTCACGGATGAAAATATATATTTTTCATTTATTTGTTCAATTATTGACATATGATAGCACAAATCATAAAATAATTATGAATCGTCTGAGCCTGTACTATTTCTTCCTAAATTTGGTTATGTTGGAACAATTTTCATTTCAACTACTGGCAGCAGTGAATGGAAGCCATGTTGCCAGAGGCTCTTCTGTTCTTGGCCGAACTATAACGAAGCATTTTTTTTTTGTCTAATTTTCCTGGACTATTGATTAAGACTTATTAATAATCTCATTTTCACATAGTGTTACACATAGTGCTCATTTATTTATCTATTAGTTACATACGATTGAAGGTATAAAGACACTTGATTTAAATTCGAAATGAAACATTTGGAAAAGTGTTGATTTGAATGTGAATAAAAATTAAAATAATCGAGGTTACAATAATGAATTATAGTTGTTTCGAAAAAAATGTCTTCAAGTTACACTCTACAGTGATTGAAGTTGAACACAATAACATACCTCAATGTAGTATCCACAACAGTGGTGGGATCACTTTTCAGCCCCATCTTGCTGGTACCAACCGGATGGTAGGCGGTAAGTGTCATATGCCGCACATAGCATGCCCAATAGGAAATCGTAGCAAATTGAAACGATTCACACCCAGGAAGAGGCTGGTTATTCAGTTCGCCATTCACTTTTTTCATCGATTTTGTTTTGATCAGTTTCTCAATAAACTCCATACCTGAATTCGAGAAAACAGGGAAATAAGAGTATAGTCTGTCAAAGCAATGAAGACCCTCTGGCAAGATAAGAAAATGACTCCAGCTTGGTCACTATTGGTTCAAAAATATTATTGATTTGATATCAATCGTAGGAAACATTCTGATCTACAATTTGAGATCAAATCAATATTTTTTGAACTTATATAAACCGAGCTAGAGTCATTTTCTAATCTTGCCAGAGGGTCTTCTTTGCTTGGACAGACTTTATCAGTAATGTGATTTTACTTGTGCATTCTCGTCCTATAGAACAAACTGGAAATAGAAAGGATAATGCATGTTTTCTGATTCAATTGGGTAGGAATATTGTTGAGAATCAATCCAATTTCTTTATTTGCCATATATACCATTTGATTTTTAGAAACCCAAGAACATTGTTATTTATTATTACAGTGGATGATGCTATTCTCATCATTACATGAGCTCACACCAATGAGAAAGGATGAAGCCGCGTATCGACAGTCCGAGGCATGTGCCACGATTGCCTCGCGGTACAGTCTGTTGACGCAAAAAAGACCCTCTTACAAGGTAAGATATATCGATTTATCGGTCAATATTGATTCAAGAATAATAAATGTGGTCTCAAATTGTAGAACAGATTATTAGGACTATGACTGAGTTAGAGTCATTTTCCCATCTTGCCAGAGGGTCTTTTTTGCGTCAACAGGCTGTACCGCAAGGCAATTGTGGCACATGCCTCGGACTGTCGATACGCGGCTCAACGCTACAAAGCAAGAAAAAAACTGAAAATAGGAGGACTACTCATTAAATTTTTGAGGGATACTGTTGAAAATTCCAAAAAATGATCATTTTATTGTTACAGAGAATGAGATGACATGACCGTCAAGTTGGCATGAGATGCATGGCCAAGATATTGCTACATAGCAGGTGATGAACTGGATATAGGAAGACTAATTCGTGTTTCCTCATTCAATTAGGTAGGAAAATTGCTGTAAATGCCGGATAAATTATCATTTTATTGTTATATGCTTTCCATTAGATGAGCTGAAACGACTGTCAGGTTGACATGTGCCTCTCACAGCAGGGATAATGCTACATAGCAAGGAATAAATTGGAAATAGGAGGACTAATGCGTGTTTTACCATTCAATTTGGTAGGAATATTGGTCAAAATACTGAAAACATGATCATTTTATTGATACAGAGGATGCTATACACTTATAAAGTGTATAAAAGAGTTTACAAAGTAATATACTGAATAAATAATATTAACTATCTCAATGAATTAGACTTTTATTCTATATTTCTAATTACCTCCACTTAGAGTAAGAAGGTTATCCGGATTTTTATTTTATATTACCTTTACTCAGAGTAAGAAGGTCATCCGGATGCTTGAGGTAGTTGGGGTTGATAACAGGCGGATCAAAAGGATTTCCGCTCCTCAGTCTGATTGTTCCCTTGCTTTTCGGATGCAAAAGAGCCACCAACAGACTGCCAACCGAACGTCCAACCAAATTCGAAAAGTACTTCTTCCATAGCTGTGATTCATGATCATAATCATTTATTTCATAAATTCAATACATAAAAACACAATCTTATCATATTATAGGAACAAAAGAGACATTTAAAAAAAATAAATGTTTGTTCATGACTTAAGCTACAAACATTGAATAATGTTCTTCTTATATCATTAAATCAACTAACAACATGAATTGATTTAATGATCAATTGAATACGATAAACATAGAAACATACTTCTTTCATAGATTTTCAACAAAGCGATTTATCGCTATCAATCGTATGTCTCTTGAGAAATGAACTTGTAGAGGTAGAGGATTTGATGTAATTTTTTAATAACTAAATATGAAGGAGAAACGTGGAAGAAATCATTACAGCAGAAGTTTAGAATATTCGAATTGACTATCAAGTACTACAATATACAGTTTGAAAAAGAGGAAATACTTTTCAAGAATGAAAAGGTGATCTAGCCAAGTAGACATCGACTGGGTCTATTGCATTGATCTCATGTGAAAAAGTGATTCAATCAAAGCAGTTTGTGATGTAAACTACAGTGACTATATACGACTCTTATATAGTCACTGTAATGTAAACCAATATTGGATAACATAGATAACTTCAAATGAAGATGTTTATCAAATGAACTTTAATAGTTTTTTCCATAAATTTCTTGAGTTTCATTCAATTCTACTTTCTCAATTGATTTCAATTGCCTTCTCCAAATTCCTTGCTCAATCCTGTAGCTCAATTTTCAGTATATTCGTAAAAAATTCTTACTTCTACCTTATTTTAATAAATCGAAGTTGATTCGAGCTTTAACTTCATATTTCCTACATGAACTTTTTTTAATGCATTTGAAACAAACAAAGATAAAACAAAACAAACATAAGATTTGTAAGAAACTGAAAGTGATAGATTGACTTACAACTTGGTTGAAGCCCATAGCTCGCCTCAGTACCACTCCGGCGTCAGTGGACAGACCAGCTGGAAAGGACATTATTTGAATGTCCGGTGGATCTGTAGCTTTGGCTAGGCTGGTTTTGATTAACGCAGCAGATTCACAGCCTGGAGACGTAAAGGGTCTGACAAAATTTAAAATTTATAAAATTAAGTCAAGAAAATTAAGTTGAATTAAACAATAAAAAACAAAACTTACAATAATGTATAGAAAATTTGTTGAATACGGCATACGGTCGACCAGAGAAGACATTCTGGCAAGATGAGAGAATGACTCTAGCTGTGTCAAAATTGGTCGAAAAATTATAAATTTGGTCCCAAATTGCAGAGCAGAATTTTTTTACACTACACTTTGAGATTAAAATTTATAATTTTCTAACTGATATTGACCAAGCTGGTGTCATTTTCCCATCTTGCAAAAATGTATTTTTTGTTCGACCAGACTATAATGCCATAATGAATGAATATACCTACTTATGTGACTCTTCATAAGCCTACTATGTTTAAAACATGATTTACTCAACATTAACCGATTAACTTGATAAAATTCATGAATTTTGAAAATAATAGTACATTACGCCACAAGTCTGGGAAGGAAAAGTTTACGGTATGAGGATAGTTTCCCGGGCGAGGCTTGCCAAGCCTGGGAATAACTTCCTGGGAGAGTTGTGTATAATTTTTTTCGGTAGACTTCAAATAAATTTAATCAATCTAATTTCATGAATGAACAAAACAAAAAGGATTAATGAGATCTAAGAACAGCTAGACAAGATAACTTACTATACTAGCTTCGGCTGAGCTGAATCTGGAGTAGGCTGAACTGCTAAGTATTGAAAGTTTGCATCACAAGTTTATTGATTTAATCAATTGGATATTACTTAATAACTATCAGAATACTCGATTTTCTTAGTTCAGAAACGTTTAAGCTCATGATAGTTTTTGTACGATCATCCTAAATATATTGTACAATAGCAATACAAAGTTTCTTGTTTTTGACCAATTCCTGGCAGTTTCACAGAAAGAGATGGTCCATTGTAGTTGTATTTTCTCTCGCTAGATGGCGCCAGCTGCCCACGCTTGGATAGAGATGGTCCTTGCATGGAAAGGACTTCTTTCCACTCGAGGACAACAGCTAATCGATTATGTATGTAAATGACAACTTCCTAGTCTACATAGGGACTGGTAAGCAGCTTATTTCCGTGAAGTGTAGCGAAAAATTTTAAAAAGTCGTGACTATTTGTTAAATAGTAAAAACATACTTGAAGCTCTGATATTGTTGAATTACTACTTATTTGATATTGAGAAAAAATTGGTAGAGAAATGTTTTACATACCCTCTGAATTGAGGAAATATTGCAAGGCATAGATTGGATTGGTCATAGTCGTATGCCATATTGGTGATGATGAATTCAGTGTGATAATGTCCAAGCCCGTTGTCACGTGATCTAGAAGATTGTCGCCAACTGGTAAATTATTGACAGACTTTATCTGAAAAATAAATTGAATTTTTTATTACTAAAAATATACCTACGCTTAAAAATTAGGAAGAAAAGATGAGAGAAATCATTACATTGCAATTATTCAAGTACGGTAACTTGAATTGTATGTGTTTTATCTAATATTCTATTTGATTATCTATTAAATAAATAAACTTATACCTAATGCGAAATTTTTGCCTGTTACTTGTACGTAATGTACCTAACTAACAGCTGATGTGAAGCATCAATTTATTGTCTATTTTGATTTCAAAAATATCAGCTATCCATGGCTAAATGACAACTCCAATTGAAAACCTAAGCTGTTGGGACGCACTAGGAGCAGACGAAACCGCCTACTTTTTGGCGTCAGCTATACTTTCAATAATATTAATGAAACGAAATCCAAATGATGCTATTTTGTATGAAGATGCTTATGAGTCCACGGTAGTATATGTTTTATAAATATTTTCTGATAAAATCATAAGGTGTTTAGTTTTTCTATTACTACGAGAGCTCTTCAGCATATCAAAGTAATAGGGCGTCCACAAGAATCGTTTTATACTAGTGACATGTAACATGTCATTTCAGAGAAACTCGAAATTTGATGTATATGTGACAATTGTATATAGCTTAAATAAATAAATGAATTAATTATTTATCTCCTTCGTTGAAATCGCCTTCACTCAACAATGGCCTCTTACGGTCATCCCATAACCAAACTTTTTTCATAAATAATTTGAGATAAATTGTGAAGAAATTAAGAAATGTGTATCAATATAGAATATTTAAAGAATTCATTTACCTTATGACTTTGGATATGCTTCTTTGGTCCAATACCGGATAGCATTAATATTTGTGGAGTGGCTACAGTTCCGGCAGATAAAATGACGCCTTTTTTAGCTTTTACAATATGACTTTTCTCTCCCCGCCAATACTCCACACCTTTCGCTTCGTATCCTTTTTTTAATATAACCTGTGAAAATATAAGAAAGTCAGTACTTCAGTTGAAGCTAGAAACTATCATGAATGAAGGATATTATAGAGAATCATAATTATCTTGCTCAACTGTCCATCAAGTCCATCACGAGAACCAGAGAATGAGAGGATAATCAATAATCAATTTGATTGATTGAATGAAACATTGTTGAATGTAACACCAAATCAACATAGATGTAGGGATTATTCCCTTACTGGAATAATTCACTTCCCACTGAAGATAGGTTTAGTATAGTCTGACCAAGCAAAGAAGAGCCTCTGACAAGATGAGAAAATGACTCAAGCTCGGTCAATATTGGTTCAAAAATTATAAATTTGGTCTCAAATTGTAGATAACATTCTGTTCTACAACTAAGACTACATTTATAATTTTTGAACAAATCTTGACTAAGCTGGAGCCATTTTGTCATCTTGCCAGAGGCTCTTCTTTGCTTGGTCAGACTATACATGACGGGCACAAGATGTAATAGAAACACGGAGTTATAATTATAGAGCAACGCACATAGGTCAGCTGATTTTTTTGCACCATAAAACTATTTTCTATTGCATCTTGTGCCCGATAATATGTCCGCGACTTGTAATGGAAACCTACCTTAATTCAAACTTCAGTTTTGATAACTCACTTTATCGCTTAAATTACAACCTTTCTTGTATAATTTTCTTCTAAGTACTAACTCATATATTTTTAAACTTTGTTATTATGATTTTCCCATCATGAATTATCTGAATAAATCATACATATCATCTAAAATTGGCTTCCCTACACAATCATATAATATAGTCTGTCCAAGCAAAGAAGACCCTCTGGCAAGATGAGAAAATCACTCAAGCTCGGTCAATATTGGTTCAAAAATTATTGATATGGTCTCGATCGTAGGAAACATTCTGATCTACATTTTGAGACCAAATCAATATTTTTTGAACCAATATTGATCGAGCTAGAGTCATTTTATCATCTTGCCAGAGGGTCTTCTTTACTTGGACAGACTATATCATTTATTATCTATTATATAGAGGTTGATCGTCATCATTAGAACAATTCTAAAACATTAATTATGAATTTGAATTACAAATGGAAACAATACTCACCCTCATGACATGAGCATTAGTTAGCACCCTGATATTATTTTTGGCATGTAGCAGTCGATCCGTGCTGAATCTGGATCCATTTAGAGTCATTGTTTGCACCTCCATGAAACCGGTTGCATTTCCAGAATTGAGATCCACCATTTTGTAGCCCAACTCTTCCCCGGCTGACACAACTACCTTGGAAAACTCCGATCTAATCAGCAGATCAGAAACAGGCATCAGACCGGCGTTTCCATGGCTGTCGGCTGTGGGAAAGGAAATTTCAATATTTTTTAAATTCAAGTTTTCTATTTTATCTCATTAATCTGAAGATGTATTCATGTATTCTAGTACAAAACAAAACACTGTTCATGAAAATAAGGAACAGGCATTTGCCCAAAGCTTTCTAAATTTCTAAATTTAGGTAAATACAAGTAGCCTATAGTCAAAATTTCCAGGTTGTGTAGAATTTCGCATAACCAAATTGAAATCATTTCGGAGATAAAAATTGCCCTTACTATCTATTTCCTGAATTTTGGTAAAAAAAATTTATGTAATGCGAATAAGGTTATGATTTCACATCAATTTTCAAACAAATTATTTACGGTCCAGGAATCATATTAAAAAATTTCAATTTAGACTGTTCATGAATTTTGATTTGATAATAGGAATTAATATCCTCTGTTCTTTGTTCAAATTATCATTTTGAACTACTTAAAAGTTTATCCTCTCACGAGAGAGCAAAAAAGCCAATCAAATTTTCATCTGGCGAAATTAGGGCGAAGCCGGCCCTCTCTTACATGTAGCCCTCATGTGAGGGTGGTTGCTTAGTGAATGTGAAGACAAGTCACAAGCACTGTGGCTTTTGTTGTGGGGAGCTACCCATGAGGGTGGGTTGCACTTGCCTTGGTCACCCATACGAAACCAGTCCATAGTATTTGTGACTCAACATCACAATCACCTAGCAACCGCTTTCACTGAACAACCATACTTACTGCACTGTGGAGTGTGGACTGCTCTTTGATGAGTGACCAATATTGACTAAATAATACTTATTGATGACTGTTGAGGTAAAACCTATCCGTTAGGCTCTCCCCATCATAAAAACCAAGAGCATATTTATTTCTATTATCTGTTGAGGTTCATATTGGCGAGGTGGAACCTACCCGTTAGGGTCTTCCCACCAATAAAAACCATATCAGATTTATTCTTATTAAAGTGATTTACATCATTACAATTTACTCACAGTTCTTGAACCGTCCGTGCTGTTTTTCTGACTTTTTGAAATAGCGTAACACCTCATTGTAAGACCAGTCTTCGTTCTCATCAGAAGGCCACGTATCGTAGTCATTACGATGGCCTCTCAGGTAAACCATGTAGTTGAACCGTCCTGAACCACCCAGAATTTTACCTCTGGGCCATGGGCTAACCTGAAAAACGTGATTTCTAGTGAGAAATACCTTTAAAAAATAAAATACTATCTTTATGCATGTGATGTTTTTTCTAATTAATATTATTTCCTCCAAATCTTTCAAGTATAGACTGTCCAAGCAAAGAAAACATTCTGGCTAGATGCAAAAATAGCTCGGCTCGGTCAATATTGGTTCTAAAATTATAAATTTAATTTCAAATTGTAGATCAGAATGTTTCCTACAATTTGAGACCAAATTAAATTTATAATTTTTGAACAAATATTGATTCAGCTTGAGTCATTTTTCCATCTTGCCAGAATGTCTTCTTTGTTTGGACAGACTATATCTATCCTTGCAGCTGGATCTATCGTGTTTCGAGAACAGCCTCCACTATTGATAGATGAAAATCAAATACAATTTTCAAAAACTTGAAAAATATTATTTTATCACAGACATATTTCGATGATTTAGCTCATTTTCAATCTGATTGAATCAGCGTTTCAAAACAATGTGACAGAATAGCCTTTAGTGTGAATTTTAATTTCTAAGCCTCCATTATCTATCAGTTGAACCTACAGTCCGATCGTTGAACTGTAGCACCGTCCTATAGTCCGCAGATGGTCTACCACTTACAGTTTTCTCACTGTCACAGTCAAAACTCAGCCAGTTAGAACTGACAGTGGATGTAGACCCTTACTATAACAATACTTATTGTTAAGTATAAAGGTATTTATTACCTTGTCATTCAGGCCAAAACAGGCGTCAGTCTGTGGCTCAGTCTTGTATTGCCAGTCGTAGGGTGTCATCTGCAGCATAGGCGCTGCTAAGGGAATATCGAATAAAGGAGAAGGAGACCCGCCGGCCTCCAAAACCAGGACTGAAATATTTGCATCCTCAGCTAGTCTTGCCGCTACTAGCGAGCCTGCCGTACCAGCGCCAACTACAACGAAACACATTATAAAACCAATTAATATTAGATTTCCAATCTGGCGTATGGTGATTGAGTAGGCCTAGTATCTATGCTGAACTCTGTCAGGTAAGTCTGCCAGTAGCCTAGTTTGTAAGAGTGCATAGGTTGCTAAATAAATAATTATTAATACGACCTATACCATTCTCACAGACAAAGCGAAGGCTATTTTAACAGTGCTGAGTGTAAATAAGTCATTCCGCTAAACTAATAATCATTTGAATCTGCTTCAACGTTGCGCTGTTTTGCCTACAACACACGTTGTTACTAGTGAGTGATCCACACTTGGATGATAAATCAACTAACAATCAGCTTTAACATAGTATTTTTGATCTATAAGAACGCTTTGCAGCTTCTTTCGATTTCGAATGACCTGCAATTATTTACAACTCTGTAGGCCTATGTATGCCTACTTCAATGCTTAGAAGTCTACAAATATTGTAGGACCCGACAGTATAGCTTCAAAAGACATGGATTATTCCAAATTTTCAAATTAGGCTACAGATAGCAGCATTTGACATGAAATTTAACTTACCAACTATGTAATCGTAACTTGAATTCAAAGGCTGCTCAAAGTCTCTCAGTAACCATGCACTAAAAACGTCTACCGTTTGGTGTATATAAATAAATATTGTAAAAACTCCAGCACAAAAACTGTACACAAAAAGTATGTAACAGTAGTTCAAGTAGAACATGTTTTTCGAATGAAATGTGCATTCGTTTTTGGACTACGATACAACTCAGCAAATCTCATTTGGAAGGAAACTATTGGTCTACAGTGAGTTCACTAATCTAATTAAAGTAAAGGCAATTGAGGGTATAGTTACATCATTCGCCTTGAGATCGACAAAGGAATAAACATTGACATTGACCGAAAACATCGGTCTTGACTTAATTCACGTATTAAAACTAAAATCCTACAAGTAGTTTGATAAATAGTACAACTACAAACTCATTGCTAGGTTATGTTTATGCTTTCACGTTTCAAGCATAGCCTCCGAAGGACATAGATAGCCCATGTTTCAAGCAAGAAAACAGCAGACGATACGGTAATCAGCTGTTGCGTCTCTTTCCGTTGCACAATGCAACAAAGTAGCGAAAATTTGATACAAAACTATTAAAACTACATAATTATATTCTGATAAAAATACAGACATACAGTAAAATATAGTATCCTACTTTCAATATCAACCGGAAGCGGACTAGGACCACTAGGATCCTTTGGGGCCCTCTACTAAAGCCTGGGGCGCCCAACCGTGGGGGGAGAGGAGTATATCTTGTGAAGTTGGATAGAGATGTTTTTTTAACGTACTTGAATTATGGGCTGCAATATCTTTTTATTCTGTAGTCTTTTTCATCTTATTACTACATTCATAAATAAAATGTAACGTGATTGCCTAAAAATTTGCTTCTTGAATAACTTACATGTAGTCGTTGACAAGGACTAAGGTCTATTCAAATCTTCTTCTGTCTGTGACCAGTTTATTTACTGGATAGTCATTGACGTTAAGTTTAAACACATAAATTCAAATATTTACACCTTGTCTCAAGATGGCAGATCAAAGAGACTGACAAAACTGACAATCTCCTCCTCGCTAAACAGTAGAGAGGGAGGTTGAGCAGCTTTTCATGCAGTGGAAGTCTATTGAAGAGTTTTGGCGATTTCAATAAGTCATTTGAAAATTTCAAACAAAGTATGGTTTTTGTGTTGTAGTGGAGCACAGCTACCTCAAAAGAGGCCCCTCGTTCCACTCCTGCAGCTCATTCAGAAGCCTATCTCCAACTGTTGTAAAGAACCTTGCAAACCGCATGTCCTTCATCTCCTTTAGCAGAATGTTGATCAGACGAAGCAGTTATTAGTCTGGTTTGACAAAACTACCCTTGATGAAGGCTAGCGGTGACTTTCATAGAGAATGGAGAGGGTAATAATGAAAGGAAAACATATCCATCTAGAAATCAGACACACATAATAAGTTTATATTTTTTATTTCAATATTTTTGAGCATTTTCAACATTTTTTTCTTTGCTTAATATTAAAACATTGCAAATTGCATCAAACAAATCTTAATCAATTAGTATTATCAATCGATAAGAATATAAATCATGACATATGTACATCTTAATTTCTAGATATAAATGAAAAACTTGTGAGAAATGAAACATAAATAGAAGTATTTATCCCATCCAAAATTGGGAGTAGAAAACTATAGACTTATTCATCCCAAATCGGGAGTAGAAAAATAATCATAGAATTAGTCATCCCTTTCAAAATTGAGAGTAGAAAATCGTGAATAGACTTTTTCATCCCACACAAAATCGGAAGTAGAATATCATAAATGAACTTAAGAATGATGAGGATTAAGAAATCGTGAATAGACTTTTTAATCCCATCCAAAACCGGGAATAGAATAAACTTAAGATTCATCCGGCGACTCGTAGTTGGGTGAAGTTGGGGAATACAACAGAGATGTCGGGGAATATCCGGGAACAGTTGGAGAATAAGAGGTCGGCGAAGTAGGACTGTACCGGGGACTTGGTGGGATGAAAGTCGGTGAAGTCGGTGAATACTTGGTACTGGCAGTCGGCGAATACTGCGGACTGGTGTTGGAATAGGTCGGAGAAGTCGGCGAATATTTGGGGGAAGTCGGCGAATAGTGGGTTGATCCCGGCGTGTGTTTCGGGGAACTTGGCGAGTACGACGGAGAAGTCGGTGAGTACGCTGGGGAAGTTGGGGAATAGTTTGGAGAAGTTGGTGAATATTGCGGGGAGGTTGAGGTGTACTGAGGACTGGACACAAAACTCGGTGAAGTGGGGGAGTATGATGGGGAGGTGGGGGAGTAGTTTGGTGAGGAAGGGGAGTAGGAAGGACTTGCCGGGGAGTACCTTGGAGAGGAGGGAGAGTAGGATGGGGAGGTCGGTGAATAGGAGGGGGAGGTTGGGGTGTAGTTTGGTGATGAAGGGGAGTAGGACGGAGAAGTTGGCGAATAGGAGGGAGAAGTCGGTGAGTAGGAGGGTGAAGTCGGTGAATAGGAGGGGGAAGCAGGTGAATAGGAAGGAGAGGTTGGAGAATAGGAGGGGGAAGTTGGAGAGTAGGAGGGGGAAGTCGGTGAATAGGAGGGAGAAGTCGGGGAATAGGAGGGGGAGGTTGGTGAATAGGATGGAGAAGTCGGTGAATAGGAGGGGGAAGTCGGCGAATAGGAGGGGGAAGCTGGCGAGTAGGATGGAGAAGTCGGCGAGTAGGAAGGCGATGCTGGCGAATAAGTTGCTGGCGAATAGTTCGGACTTGTTGGCGAGTAGTTTGGCGAGGCAGGCGCCAGACTCGGCGAGGCAGGAGCGTAGGTGCTGCTTGTTGGCGAGTAGCTCGGAGACATTCCGCCGGCTGTGGGCGGTATGAAGGGTGACGATGGTCCGGGTGAGCCCGGGCTGCCCGGTGTGGGACTCCAGCCGGGACTGTAGCCGGGCGAGAGGCCGCTGGCGTCACTTGAACCCGAGGGAGAGAAGCCAGGAGCGCCGGGAGTCATACCACTGCCTTCACCTGAAACAAGGCAACATTCAACAGTGTTAACTCATGCTATGTAGTTGCTATGCTGGTATTATATAAAGTTATGGATTGATTTGAACCAAGTTTATCAGAAAGTAATGAAATATTAAGACGATTTGAATTGAATTATGATGATTACTACAGGAAAGCAACCTTGATTCAATTTCCAAACAAGTATACATACTAACACAAATAATGAAACAATTCAATTGAAAGATCTTGTATTATTATTATTATTGGCGAAACTTTTGCTGTATTACCGTATCAACTAATAACGTTGAAGCAATTGAATAACTAATAATTGAAACACTTCAATAACCAATATCTCAATTGAATGGTCATTTTTTCCCAGTAGTTCAGTGAAAATTTAACAAGATTGAGCTAACAATGAGGCTCAAAAGTGAGCCAATTGATTACCTGGTGACTCTTCCAGTAAATGATTAATAAAAGAAAAATAAGAACCAAATGCTCACCTGGCGAACATAACATACACTGAAAACCAATTGCAATGTGATGGAATTGCTTATTATGGAGAAATTCCTTGTCATACAACATACTGATATAGTCTGTACAAGCAAAGAAGACATTCTGGCAAGATGGGAAACCGACTCCAGATCGGACAGTATTGATTCAAAAATTATAGTTAGAAACATTCTGACCTAAAATTTGAAACCAAATTTATAATTCTTGAATCAATATTGACCAGGCTGAAGTCATTCACCCATCTTGTAAGAATGTCTTCTTTGCTTGGACAGACTTTACATATCTGGAGATTCCTCCACAAGTTTACCCAGTTTACAGTTCTGTAAATTTCAATTTGAGTTAAACTGAACCAATAGCTCACCTGGCGACCAAGCATTGACTCCATAAGCGGGTGTGCCGGCGTGCTGCCAAGGCGTACGGGACGGACTCATAGACGGTGTGGCGGCGCTGCCAAAGTACATGCCCGAACCATCCATCATTCCCACTCCGCCCATGCTGGCTGATATCTCAAAGCCGTCCTTGCATTTTTCCGCGTCCAACAGCAGGTCAAAGCAACCTGGACAGAACAAAAACAGAATCAGTTGAGGAAAAGTTATTTTCAGTGAAATGAAATAAAATTGAAAAGTACATTCTAATAATAAATTATATTAATTTTTTCAGTACGTAATTGCAAAGGTGATATTGTAGCAAGGTTATTACCTCAAATCGGAATAACTTTCTCTTATCCTACCTTGATATTGTAGCAGTTGAATGAGAAGACAAGATATTGTCAACTACAGATTTATAAGATATCGAGATACCGGTTTCGGTTGCTAAACCATTATCAATCTTTGGTAAACTAAAACTTTGAGTAAAGTGCAACAGTATTTATACCAACGATCCAGCACCGATATTTGTATAGACTGATCAAGCAAAGAAGAAATTCAGGCAAGATTGGAAAATGACTCAAGCTCGTTCAATATTGGTTCAAAATGATAAATTTGGTCTCAAATTGTGGAAAACATTCTGATCTACATTTTAAACCATTTTTTTTTTTTTAATTTTTGAATCAATATTGACCGAGCTGGAGTCATTTTACTATCTTGCCTGAATGCCTTCTATGCTCGACCAGACTATAGTAAGACTACTTGATAATGAGAGACTTTACTACTTGGAAGTGAGATTGATAATGGTGTAACAACCGAAACCGGTATCTCGATTCTCAATCAATCAGTGGTTTGACAATATCTTGTCTTTCCATTTAATGAATGATATATTGAAACAAATTTAGACCATTAGAAAAGACTGAAGAGAGAGCACAAAAATAATCAAGTATAATAAATTGATAATTACTTAATTACTTCAAAACAAGATATAAAATTATTGAGAACACTCGGTTTCATGAAAAAAAGTTCTCTTGAATTAGTATTTCTCTCATTATCAATTTTTATCTCGTAATCATGACCGTTTTAGATGGACGAGATCTTCAATCGTGACAATAGACTGAATTTTTTAGTTCAAATCCTTTCTTGACATTGATGCGCCCATTTCTGTACCCCAATGAAGTTCTGATGCAAAAGATACATGATACAAAGTCACCACTTGCGTATCACCCACCTGTTCCCATCCTCGGCAACTGTCCCATAATAATGTTCTCGGACACACCGCGCATAGGGTCCACCTCGGCGTGAGACGCGGCGTCCATCAGCACGTCAACAGTTTCCTCGAACGAGCAACGCATCAGCGCTCCCGTATCCTGTCGGTTGATACCGTGTCGAGTGATGGCCATCAAGTGACCTTTGGCCGTCATGACGTCACAAAGCAACGCCAGATGTCGGTAGTTGACGTACAGTCCGTAGAACTGTAGCACGGCGTTCATCTCTTTCTCAACTGATTTACGGACAGCTTCGATTCCCAGTACCTGAAGCAAGAAATAGGCAGTTAAGTTTAGTTTTATTTTCGTCGAATAACACTACAAAATCAAACAAAGCTAGGTATAGAGTCTGTCCAAGCAAAGAAGCCATTCTTACAAGATGGGAAAATAACTCCAGCTCTGTCAATATTGGTTCAACAATTATAAATTTGGTCGCAAATTGTAAGAAAGATTATTCTCTACAATTTGTAACCAAATTTATCATTTTTGAACCAATATTGACCGAGCTGGAGTTATTTTCCCAACTTGCCAGAATATCTTCCTTGCTAGGCCAGACTATAGTATATGACACGTCAAAACATTGAGTACAGTACTCAAAAAAGTAATTTTTAATCTGGATTTGGAGTAAAGTCTGGATTTAAAAACTGGAATCATTCGTGTATATTAAAATGGAACAGTTTTGAACACTCCAAGGGTTCACATCCACTGTCAGTACTTACTTACATTTCGATCGTTCACAGCTGATCATTGAGACATACCTACTATGTTACCGTCCAGTAGTCCGCAGCCTTATGAATGGTTCATTGATTGAATACCTGATTTATTTACATTAAATCCAGCTCAAATGGAACGGCCAACAGACTTTCTCCCAAAACTTCCAAATTTTTAACCATCATTATTTGATTGCCTAAATACATTTACTATGAACAAAGCTTCTTTCAATAAACATATTTAGATTAGCCTGAATTATAAGTTCTTATGTATATAATATATATTTAATATTCAATATGTTGTTAAGGGCTATTAATAATTTAATAAAATTTGTTGGTTGAATATATTGATGTAGTGGAATTCTCCCATAAAGAAAGAACCAAGATGTTGTCTCAAATCCACTTTATTTTATTTTATTAAGTAATTATTTTATTTATTTTTTATTAAATAAAGTGGATTTGAGACAACATCTTAGTTCTTTCACTACTAATAATTGTATTGAAAATCACACTACTTACTATTGCAAGTGCAAATAAAGATTCAAATCAAGGGCAAAATCAATGAAATGTTTTGGTTTCAAATATTGAGCTGAAACAAATACAATAGGGTACTGTGATTTCTAATTTTTTTTCCTATAAAAATTCATCTTATTCACCTCGCATCGAACTATCTTACACACAAAAAACTCACCGAGAAAATTTCACAAATATCGTTGGAGCATGTTCGGACAGGGTCGACATCTCTCTCGCTCAGCACTTTCATCAGACTGGTTCCGTCAGTTTCAAGCAGCCAATCAGCGATCGCCTTGAACTCTCCACTCTCCGTTATGATAATACGTTTCTTCGAGTCGGTTTGCGGCAAATGCATATATACCTTTGCAATTGCTTCGATACCCTGCAAAATGCAACAAAATCGTATGTTAGAAACTGATAAAATCGAATTTCAACTCAGTTAAATTTTTTCTTTTGAATTGATACATACAATTGATACATTGGTATTTCCCCTCAATCTTTTTAATCACACCCCACCACAGTAACTGTTGAATCTGTTAATAATGTATTATTCTGTTTTATTAATTTTTGTATTATATTATTCACTGTATCTTTAGGTATGTTTAAATTGAATTGAATAATTATTAAAACATTATTCATATTAAAATCAACCAATTATTACAATCAATTTATTCAAGCAAGTATGAGTTTAGTCTGTTAAAGTAAAGAAGAGCCTCTGGCAAGATTTGATAATGACTCAAGCTCGGTCAATAGTGGCTCAAAAATTATGAATTTGATCTCAAATTGTAGGAAACAATTTGATCTACAATTAAGACCACAATATATAATTCTTGAACAAATATTGACCAAGCTGGAGTCATTTTCCCATCTTGCCAGAGGCTCTTCTTTGCTTTTCTTAGCTTACAAGAATGATAGCACAATCTAGTGTGAATAAATGACTACACATAAGCGTCTTCTTAAATGTTTTTTGCAATAGAAATGTATTACAATTACCAATATGAAATGATCAAATAATATGAATTGAGGGAGGGCTCCAATTCTATGATGGATTTCAAATTTTCAATTAATACAGACGAAATAAAGTCTTGGAAATACACATTTTTGTATTATATTAATTAATATAAGTTTTTAAAAAAACAATTTATTCTTGCAATACACATTATTTACAAATAGTGATCAATCAATACCGTGAGGGTCAACATGCACTGACAGTTATATCGTTCACAGTCCACTATCAATCAGCTGACAAAATTTCAAATATAATTCATCAAAATGCATGTTTACAGCTATTTTGGACTGCAGGTTTCCCCATCCACTTACAGTTTCTGACTGACACAGTCCAAAGTGAAAAAGTGGATATAATAATCCATACTCCGCCACATCATGAAAATAAATCAGTAATTCTATTCTAAATTTTGGAAACATTTTCTTCACTAACCTGCAGTGTCATGTCTGACAACATGTTAGCCTCAATACACCTTAGGAACATATCGTCCTCCATTTTGTCCACCGTCTCCTCCTCGTCTTGCAGTTTGTTCTCATCGCTGTTCATAATTCTGATACGCAGCACCAGTTTCTCGGCGTTGTCGTCATTGAAGATACAGTTCAGATCGTCACCGAAGCCGGCGTTCACCTTCTCCGAAATCTGTTCCATTGTCAGTTTTTTATCTGGAATTGAACGAGATTACAATCATTATCAATAAAGAGACAAAAAAGAAAAAATAGCAACAGTTATGTTTAGAGGTACTTCATAAGCTTCAGCTGAGTTGAAGTTTCCTACACAAAAAAATCAACTATACAATGACACTTACAAAAGACAGATGCATCAAAAACTCGTATAAAAAAACTTTGTCTATAGTCTGACCAAGCAAAGAAGAGCCTCTTGCATGATGGGAAAATGACTCCAGCTTGGTCAATATTGATTTTAAAATTATCAATTTGATCTCAAATTGTAGGGAACGATTTGATCTACTATTAAGACCACATTTATTATTCTTCAACAAATATTGACCAAGATGGAGTCATTTTTCCATCTTGCCAGAGGCTCTTCTTTGCTTGGTCGGACTATATCAACAAAACCAAATAAAAAATACGGTTATTTTTTACACTACTCACAAAAACAGTGACTAAGTAGATTAAGTAGTTGGAGCACTGGTAAGAATCAACAATATTGAAGTTGATCAATTGATTTTTCTTTCTACTTGATGATGATCAAGTGGAAATAATTAAGTATGTTCGCCATTATTGAATCACCATTTTGTAATGTTTGAATGAACCGCCAATCGGGGAGGAGCTTGTCTAGGCCAATGGCAGACGTTCACGGTCATTGGCTCAAGCGTCCACCAAAAGCGGTGCTTTACCGATAGTATAAATACTGCTGCTCTGTACGATAAGTTTTAGTTTACCAGAGATTGATAATGGTGTAACAACCGAAACCGGTATCTCCATTTTCTAATAAATCAGTGGTTTGACAACATCTTGTCTTTTCATTTAATTAAGTATGTTTGATGAGTACAAAAAATCTATTCAAAGTAGAAAAATAGAATAGAAACAAAATGCAGAAAACATAAACGAAAATTGAATAAATTGATAAACAGAAAATTGTACAATAGATATTTTCATTAATTCCATGCTCCATCCTATGTATTCAACACTAAATGAACTCACTCAAGATTGTAATGGGAATCCCTGTTTTGAAACCATCAAACTTTACATTAGGCTATATTCAAATTTAATTCAACTGAGAATTTGTTTTCTAAGAAAGGTACGAGTATTTATACTCAATAATAAATAACTTTTTGGTGAATCCACGATAAATTTCATTTTTATCTGATATTATTGATTATGATACACATGATTAAATATAATACACGATTAAGCTGAAGCCAAAAATTAAGGCGGTTGGAAATTGCTGTTCCTAATGCTCAGCTCTCTAAAGACAGTCTGAATATGTCGAATTAATATACCTTAAAAAAACTAACACGCACCTGTCATCCTCTTACGATCCAACTCGATACGCAACAGCCAAGGCGAGATACGCGTCGGATCAAAGTCGGGCATCTCATAATACACATTCACAAACTCCTGATCTTCAGGTATAACCGTGTTCTGCGGGTCCGGATCGTAATAAATGGCCGTATTAGCAGTCACCTTCCTCAGTGTGGTATGCTCCAGCCTACACAACACATTTTTCGCCTTCTCAGCATCTCTGGCCGCTGCTCCCGTCAGGAACACGGTTAAAGAAGGCGCTTTCGGACGTTTACTGATGTTGATAATTTCCTTCAGACGAGGCACACCCAAGGTTACGTTCTTCGACGACACTCCGGCGAAATGGAAAGTGTTGAGTGTCATCTGTGTGGCCGGCTCACCAAGAGATTGGGCGGCCAAGGCACCCACCATTTCACCAGGTTGACACTGCAAAGTGGACGAAAAGTCGGGAGTAAGAATTTGTTTGTAATCAAGACTACGAATATGATCAACAGCCAACACATTACAATTATTGAATTAAGTATAATCTATTTATGTAAGCAAAAGCTTGTATCAAGGTGAATTTCTATTGCTACAAGTCACGGGCACATGTCAGGAACAAGATGCAATAGAAGCACGTAGTTGTATGGAGCAACGCAAATGAAAAATCAGCTGATGAGAAAGCGTTGCTCTATACAAATCCGTGTTTCTATTGCATCTTAAGCCCGACATGTGTCCGTTTTTTAGTAATGGAAACCAATCTTTATACTTCAAAATATTGATGGATACTTAGAAAAGATAAATAGGTAGAAATAATTATTTTAATAATGTTTGCACTAAAATGAACCTAGTGTTAGACACAAGCTATTCAATTATACTTATTCACTGGGTTGTAATACCGACAATGCAGTCACAATTTTTTATACAGAAGGAAACTGTTAATTTACCACACGAAAGGCCTCCACTCCAGGAAGGTGAATTAACAGTTTCTTTCTGTATAAAATATCGTAGCTGGTATTACTACCCAGTGAATATTTACACATAGCAGATCGTCATGGATCAAGAAACCACCTTCTCCAAATATACTTCATGATGCAGGTACTGTATATTAGAATGATAAAAACTGAATGAACTGAAACAAATTCAATACGTGGATTGAAGTACTGAGGTATAGTCTGTCCAAGCAAAGAAGACCCTCTGGCAAGATGAAGAAATGGCTCCAGCTCGGTCAATATTGGTTCAAAAATGATTGATTTGGTCTCAAATTGTAGATCAGAATGTTTCCTACAATTTGAGACCTAATCTAAAATTTTTGAACAAATATCGACCGAGCTGGAGTCATTCTCCCATCTTGCCAGACGGTCTTCTTTGCTTGGAGTGGACAGACTATACTGTATGACGTGATGAAAATTTCAAATTAGTCCATCAAGCTCAAGAAAAGTTGGAAGAAATAATTTCTGTTTCTGTTCTGTGGTTCTACTTCTATTTCAACAATAACTGAAGCCAAAAATAATATTCGTATGGCTTTTAATGGTGGGAAGAGCCTAACGGGTAAGTTCCACCTTGCCAAATAGATAGATACATACATACATAGATACATCAATAAAATTGCAACACACCTGAGCCTGCTGGAATCTGTTCTCGATTTCTCCCACCAGCCAATCGAAGGCTTCGGTTGAGAGACGGAACTTCTCCGACACCAGTTTGGTGCAGAGTGTCGATCTGACCAGACACTGGAACAGCAACGTGGCGTTCTCATTGGCTTGTTTACTCAGTTGATCGTTACCCGCCACAATTATACATTTCTGGAGTAGGTCGCGTACACCTGAAAACATCATTCAACAATTCAAGTAAACCAGAAGTTCATGAACATCATAGACAACATTCAAGTAAACTGAAAGAGTTTGATTTTTCTTGAAAACTTAATTTCATTTCATTTATTCATTGAAACATGCAGTATACCGTATACCTGTACTTCTTTCCTTTTAGGGCTACTGTATTTTATGGAAACTTTAAAAATAATACAATCAGAGTACCTTTTTAAAAAATATTTTTTAAAAGATTTCAGCAAAATTATTTCGACAAATAATATTATTTACACTTGAAAATGGCAAATTCGCCGAAACATGTTGTGTGAAATAAAAAATATTTATTAAAAGGGTTTCTGTCGCTACGCCACTATCAATCTTTGGTAAAAAATATATCTTGAGATAAAATTTTTTCAACAAAAAACTTTCAAACAAGATTAATTCTACACCCTATTCACGATCACTTGTGACGAAATGAACAACCTTTTGCGTGTGTATTCGTGTAATGGCAGGTCTTCCATTCGAAACGATCGGCCGCAGTCGAACAGCTGTAGGCTGCAGCCAATCACAGCTATTGTTTTGGCTACAGCTCAAGACAATAGCTGTGATTGGCAACAGTCCGACTTATCTTGTCTCAAGACTCTTGCCTATGGCAACAGCTGTTCGACTGCGGCCGAGCGTTTCGAATAGAAGACCTGCCATTACACGCACACACACGTAAAAAGTTATTAATTTCGTCTCAAGTGATCGTGAATAGGTATAGAATTATATAGTATATTATCATTTAACCAATAAGTTTACTTGTTACTGTAAAATGAATAAATAAATGAATTTATTCAATCATAAACATAGATGAGTGCAACAAGATAATGGCCAAAACTGCACTTCTACCAATTTATATCAATTGATAAGCTATAACATTCCTCTCACCTTGTATAACTTTCATAGGACTCAAATCAGTAGGCGCTCGCTTGTTGATGTGGAAGATCTTTTGCACATTCCAAATCATTCGCTTCAGATTGCAAGGCAACACCACCTTTGACTCTCCGCTGGGGAAGATCGACCTCAGCGCCTCTCTGTCGCGGTACAACTGCTCCCACTCCTTCTCCAGTTCGGATATCACCTCTCCGCTGCCGACAATCTCCCTCAGCACGTCTTCGGTGAAGATTCTGCGCAGGTGTCTGTAAAAAATTTCATCAATAAACTCAAATACAACAATTTCATCAAATACAACAATTAAAATAATAATAATAATACAAAAGAAATAAATTTATAGAATTAAAAATTACTAAAACTCATAATAAATAAAATCATCAATAATTTTCAACATTTTCTCTCATTAGTGTTATCTCTCTAAAGTGTCCATTTTGTACACTACTATCTAACAAAGCATATAGGCCTAATAGACCAAGCGAAGAAGACCCTCTGGCAAGATAAGAAAATGACTTCAGCTCGGTCAATATTGGTTCAAAAAATATTGATTTGGTCTCAAATTGTAGATCAGAACGTTTTCTACGATTGAGACCAAATCAATAATAATTATTAAGAGTGACATCTGTCATTAATTAGATTTATTGTTTACATTGACGATCATGAGAATAAAACGATCATTTGTTACACAGCAAAATAATAATTATTCAATATGGAAAGACTAAGATAAAATTAAATGAAAAGAACAGAGTCTTTAGTGTTGTCAAACCACTAATTTATTGAAAATTCGAGATACCGGTTTCGGTTGTAACATTATTATCAATCTCTGGTAAACAGTTTACAGATTTTGATAATGGTGTAACAACCGAAACCGGTATCTCGAATTTTCAATAAATTAGTGGTTTGACAACATCTTTTCTTTTCATTTAATATGGAAAACTACCACACTACCACCTTCACAACTACTCAAAAACTAAAATAACAAGCTAACAAAACTACAAACAATTATACACTATTGTGATTGATATTTTACAAAGAAAAATCATGTTCATAGTATTTACTTTTAAAAAAATTCAAATATGGATCAATTATTAGATCAGAGGAGGCCTGTTTAATCGATTTTTGAAGCCCTCTTAAAAATGTAGATGCGATCCAGTAGACACTTAAGTAAAACGTATGAAAATGGTCCAATAGAGACTGGAACAGCTGAGTACCCCCTCAAACCCCCGTACCCCCTCAATCACTCTTTTCCCTGAAAGGTGAATTCACTTTTTCCCTGTTTTATAATTTTTCTATATTTACTCAAAGCAGGACCCTGAACATAGTTGAACTAATACAACAATTACATAATTAGGAACGATAGGGCGCACCAAATCTAGTCATGGATGATTAATCGATCCCTCGAAGGAATTAGGGTAGTCTGGTCGAACAAAGAAGACCTTCTGATAAGATGAGAAAATCACTCCAGCTCGGTACAATATGGGTTCAAAAATTATGAATTTGGTCTCAAATCGTAAATCAGAAAGTTTTATACAGTTTAAGACCAAATTTATAATTTTTGAACCAATATTGACCGTTCTGGAGTCATTTTCCCATCTTGCCAGAATGTCTTCTTTGCTCGACCGGACTAGAGAGTGCTATGACACGTGGATAGAAAATTTTGAATATTTACAGCATAAGTGTTAGGAAAGAATCGGCAATTAGATGGAAAATAAGAAAAAGTTTCAAGGTTTAGCCTACAGATGTCTATTGTAAAAAATCGTGGTTATGTGGTAGAGTGGTCATTACTGACAAACTTGGCCAGAAGTCATTCTATTCTAATAGAAGTCATTCTATTCTTTTTTCAAATAAGGAAACCTTATTTCAATAACTCACCTCTCATTGGCCGCATCGAACTTGAACATATTCTCAAACTTCGAATTGGATAGGTCGATGGAGGCGATCTTCTGAAACTCGACAGTTTCGCCACACAGGCCGTCCTCGCCGTATCTCAACTGGATCAGCTGGCCCACTGAATTTCTCACCGTTCCGTCATAATGCACCATCACCGACTCCATAGCCTTTATCAGACGACGCTGGATATAACCTGAACAAGGAAATACAACAATTAGCATTAATCATTGTCAAAAGATATTGCACATTGTAAGATTTATTGATAATCGAAATATATTAGTTTCGGTTGCTACACCATTATCAATCTCTGGTAACTCAACTAGTGAAATGCAACAAGTTGACAAGAACCACTTAGCTAAAATACTATTAAAATGAAATAAAAAATTAATGAATAATTATTTCACCACAATATTCCTTACAATTAACATTGTTCTCAGTGGAGAATTTTCCAACGAATCAAAAGTTCATATATACGAAGAACCAGGTTGCTTTGAAGTTGGTTCAACACTGGACTAAAGAACAAAATTGCGCATGCTTGGTTGCCAAAATCTCACAATATTTCAAATCACAGACAACATATTTACTAAGGTGTTATACGCAGTCACATTATACCAACGAGGTATATTTGAAAAGGCGGAATTTAAAAAAAATCAATGATTACCAGTTTTAAAAGTATAACCATTACGGAACATAAAATTCGAATCTCAAAGACTGAATTGAAAATTTAGAATCGAATTGAGTAGGCATTGGATTCGACACCAAGCCTGCTTTCACAGTGATCTATTGTATCATGTATCGAGACTCATGTTTTGAAATTTATCTCTATAATAACATAAGTTATGTTAAATATCCAATATCATAATCCACATGCTATGTTATCATCGGGAGAAATTTGAAAACATGAGGCTCAATACATAATACAAGACACTAATGTGAAAGCATGCTAAAACATCTAGAAACATAAAATTCGAGTCTCAAACATTAAATCTCAAATTTACAATATTCGAGACTGATTAATCGAATCTCGCACTATAGGATTCGATAATAAAACATCGACTCACCAGTTTCGGCAGTCTTGACAGCCGTATCGATAAGACCCTCACGACCTCCCATGGCGTGAAAGAAGAACTCGGACGGAGTGAGTCCGGCCAGATACGAGTTCTCGACGAATCCCCTCGACTCGGGACCGTAATCGTCCTTGATGAAGTGCGGCAGTGTGCGCTTACGGAAGCCGAACGGAATTCGCTTACCTTCAACGTTCTGCTGTCCTACACAGGCAATAACCTGCGAACAAAAAATACAAAAGTTAATCTCGTTTCAGAAATTTTGAGGAACTTTTCCATATTATTTATTTATTCAGTTATTGACAAATAATACTCAAGTCTTAATACTAAACGTAGCCAAACTTGATGAATTGAATACTTAATGGTAAGTATGGTTCAACAAGCTCCCTTTACAAACTAATGTAAACAAGTCCAATGGGCAATAACCGCCCCTTTTCCAATTTAGAATACATATCAAGGTAAATAATTTCAATAGTTTTCAGTGGGTGGATGTGTTGAGTAGTTGTGAGAGTGATATTGTGATAGTTATCCATATTAAATGGAAAGACAACATATTGCCAAACCACAGATTTATTACAAATCGAGACAACGGTTTCGGTTACTACACCATTATTAATCTCTGGTTAACTAATGTAACTTAACTTGGGACATTTTCATTTAAATTGGAATAGGAAAGTTTTGGGCTAACAATTTTTTTATCCTTTCATTGTATTTGTATTCCAATGGAGTGAATAAATAAATAATCAAAGAAAGGAACAGTTTTTTACATACCTGAGAAATATTAATGTTAGATCCCTTGGATCCTGACACCACCATAGCCTTTAAATTATTGTACTCAGTCAACGATTTCTTAGCGGAGCCTCCAGTCTTGTCACGAGCGTCGTTCAAAATTCTGTTCACCTGAAAACATATACCATCAAGAGACGATTAATATCATAATTTAGAAACAGATTTTGATATGAAGGATCTTACTATTCTTTAAAGTTCAACTTTTTGTCATGTATAGAACCATAATTGTACAGCGTTATGACGAAAGGAACCAACCTACTATCAACACAACTACTGAGATATCAAGTACCAAAGTTGAAACTGCTATAATATACCTCTCAGTTTATTCCCCTATCAGAAATTTTGATTTTGTGAAAATATAATGCTTCAAATACATTAACGTAGGTATTTAGATACCGTACATGAAAAGCAATAATTTTCCGTTTATTAACGAGATTAAAATACAATAGGATTGAAACACAGAAAATGTCCAAAACGTTTAGTGTTGGTTCACTCCTGCACAGCATCACATCCTTATTTTTCATTGGAATATTAGGAGCCAGATTCATTAAGAGTCATATTAGGAGCCAGACAATATGAATTTTTGAATAATTTCTTTGTCCAAATTATTAACATCCGGTAATTATTAGGAGCCATTTTAGCTTCTATGTGGGTTGGTTACTTTCTGCAATCTATTTGTGATAGATCAGCTGTAAGATATCACAATAATGCCATCGACTAGGAAACAAAAACACCACAATAAGGAAACAAGAATATCAGCTGATATTGAGGAAGTTGACTCTGCAGAAAGGAGCCAAACCACACAATCTTTTCAAAAGCAGTTATACAGAGAGGAACCAAGTCGCTTTAAAATTTCAAAATACAATTATTTTATTTTTGTGGATTGTTCCTTCCTGCATATCTACAGTTCATCAAACAAAATATTATTTCGAAAACTAGAAGAATAATAATGCAATTTGTAAAAATGTACCTGATTTTCGAAAGTCTGCCTGAGCGTGTTACCGGGTGTGGGCTCAAGGTCCATGTTGTGCGCCTTCTGAATAACCTCTATCACGTCCTCCTTGGCTTTCTTAATTGCCTTCTGAATTTCCAAATAGGTCTGAGGATCGGCAATTGTGTCACCGATACCGATCGAGTGACCTAGAAAATTTAAAACAATATAATATGGAACAAAATTAAATTTAAAATGACATTCATGTTACAGAAAAATTAAATTTGTTGAGCTGGATTGAAATAATTTAGCCGCTATATCATACTTGTTAAGTCTGGTCAATCAAAGAAGACATTCTGGCAAGATGGGAAAATTACTCCAGCTTGAACAATATTAAATATTAAACAAATTTTTTTGAAAAATAATAAATTTGGTCTCAAATTTTAGGAAGCATTCTGATCTACAATTGAGACTAAATTTATAATTGAACCAATATTTACCGAGCTAGAGGCATTTTCCCATCTTGCCAGAATGTTTTCTCGATCAGATTATAAATTATCTATAACTTTATACAAAAACATATTAATTTCAGTACTATCATATACATGTACAAATTATTTACATATACAAACCATCACCATGAGGACAATGGATTACTGGCCATCAATAAATCAAAATACTGTTTAGATTTTTTCAAGAATAATCAACGAAATATACAAATACAATTTTCTAAATAGAATTATTTTAGCATGGTTCGAATGGAGAGAAAAATACGAGAGCAAATCACAGGTGTAGTCTACCGTCAGAAAATACTCAGTACATAAATATAATAAAACTACCGTCAGAAAATAATCAGTACATAAATATAATAAAACAATAATTAATTAAAGTACCCCTTTAAATAAATTTTTAATGTTTGAAATCAAAAATTATGTTTTCAAATGAACTTTTTGAATGAACTTTAACTCATGTCTCCATTTGTGATAAATGAGGTTATCTGGCAAAGTGGAACAACCCTTGGGTCTCCCCACTATTAAAAGCCATACGCTAAATAAATAAAATAAATAATAAATTTTTTATTCTCTCTTTTCATTTTCATTTAAAATGACTTGAAAGTTCGAAACTAGTTGTGAGAAAAAATAATTTTGAATGTTAATCTGATTAATGTACATAAATATAATAAAACAATAATTAATAAAAGTACCCCTTAGATAAGTATTTTCCTCTCTTATTATTTTCGTTTAAATTGACTTGAGAGTTCGAAACTAGTGGTGAGAAAAAACACATTTAAAGGTTACTTTGATCAATATTATTGATTCATTATACATCTGTTAGTAGCCCTAATAACAAAATGATCAGTTCACAATTTATTCATGATTATCACTTTATTAAAAAACATTTTATCCAATAATTAAAGGAGAAAGACTCACCTTCCAACAACAGCCAATTGTTGACCACAGTCTGAATGTTACCGTAGAAACGTCCGCAGACGTCGTGTCCCAATTCCAACATACAAATATGCAGCAGAGAACCGGCTGATGTTCCGAGGGTCTTCTTGCACAGAATGCCCATCACCAGTTCACCGTGCTCTACCATTACCTAAAACAAAGTAAAAAATATTTCAGATAAATCAATTAAATTACGTTCAAATACAATGCGACAGACTACATATTATTTCAATAAATAACTGTTTCGAGAGGTGATAACGTTGACAAGGACTGTTCCAGCCTACTATAATCTAAATTATAAGACCCTCTGGCAAGATGAGAAAATGACTCCAGCTCGGTCAATATTGATTTGGCCTCAAATTGTAAATCAGAATATTTCCTACTCTTTGCTTGGACAGACTATACCAGAACTGAATTTTTATTCTCAACTTATTTTCATCGGAACTTTCTTCAATCAGAAATAATTTCTTCACTTCTACCACTCATATACTTTGTTGTAATGAAAAATAATTTTCTCGAATTCAACCTATTATTATTATTATTATTATTTCTCATAACGTATGTATCTTACGATAGGGATACGTTCTATAAGCTCGATACGTTCTTACGACCAATACGCTCTATAATGTTAGTGATATGAACTATTTCTAAACCTTTATTCAATGTTTACAATAGCAGAGGTATGGTACCGAACTTTCAAAAATTCCTACTTGTGATTAAATAAACAAGAATAAAAAGCTTACCTATCTAGTGCACTTTTTGTCCGCGTTTCTTCAGTTGCTCTATAGCCCATAAATGATTGTAAAAAAGCTTATCTTAAGAACTACTCCCATACACAAAAGATGCATTCTTGGATAGTTTCTCACCTTTGTATCTCCGGGAGATATCCATTTGTAAGGTCCATTATCCTCATCGTCAGGATGTGTTGAATGGGTTCGTATCATGTTCACGTTACCGGGAATAATCAGCGAAAATATTTGTTTTCCTGCAACGAAAATATCACAAATGAATCACACATTACAAACAAATAAGTCAAAAGATTAAGGATCAAATAAAAGTCTTGAGAAATAGAGGGATCTGATTCATTCAACAGTGATTCACAATTGAAAAATCTACAAAATTTGTAGATTTAATTAAATTAATTAATGATTTAATTAAATTTGTATATATTTAATATATTCATGAGTTTTGGTATAACAGATAAGGAAAATCACAGAAACAAATATATCACACATAACTAATAAGTCAAAGGATTAATGAGCAAATACCAGTAAAATAAAGGGATGTGATTCACTGTTGCAAAATACAGTCTCAAAAGCTAAAACTCAAATACATACGAAAAACCACAGTGATCAAATTCTAATAATAATTAATCTGAATCTACAATGATAGCTATATAAATAGAACAAAGAACTTCTGCTACTGTAAATATTGACCAAAGAACTGAATAACACGCGAGATTCGTTGAATGAAACTGTTGAAAAAACTGTCGTGTTCTAATTACTTGTTGGGAAGAACTAGATCTTACCTGTCCACAATGGTTTCGGCTTCAAAATGCAAGGCTGAGGCATTTTTCCATCCCAAATTGGAAGAAACATCAGGAGGTTCATCATTTGTTCCTGTAGATAATAACAAACGTTCAATGAACATCATATTGGTTCACACAAACATGGAACAATCATGGCTTTCATTATCCCACATATAATACAACGATTAAACATTCAATAGAATCTACATTAAATCAAGTCCACCAACTCACTTTCTCGAGGAAAACATCTCGTTTGGTCATCTTTCTCACGGCAGTTAGTGTGTCCTGCACAATTCCCATGACGGGTTTGTTGGCCTGCGGCGTGATAATTTGGCGAGGTGTCACGTGAATGTTCTCCACCTCGGCACGTGTCTCCATCGATTGCGGCACGTGCAAGTTCATCTCGTCACCGTCGAAATCGGCGTTGTACGGTGACGTGCAACTGAAACAAAACAAAATTAAAACTTGAAATCAAGATTTCGAGTACGCTACTGGACATGGAAGATAGCAGACAGTGAAGCAAAATGAAACAGATTATGTGGGAAGAATTATATTACAAAGTTGACAATGAGAGAATGGCTGAGAGAATAATAATAATAATAATAATAATGAGAATATTTATTTGTCAAAGGAAAATTAGATAATTGCATAAGGCATTGTCATCGTAATCTAACATTCAATATCATGAAAAAACACACTAAGCACCAATTTAAACATATAACAAATTCATTTTAAAAGACGAAATATCAGTCAATAGAAGTCAAAGAATTCAGTTCATGTTCAGTTAAGTTCAGATTGAACTGTCAATAAAATAGCAATTGCCAAAACATTTGAGAAGGCTGAGGCTCTCATTAGTCTTTCCAATATTGATTCTCATGAGATGCATTTCAAGTTGCATTTGATAATTCCTCTAATGAGAGTGTAGCATGTTATGTGATAATGAATACATAAGAAGGATACTAATGCCCGGTTTTTCCAAGCACACTCAAATTTGAGGGACCCTCAAGTTGACTACACTTCACTACATTTCCTATACTTATCATAGGAAAAGTCAGTTGTTCTTCAAAATTTGAGGGTCCCTCAACTTTGAGTGTGCTTGGAAAACCCGGCAAAAGTTTCTCATTTTATTACAATCGTATCAGACAAACTAAATAACAGACTGAATATTTTTTTAGTAGATACGAAGACATTTGATAAATTCCTCTCTTTTTTAAAAACTGTATTATTGCAATGAAAAATTACTATTTTATTTGAAAAAAAAACTTCTTTCACATTTTCAGTATTAATGGGAAACTCCAACTTTTCATGTAATGACAGCACCAGTTATATTACCGTTTAACATATTGCACCATAGATTAGAATAATTTTTAAAGTTTCCATAATCAATACTAAGTTTATTCAAGCAAACGGTGTTATTGATCTCATTTTCTATTTGCATAATAAAGAATTTAAACCAATATTATTTTGAAATCTACATAAATAAAATGAATGAATTTTGAATCTGAATCAATGAGAACTCACCTCAAATTCATACGGAAGGTGGACCAGGGCAGCACCTTGACCCTGTGCCCCATCATACTCATCTTATGGAGGGTGGGTTGTCGGTTAAATATCACCAGATCACCGTCGCGTATATGTCGCTCCACCTACAAATCGAAAATGAAATATTTTATTCTCCACAATAACACTAATAACAAATCGAAAAATTTCAAGTGTAAATATTTTATTGATAATTTCAAATCGTTCTCTATATTTGTGATAATACTTTCACTTACTTACTAAACGAACCCCATGAATCCTTAATTGATTAATCATAGTTTTTATTTTTAGAGAGTGGAAATTTGTCAGTAGTGAATGTTGGTTTGTGAACATAACCTTAATTTAGAATATTTATTGAAGTTTTGAAATAAGACGTTTTGGACCTAATTGTGTGTATAGTCTGTCCAAGCAAAGAAGACCCTCTGGCAAGATGAGAAAATGACTCCAGCTCGGTTAATATTGGTTCAAAAGTTATCAAATTGTAGATCAGAATGTTTCCTACGATTGAGAACAAATCAATAATTTTTGAGCCAATATTTAGCTAGCTGGAGTAATTTTCCCATCTTGCCAGAGGGTCTTCTTTGCTTGGACAGACTATATGTGTCTGCAAATTTTTTGTCGGGACTGTGTCGTATCGTTGCCACTCTGGATAAGTTTTTTTGTCTCAAACTGTGAACCTTTGTCACTTTATAGTGAATAAGGTATAGGCATAGCTAAATGAGAACTCTCATTGACAACATCAGCTGTTGGAGCGCACAAGGAGCAGACGAAACCACTCAACTTTTAGGCCGTAGCGTCGGCTCTAATTGGATGGAAATATCATGAATAGATTAAAATAGCAATAAAAATATTTATAATAGTATTTACCTTGTAACCGTATTGAAGATGGAGATCGGACGGCCGCGGATGAAAACGCAAGTCGATACGTTCGCCGTTATCACGAACAATGTACTTGGCTCCAGGGTATTGCGAGTTACCACGGCTCACTAGCTCTTTCATTCTGTTAAAATAACAAACAAAAGACACAATTTTAAGTAAACAAATGTCAAAGATTGATTTTCAAATTAATTGAAAAAGATAAATTGTCAAAGATCAATTGAAAAAGATGAATTGTCAAAGATATAAATTGAAACATACAGAAATAAATTGAAATATAATTAAAATAATTCCATGAATCAATAGAAACAGACTAACAATGATGTTGAACTTTGTTCTGTGCATGTTGCTTGAAGTTTGGAAGTGCAATTGCCAAGGAAATTTATCATGATTATTTCATAATAAGCCAAGTTGAGGAACATGAATTACATGATTTCTCTTACATGAAATCGGAAAGTGAGATGGACATTTTGATGTATTTATTTTCAATTTTTCGTTTGAATATACCTCTTTATTTGATATACATTGAGACAAGCGCTCGTTTTCAATTATCCTTTATTATTGATAATTTACTCAATATCATTTACTCTTTATCATACAAATATTAAGCTACTAGTTAACAATAAAAAAACAAATACGAAACTAAACATTTCGAATTGCGTTGTTTCTGTACAGTTACATCTGATGTATATACTCACAAATGAATATTGAACGGCGTAACAATTTCGGGAAATGTCATGTTCTGCGCAATGGAACGGGGCACGCCAACCTGGTCGATTCGCAGGTTGGGGTCGGGCGTGATGACAGTACGCGCCGAAAAGTCGACTCGCTTGCCCATCAGGTTGCCTCGGATGCGGCCTTCCTTGCCCTTCAGACGCGCCTTGATCGCCTTCAGCGGTTTGCCCGACTTCTGCATAGCTCTGAAACGACAGAAATTCGACATTTTTAAGAATTGACCAATAATTCACAATTATTATATTATTTCATTAGAAGATTGAACACTAATAATAATTAGTCAAAGTTGGGTGATCGAAATTTAGACACAAAAAGGACTGAATAAATTGAAAATCCTTTCAACTTACGATTAATAATGAACGTCCTTTGAAAATATTTAAATTTAACGTTGTTTACTAATTAGGCTAACATTTCTTCGCATGAATAAGAAAAAAATTATAAGAAAACTTAGATTATGGAGAGATTTCACAATATCACCATCAATTCTACCAATTTTATTAGAAAAAATACATTCCTATTAGCTTATGCTTTGGAGATTCATTTCATCCTACAACTACAGACAAACTAACGCGACATCATATTAGAAATGGCAACAACAAAATGTAGAAAACAATATTATTCTTGAAATGAACATAGTTGACACAAACCCCTTGGGCCGGGTCGTCTATCTTTGTAACCTACTAACGGCTGATGTAAAGCATCTATTGTCTCTTTTGATTAAAAAAAAAAAAACATCACAAACGCAAAGCTAATTTTGACGTGAGTCTATGCACCTGTGTGCACTTGGCTCAAGATTTATATCTATCTATCTAAATGATAACTCTAATAATTGAAAAAATCAGCAGCTGGAGCAGACCAAGCCGCACAACTTTTTGACGTCAGCTTTACTTGAGACTGATTGGAATGCGAAACAATAAAATTATATATAAAGAGATAGAGCTGAAGAAGTCAACAAAATCGTACTATTTCACTGACAAAATCTCAGTTTTCAAGTTGCAAGCGATCATTTCTCTACTAGTATTTAATAATTAAACAGAATTATGATTTCCATCATATTATGCTGAAAAAGTTAATTTCAGCCTACGAGTAGAGACGAGAAAACGCTACATGATATCAGTAACGAAAGAATCAAATATGAATGCTAAGAACAATGTCTACTGCAATTGTTATATTAAATTAAAAGTGTAATTTGATATATTTTTTTAAAGTTTTATACATTCTTTGGTGTTATTCTGACTTGAATCAACCTCCAAAAGTCTAAATGATAGTTTTTAATTTTTGAATGTAGAAATTTGTGAATTGTGCTGAATATTGTTGATGATCTTGAAAACATAACATCTTTTTAAATGTATCGAAATTTGGGAAAAGACGTTTTGGACTTAGTTGTCTGTGTTTTAACCCTTTATTGTAATTAATCTACAGAAAAAATAAATATTAAATGTTCAATAGCAAGCCTACCTTGGCAATCCAGGCATATCGTTGTCAACCAGTGTGGCTACGTGAAATTGCAACATTTTAATGTTTTCTGATATGACGTGCATAGCGGCACCAGCTTCCTCGTTTCTCTTCAACTCGTTATTGCACTTTATTATATCGGCCAGTTTGTGAGTCAAATCGTCCTGAAATCACACAATACAATGAAAAATTATATAAAAAAGTGAGCATTTCAATTATTCTATCCAATTTTATAAAAATATTGGATTGATGAAAGAATTTGGAGGCGGAATGCATACAGTCAAAAAGAAAGAGCTGACGCATGCGCTGTGGAATGCAAATAAATAAAGGCGCAAGTCGATATAGATTAGATATGGCTAATATAAGACAGGAAGCAGAGCAGCTCTAAGCTCCCCATGTTAAAAATATTAATAGTTTTCTATTGACAGCCGTCGTTGCGACCAATCTTCAACATTCGCCATTTAAATATCCATTTCTAACTAATTAGCCTATTGGATCATAATTGTGGCTTGTTGGAGGAGTGATAAAGCGCCGGTCTGATAACCAGGTGGACCCTGGTTCAAATCCCAAGCGGATAACAATTTTTGACCACAGCACAATCACATAGATACGGCCACCCCGTCTTTCGGAGGAGACGATAAGCCGTCGGTCCCGACTACCTCAAAATAGTCGTGATCTATCATCCATATCATTACCCACGCACAAGCCTATGAGCTCATGTGGGCTTCACCCTCATAACAAACAAACAAATTATTATTATCACCATTTATTAAAACCACCAGCCGGCTCTGCTCAATATGTACAATTATTTTACATGTATAGTCTGTCCAAGCAAAGAAGACAATATGGGAAAATTACTATAGCTCGGTCAATATTGGTTGAAAAATAACAAATTCTCAGTCTCAAATTGTAAAAAAACATTCTGCTCTATAATTTGAGACCAAATTTATAATTTTTGAACCAATATTGAATGTGCTAGATTCATTCTGCCATCTTGCCAGAATGTCTTCTTTACTTTTACAGACTACAGCAACATCTTATTCTGCTTATATGTAAGTTACCATTATTATCATAGCTTCCTTTAATAGAAGGCCCTGCCCTAATAATATGGCAACGTCGCACCGTAGACACAGACTTTTCATATGAAAGCATCAAGTAGGCTACAGATACAAATCAAGCATGTTGACTTGGTTTTTCTCTCTTTGAGCATGATTTCTATGAAAAAAGTTCATGAAACGAATAGAATTCCTTTCGTGTTTTTTTTTGTAATAGGTTGTGATAGAGATTAGCAAGATAGATTAAGAATAGACAGTTATTTATTAAAATAGCTTATGATTTGTAGCAAGTCAAATGTGAGAACGCACACAAGAAACGCATCCACTAGAACAGCTGATTGGAGAATGATTTCAATGCTTTTAAATGGACCCAATTTCCTACTCTACATAGTTGCCATTTTTAGGCCATTGCCTTCTATCAAAGGAAGCAATGCTATTATCTATTATTATCAAGCTAATCATAACAAACCAAATCTTCTCACCTGATTCCTAGCCGATCCGTACATGACGACAGCCGGCCTCACAGCCAATGGCGGCACCGGTAACACCGTCACAATCATCCAATCAGGCCTCGCAAACTTGGGATCCATACCCAGTATGAAGCACTCCTCATCAGTGATATGCTTCAGAATTTCCCAGGTGCGTTCCGCCGTCAGCACAATCTTCTTCTCCTGCGAGTCTTCGTTTACATACTTCCATTCGGCGGTCACGTCCAGACCCGCACGCCGCAAGTTGGGCTGGTAGCGACCGCAACCGCCGTGTCCGGCTTTTTTCGGCTGCGAAACAGAGAGAAATTTCGGTTGAAAGATTGGGAAATCGTTGGTGAAACAAGGGAAATTCAGGTTGAGATCGCTGGTGAAACAAAGGAAAGATGAGAGAATGATCACTGAGTCCGCGAGGAAGCTGAGGGAACATTGATTTTATTAAAATTAGTTGAAGAATGAGAAGATTTTAAATTCAGGAGAAAATGAAAGTTGATGTGAGCAACATACAGGAAAAGCTACCAATAATATGTTTTCATTCGAGAAACATTCGTTGAAATCAGCTATAAAATAATTCCAATTCAATATAAAATGAAGATTGATACAAGATACAAGGAGACCTACTAAGAGATTTTCCAAGCAGAAAAAGCATTGTAGGCAACACTAGTATCAACAGGAACTGAAAGTGAGAATTTTATTTTTGGAAGAAAAGAAATTCAAATCAAAGTTGTTCATTGAAATCTACGAAAAAGGATGTTATCATCATCTTTAATAATTAGTTCAACCTGAAACAATTTATTACAATTGTATTAAAGTTGAACTGAATGTGAAACCATGGTTGGCTATCAACCAAAGAAAGAAAAAATTTACACTTTAATCAGAGATGTTGCGGAACTCATCCATAATATTGAGGTTGTGGATCTGACAACCTTTGTTTTCACTTACCTGAATGATAGAAAAATATTGAAAATATCAGGACCAGTATAATGGAGGAATAGAAAAACGATTGCATAATTGAAAACCAAATAAGAAAAAATGCAGGACTACTAGTATAATTCTAATAAATTTATGTATAGATACGTTTCTGGAAATTCGTCTCTGCTCACGTTTGAATGTGACATTTCTTTAAAATTGAAAAATTTCCAAGCTTCACTAACCTGTTGTGAATTGGGATCATCGACATTCTCTTTGTTCAAATCCATTTCGTCACCTCCCTCACAAATGTTTTTACCCTTGCAAAGATCGTATACAAAGGTTAAACGTTTTCTAGGCTGTCCTTTGGTTTTCATCACTATTTCTTTAATTTTTGGATGACTCTGAAAATCAATAAATTCATATAATGTTACACTGGAAACACTCCAAGTATTTGCATAATAATAATTATTATTAACATCTAAATATTGTTTCGAAAAGTCGCTAAATGAAAGTTGAACATACAGTGTAACATTAATTTCAACAATATAATATTGATAAGAAGAAAATGTACGGAATTTCTGTGATAACCAAGCTACCTCTTAAAATAGAATTTTCCAACTTTTAGACATCACTGGTGATTGATATTACTCAAATTGAACAAATTTAGGTTTCTATGATTTAAAGTATAATATATTGATTCTAAGAAAATGTACGGTATTGCTGTAGACCTAATAACCAATGTAACTTACCAATTCAAATATAATCTTCTATTGTATTTTATTCAAATAAGGAAAATATAATCTGAATCACTATCACTGGTGATTCATAATACTCAAATTTAACAAATTTAGATTTTTAGGATATAAAAGCAGTGTAAATTAATTTTATTCCGTTTAGGATGTTAGCATTAAGTAGGCCTAATGTCACATTATGATAAGATGATGTTATAAAGCATGTTATACACAATGACTTTATTATTTGATAAAGAAATAAAAGTGCAACTTACAGGGCTGACAAGCAATTTCGAGCAGTAGAAACAAACACACCGAAGTATTTTTATTGTTTTTGTGACAAATCCAACATGAAAGACTGGTTTTGCGAGATCAATGTGGCCAAAATGACCAGTGCATTCTGTCATGTTTCCTAGAAAAGAAAAACACCAAGAATCAATCCAGATACAATGTAAAAGTGGGATAAAGAGGAGAAAAGTATTTCATTCATGATAAAAAGAACGAAACAGCGCAATATTAGCATGTAGCTTCTAAGAAACATTCTTGGGCTAGTACAAAATTAGCTGATAAAAAATGAACTATTTATGGATTAGTACAAATATGAGTAATGAATTTACAAGACTTGAATGAGTAATGGATTTACAAGATTTGAATGAATAAATTCAAAGCGAATAGAAATGAATGCGCTTTATTTAAACTACTGACTCTAATAAGATTGCTCATCTATTGACCTTTTCCGTGATTCTAAGCATCAAAAGTTAAAAGGATCATTAAAAACAATGATTTCCACTCATGACTAATGTTAGAGTGGTAGCGGTATAATGTTATATAAATTGCTTAGTAACGATCATTAAAGTTTGTTAACTATTTTTTGGCTTTAAAATTTTAAGTGAGAATTGATAATTTAAAATCATTTTAGATATTTTCGATGCTGTTTTGAATCATTTACCAACTTTTCAAATTTTAAATTAATAAATCATGCTTTTTATTCTTGTGAGTTGAAATTTGTGAGCATAGTGAAAGTGGACATTGTGGATAGACATATAACCTACATCTTAAACCTTCATCATCATCATTCATCATCACTCATTCATCCTTTGCTTAAAATACTTGGAAACCAAGTCGCAATTGTAAAGAAAGAATAAAGAATAAAGAAATATAAATAACATTTATTATAATTAATTAAAAATGAAAGTGTTTTCTCGATCCATAAAGAGCTTATGTGTGTAGGCTAAAATTCGCTAGAATTGATACAATCCAAAGTTTTTCCAGTAAGAAAACTCAGTAAGTTTGAATAAACTTACTCGAGTAGAGGCATTTCGTGCTATTGATTCACAAGCTATCGTCAGAAATTTAAAAATAAATAGTCTGAACCAACCTGCACAAGTCTGACAACGGGAGAGTCGATCGACGACACCCTGTCTGGGGTCCATGAGGCCCCGCAGCTTGGGGCGGCCTGCTTCCATGGTCTCTGGATAGCAGATACCGCCCTCGGTGACTGACATACGTCGCTGAAATGAAAAAAGTTAATTAAATTCATCACATGACATCACTGATAAAGTAACTGAGTGGGTGGGCCACTTGACAAAAATGTATTAAGATGGTCTAGACACATAATAGTCAATAATTTAATCATGTACCTGTAATCACTACCTGTAGAGGTAGTCTAGCGAATTCTAATTTGACAATTTTCATGGATAGATTTGTAATGAATTTATCCATACAGATGAATAGATAACGAAAATAATTCTATATAGGGCTATCATACACTAAATAATCATTGAAATATAAAAATTTCCGCAGGGCAGGGACAAGGAAGGTTTGCAACATAACCAAATATAACCTAACGTAAGGATTGGACTATTTTGACCCTATTTTTTCTAAAATCAAGTAAAAACAAAAATTGTGATATAAGGTACAACTGTAAAAGAAAATGAATTAATGAGTGATTTTTCTATGTACAAAGATTTCAGTAGCTAATTAATAGAGTTCATTATCAAACTGTAGGCCTATTTTATAAGACCGAAGCATCTTACAGGCTTGGGTTAGATAACAAATTTACGAAATTAGCTAAAATAGCATTTTCATAATATGTATTAAATAATCTAATTGTTTCGAATCCCAGTTCCCGAATTTGATTAATCAGTTATCAGGAAACAAATACATCAACATTGACCATGAACACAGAAATCTCCCGACCTCAATTCGGGAGCATAGCATAGGAATCGAAAGCACAACTTACAATTTCATCTGGAGAGAGAATACCAAACTGTACTCTCTTCACAGTTCTCAGGGGAGCTTTGGAATCCGATGTTAATGCCATTTTTGATTAATTTATTAATTCATCACTTCAAATTAAACATTATTTCATAGAAAAAGTTTGCACTTTGAGTTTCACCAACTAACGCAACACAGCACTTCCACAATATGGAAGGCTAGCTGCTGCTGGCTTCCTTCTGGCCTTTTGATTCGTTGTCTCGGCTCTCGCCTGATCAAGTTCAACAACAACTGCTGCCAACGGCATACTTTCGTATTTATTTAGTTTTATTTGGAGACATATAAAATTCTAAAAATGATACTAAAGCCTATTCTCTGGTCCAATTTATTGAATAACATTTTGATTCTTGTATTCGCTTGATTGAATTTATCTGAATATTTTATAATTTGTAATTTTAGACTGATCGGAAGTCAAACTTGACTCGACTCCGATGACGTATCTTGAAGCGGCAAATTCAAAATCGACAAATGAGCGCTAAAAAAATGGCTTTGTAATTATAATTATATTGTTGTATTTTATAGTACTATGAAAATAAAAGTATCAGGATGGGTGAGGATGAGTTGCACCTGAGTGTTTTCAAAACAATACATACAGTCATAGAAAGTAATTTGGAATAAAAAACTATTCCAAACATAGACTATCAGTACGGACATGTCCGGCACCGGTACCTAAATTACATTTTTTTTCTATAGGTAGTTGTTGATAATCTTATCTCTATCTTTGAAATTATCATCTTCACGGGACTAAACATATAATCAGGGACTTATCTTCCTGTTACATCTTTAGGATGATAAGTGAAAGAATACTTTCTGTATAGAATAAAGTTGTTTTTGTGTTTGTTCAATTGCATTAAGACTTACACTGTAGCCTACTTTCAATGTATAAATATTGAGTGTTATTATTAGTGTCAGAAGCCTATATCTCTTTTGTTAATGAATTTATATTAACATTATTATGATGCTTTAGATGGTTTTTCAAAGTTGAAGTCACATCTTCTAATAAGTGGATTATGTTTATGTAATATTCCAAAAATCTACTTGATAAATGAGTGATAGGAATTGGTAGATTAAAATATAAAGTCTAAGTTTCTTGGAACCCAGAACTATTTTTATTTTCAACATGCTTGAATCCGAAATAACACAATACAATACAGTGAGTACCATACAGCCAATTCTCTTTTAATATCGTAACATTTTATTTATTCTTTGTACTGTTTACATCGTATAGAAATATGATATTTACATTTTTTGTTAACTGTAAGTAGACCATCATTCATAGAAGCTACATTGACTACACTATGGGTTTATAATGAACACATTAATTAAATCTCCAAACGGATCCATATAGTTACATATTCCTTAAGAATGTTTGATTTCAATCTACTATATACCCTCGTATAAACATAATAATGATAATAGTGTTGTTTCAATTTGAATTAGGTAGCCTACAGCAGAAGTGTTATTCTATGTGATATTTTATTAAGCTTTCAGGTTCTGGTTTCTTCTCTTTTAGTCCACCAATTTGAATTCTTAGATCAACATAAACTCAGACAATAAAGACGAGGCACCATTTGAGTCATAATAAATGCCCTATAAACATTGTAATACATTTTTAACATTGTCTTTTCTTACACGCTACAATTAATACATTAAAATTCAAATATCATATAATATTATTCTATGATGTCCATCTCACTTTATTGTTCTATATTATGAATTTTTTTCAACTACATTTTTAAACGCAAGAAATATTTAATGAACCATTATTTTAGAAAAAAATTATGGAATTAGATAGAAAATTGAGTTTTGATGAGAATCACATTGTGGTTTCACTAGAGAAATGCCAAAAGAATTGCAATTTTTTTAGGGCGGAGTTGAGAGGTCGGAAACGGCCCTTCTCTCACTCAAACTTCAAACTTCACTTGTGGGTTAAGTGGAAGAGGGGGCTTGCATGCCTCAACTTCACCCACAAACTCTTGTAAATTTTTACAAAGTGTAAAATAAAGTCATTTTATCTATTTATCTATGAAACTCATAAATAATTTAGCCTAAGAAGAGAGAGATCAACTAGAGCAAAATTTCCAATATCCTGCACAACGAACACCTTAGTAGCCTAGTCCTAAACAACTTTATTTTCCAAAACTGGTTTGACATAATTTCTATATATTCTCAGTGTTATTCTACTTTCATCATTACGAACTTGAAAAAATTGTCTGTACCAAGTTCATTGAGTATAATTATTCTACTCAATATTCTCAGTTATTTTACTACCATTACATGCAAACTTGAAAAATCGACTGTACCAAGGTAATTAGAATAGAAAAGGTATGAGTCATCAGTATCGTAGCCGGGAGGAAACAGTGAATTCTGACGTCATTGGCACCACAGCTGTTTAGCAAACCTAGAAGTTAGGAACTTTGTCTGCTCCTTGTGCGTTCCAACTTGGTTCCAAACGCTTATGTTGTAAATTGATTTTTCTATGCCTATTTGAAAAACTTTTTGGCAATAGCTATACGGCCCATATTTATATTATTTACATGCAATCTATCTATTGCCAAACCTATTCTCGTAACCTCTTTTCCCATAATGTTTTGAAATAGAAATTTTTGCCTCTTTATTGTCGATATGATGAACTCATTTTCTTGAAATCACCATATAATAACAAGAGTTCATTTTGCTTAATACAATTATATAACCTACAGTTTGAATGCAATTGGGAAAAGATTCTGTACTAATAACAAAAACCACATGTTTGCAAAAAAATGATGCAGTGATAACATAATAGCCTGTTCAAATCAGAGTGCATATTTTCCGTGACGTCAGAAATGATTTTAATCAAATTACTTTGATTGGAACGCACAAGGAGGAGACGAAGTTCCTAATTTCTAGGTTTGCTAAACAGCTGTGGTGCCAATGACGTCAAAATTCACTGTTTCCTCCCGGCTACAATGCTGATGACTCATACCTTTCTATTCTAATTACCTTGGACTGTACCAACTTACCTGCTTACCAAGTTCATTGATTAGGTATCATAAATGCTGTATTACTCAAAATTATCAATTATTTTACTTTTATCACAAACAACCAACTTCATTGAGTACCGTACCATATCACATATTACTCATAATATTCTCAATTATTCTACTTTCGTTACAGGCAAAATTGAAAAATCGAATGTACCAAGTTCTTATCATACTACTGTTATTGGGGTTTGTTGGAGGGATAGCATTGCTTTTCTATGGCTACTACATGACAGTTATATTGGCAGAGATGACCTCTGAGGCATTAAACTCTTCAATCACAAACTTCTACAATACCCAACTGGAGAGTTTCTGTATCGATTCAGAACAGGAAAATATAGGTAAGTAGACACGAGGAATCAATAATATTGAGAAATGAATATCTATATATTAATTTTTCGTCTAGAATTTGTATAATAATAATATTCGTGTGACCTGGCTGGCTCGGGTCTGGTGTCAGAGTTTTCAGGTCGTTCCTGATCAATTTCAGGGCCTCTGACATGACTTAACGACTGTTTTTAGGCAGCCGGGACCGACGGCTTAACGTGTCCATCCGAAACACGGGAGAGTGGCCTGAGAAAAATTCCTGGCCTCACCTGGGTTTGAACCCGGGACCTTTGGGTTGCAACGCCAGCGCTCTACCCACTCAGCTACGCCACCCCCTAGAATTTGTATAAAACTTATTGACTTCAATAGATTTTTGAATTTTCAGTGAAGGATGATCGATAACCCTTATCATCACAAACCGTACAGTTGGGTTACGCCACTTTTCGACCACTCTATACTAGAACAATTATCTTGAAAAAGTAGCAATAAATTATTATCAATAAAGGGTTTAATTCATCACTGTAATCAAAGTGGACTTAAGTGAGGCGATGCTGCTTCATTGAGCACTACTTGTTCAGGAGCTATTCAAATTTGAAGTAATGATATGAAAATTGCCTGTTTTTCTGTACATGCTGTAAATTACAATCTTTAATTGTTTATAACTTCTAAACGAAAGCGAATTCTTCAAAAAAATGTTATTACTCATTCTTGTTCTTCTCTTCAAGTACGGTACCGTACTACAAAGTACCGTATGCCAAATATTTGAACAAAATCTATTTTTCGAGAAATGTCTATGAAAGCCATCATCGTGTTTCTTTGGTGAAAAAAATTTGAAAATCACCCAAACTCACCTGAATTTACAGGAATGATAGTAGGCCTACTTGAAGAGAGGAACAAAAGTTGGCATTAGTTTCCCAAAATTCGTACTCATTCAGAAGTTATTGAAATTTGAAGAAGTGATATGAGAATGTCTCTTCTCTAGGTGTGAATTGCAATGTTCTTTTGCACATATAATTTTTCAAAATATATATTTTGATGAAAGAGCTAACCACACGTTACCTCTATCCTAGTAACCACTGCTGTATAGTGGAGTGAATAATTAAACTGGCAACCAGCTGGTACGTCTAGGCCCTTCTTGGGCTGTTGAGCCATAGACATACATACAATTCAAACAGTAAGATACAATGATTCAATTGATCTTCTCGATTTTTTTTCAGAAGGTCTATGAATTCAGGCGAAGCTGCTCCTTATTTAACCTATCTTCTAGATTCTTCATTCTTCAAAGATACTTCAACTTCAAAACATTATTCTAGCAATTCTTGAAAATACAAATAAAATTATTTAAGAAAAGTTATCCATGATTTCTTGTGTAATATTTTCATTTCAAAGCAACCCAATTTCCAGGCATGCTGATTATAAAAGAGGATTGGAGATGGTGATTTGATGAAAATTAAACCAATGACTGAATAACGCATCTAGAAAGAATAATTAGAAATACACTGAGAAATGAATACAACAAATTAAATTTAAAATTATAATTTGTTCAATTTTATTATCAATGAGCTTATAAAAGCGATTTTCTTTAACATTGAAAACAATAATGCAAATCTTCTCTAAAACAGTTTTAAAATGAATGTCTACAAAAGTTATATCAAATTGGTCCTGATTATTCAGAATAACAAATATTCAAAACAAAAATTATAATAATACTAACTATATAAAATACATGTAATTTGGCATGCACCAATATAAGTACACTTATATGCAAAATGAAACATCTACATTCACAAATTAATCGATTTTTCAAATCAATCTCTACTTCCTTTTAATATCAATCCGTAACTCTAGAAAAGATTTCTTTTGAAAAGCACCGATTCATAAATGATTATCATAGAATAATAATCAACAAGTACTATAAGATTTAACTGAAACTTATTATCATACTAAATTCAACTTACTGCTATAAGTACAACTTTGTTAGAAAATTGAATAACAAATGAGCAGTATCATACAACAGTATAAGAAATTGGACTATGGAGACTGTATATATACATACAGTCTATATTATACACCCTATATAAATTGGACTAACGGTAAATAAAAAATTGTATATTATCAACATAATAGTATTATGTTTGTGATGTAAGTTACGTGTTTCAATCATTATGAGTAGGTATACGATTACAATATAAAATACAAGTTGTAATATATTATATCTATTTAATAATTAATAATACAAGTTGTAACTAAGGTTCAATCATTTATAATGAATTACTTAATTACATTCTTGGATAACTCAAATAATCTTTGAATTACATCATGCAACACCTAATATACACTTGAAGTAATCCTTCTAGCAAACCCCCTCAATAAACCAAATTCTAATTTAATGTTAACAACTTATTTAAGTAATCATTGAGCATCGTATCCTTTATATTTCCTTAGTTTTAATAGGGAAATAAAAATCATTATAGTAATTTATGGGGCTATACACAATAATACAATTACGGCTATGATATAAGATACATAAAAATTATAAATAGGTAATAAAGTAATATCTAAGAGCACTGAACGTACGGATCACGTGAACGTCTTTTTCACATTATATGTTCATGAAAACTTCTATTTTCTTCCTCCGAGAGAAGATCTTCCTTCTACTTTCATCTGGGTCCAGCCTGCATTTGTTCTGAAAAAAATACAAATTTAATTAGTCATAAAAGCTGGACAGACGCAATAATATCAAATAAGGACATTTTTCTGAGTTCTTCCCAACTCTCACAAATATTCATCAATGTTGATAGGTGTATAGTATTAAAACTTCATTAATATAGTTTGTCCAAGCGGAGAAGACCCTCTGGTAAGATAGGAAAATTACTCCAGCTCAGTCAATACAGGTTCAAAAACTATTGATTTGGTTTCAACAGTAGGAAACATTCTGGTCTACAATTTGAGATCAAATCAATCATTTTTCAACCAATATTGAGCGAGCTGGAGTCATTTTCCCATCTTGCCAGAGGGTCTTCTTTGCTTGGGCAGACTATAATATATTATAATTTGAGAAATTACAATCGTCCTTTCATTTCCTTTATGAAGAAATGCATCTATATATTTCATAAAATACAGTCGTCTTCTATCAATATTACTAAGCTCAATGCCTTATACCATAGCTCCCATAGAAGGAAGGCCCTGTCCTAATAGAATGGCAAAGTCGCACCGTAAGTAAAGTCTACCAATATGAGTGCATTTAGCTTTGAGTACATTACAAATTAATTATTTGTAACAAGTCAAATGTGAGAACGCACACAAGAAACGCATCTGTTGAAACAGCAGATTTGAAAATTGATTCAATGCTTTCTAATCTATGTATTAGTTGCCACTCTTAGGCAGGTATTACACGATAATATTTCTATGATCATATGGAAAGAGACAAAAATATGATTTCGTATTTCCATCTCTTTCCATATGATCAACTATGATCATAGAACTATTATCGTGTAATACCGGCCTTACCGAAGACCACGACAAGGTCTGTCCAAAGATGACATTCTGGCTAGATGTGAAAATGACTCCAGCTCGGTCAATATTGGTTCAACAATTATAAATTTTGTTTCAAATTGTAGGAAACACTCTGATCTACAACTTGAGACCAAATTCATTATTGTTCAACCAATATCGACCGAGCTGGAGTCATTTTACCATTTTGCCAGAATGTATCCCCTTTGCTTGGACAGACCTTGCCATGGCCTTCGTTAAAAGTGGCAAATACATATGGAAAGATAGATAAGGTAGAGTAAAAGCCAATTCCGCCAAGATTAATCCGTAGGTAATTTTATGGAACAACGCAAATGAAAGATCAGCTGACCAATGTGCGTTGTTCTATTCAACGCCGTGTTTCTACTGCATATTGTGCCCGTGTTTAACTTTGTAGTAATGGAAACCAACCTTAAGGTCAATGCTTAATGTAAATGCAAACTACTCACGCCTATGCAAGCTCATGTACTGGCGTATGAGCCGGGCGATTTCGTGCGCCTGGTCTGTCTGCAGCCGAGCCACCCGCTGCTGGAACAGGTTTCCGCACTTCAGCTCCAGGTACATTGTGCCCGACTCGGCGCGCACTTTCCTGGTCGAGATCACCTCCGAGTAGGGCACGCTCGACAGGGTTTCCTGTCAACAGAATCAGGTTGAAATTTAGGAAAAGATGGCTTATAAATACACAAATTAATGTAACTTATAGCAGAAGCCAAAAAAGGTGGTTGGCGAGTGACAGTTATTGTCTGTCCAAGCAAAGAAGACCCTCTGGCAAGATGGGAAAATGACTCCAGCTCGTTCAATATTGGTTCAAAAATGATTGATTTGGTCTAATATTGTAGATCAGGATGTTTACTACAATTTGAAATCAAATTGATAATTTTTGAACCAATATTGACCGAGCTGGAGTCATTTTCCCATCTTGCCAGAGGCTCTTCTTTGCTTGGCCAGACTAGCAAACACTCAGCTAGAAAATATCAAGTTGAGAGCATCCTTAGCTAACTGTTTCGCTCTTGCAGAAAGCTTTCACACTGTCCTGACAGAGCTGAATATTAAGAATAGTTATTCACCAACCGTCATGTACAAATGATACATAGTTCTATTCTGGCTGTGACAGTCAAAAATCTGTAGGTGGATGAGAAGACCGGCCATCGTTGAACTGTGGACTGTCGCACGATGCTACAGTTCAACGATCGGACTGTAATAGATAGTGGAGGCTGTTTGAGGGACCACATTCGTACTGTGGCAGTCAAAAACTGTAAGTTGATGGGGAAACTGGCAGTCTAAAACAGCTGTTAACCGTCAAGCCGATGATTGGATGATCAGCTGTGAACGATCGGACAGTCGGGTTGAACTAAAAAGGTTACCTCCTTGGTTTGAACTGTCAGTGGATGTGGACTCTTCTTAAAGTCAATAATCAATCTGCGATATCTTAAGAATGCAGCTTACTAGTCTATTATTTTGAAAATTATTTAATTGTGAAGACGAAGAAGAAGAAAAAAATTTTTTCCCATTACGTCTTGAAGACGCCAAGAGGAAGTATAAGGAAAGTCCAATCCTCGATATATCATTTAATATCACAAGAATACTAAAAATCCATAGCAACTTAAACTGATTTTCAACGTGTATACATTGATTTCCAATATACCCCAATTAATCCTAAAAGATTGTTTGATACAATATAATATTTCAAATACATAAAACAGTAATTGTTATAGTCATGAAAATGAAAGTTCTTAGCGGTAGTTTACATCAGAAATGAACTCATGCAACCCATAAAAGGCTTTGTCAATGAGATATTTTTTAGATTTCTTTCTAAATATTTGTGACTCTATAACTACTAATATTTCTTTAAAACTTTATTAATATTTCTTTAAAACTTTGTGTAAGAGAAAATAAAAATTACTCTCATGACTCAACCGCAAGGTGCAAAAAGTGCACTCCGGGATTGTTCAAGCCAGTATCTGCTGCCTATCAATGACAATTTGAAGACGAAAAGAGAAGAGGAAGGAAAAAGGAGAGGAAGAAGAAGAAGAAGAAGAAAGAAGAGGAAGAGGAAGAAGAAGAAGTAGAGAGGATGAAAATAAAAGAGGAAAAGGAAAAGAAGATGGAGAAGATAAAAGGAAAGGAAGTGTTCGGAAAATAAAAAAGAGACGATAATAAAAATTACTCACATGAGTCATCAGGTGCAAAAAGTGCACTCCAGTCCTATTCAACGCCAATATCTGCTGATCACCGCCACGTTTCACCGCAAAGAAGCTGCTGCCGAACAGCGGCCATTTGCTCAGCACCTGCAGCAGCTGCGCCTTTGCATCGGTGCTGTGCAGCTGCGCAGCCGCCGGCCAGTTGGACTGCACCAGCTGCACCCACTGCTGCGGCTTGATGTCGCGTTCGGCCAGCGCGGGTTTGGGGAGGAGGAACTTGGTCTCCTTCATGGCGGGCGGATGGGTCATGTCGGCGGCCCGGTGCAGGAGGGCGGCTAGTTTGGCCACCTACAGTGCAGAAAAATGATTATTGTGTGGAAAGTTTTGTTGATAATGAGTAGGTATTGCAAGAATTTTGGACATTATTACCCTATTCATTGAAATTGAAAGTGAAATAGAGCACGTTTTTCTTTTTCAGATTAGAAATTACAATATAAATTATTATAGATCATTGTAATGGTAGTCGGACCAGCTGTCAAGTTGGTTGGCTTGCCCTTCTCGTCTCTTATTTTCATCTGGTGCTCGGACAACTTCTAATAGTTTTATTGTACTTAGCCTTTCCTATATTATTACTGATTTTTGTACTAGTAGACTACTTCTCTTCATTGAATGAAAAGATATTATAATTCTCTTCATTTCTTTGATTTCATGAAAAATGGTTTGTACTTTGTTATGTTACTTATAGTTTGTAGGTTTAATTATTAACACAAAGTCTAATCCACCAAGATATATTTATTTATGTAAGCACTAAGCATAACCCACAAGCACAAGAAGTACCTACAAGTTCATGATTCGAGAGTCGATACCAAAACACTCGATAGTTACATCAACATATCGATATCACAGTATCGATATATATTATCATGACATACTTGTTATTCGAAAATCTTTATACTGTAATTATTATTATTCTTTATTTCTTGATAAAATATTATTCATCAACATAATCTCAACTCGAGCTTACGCACTGGCAATGTTTGCCTATGTAGGGTCTTCCTCTAATCATTTGATCAATTGAATACAAATAAATTTATGCTATGATTAATATCATTCTAACAAATTATGAATAATTCAAATTCAACTTCTATTATGAATACTGTTACCAATTTATTTTGTACATTGATTGATATTTTGTATTTAGAGGAAAATTAAATTATTTGATTCCACTAATACTTGTATTTATAAATAACTTGAATGAATCGTTGAATGAAATGGATTTCATTGTTGTATCCTAGGCTCGAATCACACGCTGATAAGTCGACTTGGTCAATTAGATGCATTTTTTCTTAGTTTTATGCCCACATGCGCTCCTGGGCCTGTGTGTGGGTGAAGAGAGAGATGGAGATGAAAGTAATCGACATTCATTAAATATCAGCATAAATTCTAGATAGAGTAGTACGAGAGTATAAATTCTAGAGACGAGAGTACATTATTTTCCATATTTCTACTTATATTTACCCACCTCATAGACGGCTTCCTGAGTTAGCTGTTCGTTGGGTAGCACCAGCAGTAGACCCTCGAGGTAGTCGGGTGCAATCTGGTTGAACAGCACCTGAATGTAGAGCTGGCTGTCCAGACGCAGAGGGAAGTGCCACACAGAACGGCAGAAGATCAGGTAGAAGATCTGTAAACATTGAAATTATCACATAATTGTTGAATGAATTTATGAAATTCAGTGTCATAAACCAACAAAAGCAATAGCCGAATTCAACAAAATCACAGTTATCTAGTTAAGAGTAAACTTAGTTTTGTCAATCAAAAGAAATTGGTATAGACTTCATTGAATCAATTTTAAACAAGAAGAAATCATTTGTTTGGACTCAGTGGTATTAATTCAATCATACAAATTCGTGAAGATCAGTCTGTAAATATTATTTAAAAAAGCATAAATTATAAATTCAGTTCCCTTTCAGCAAAGACTCGTCCCTTTCTCCCTCGTCTGCCAGATAAATTCCTTCGAGTCCCCTTTCATAAGAATACAGTGAATAGTCATACACCAAGTGGTGCATCGCTTGACAATAACTAGTCTTCTCATTCAATACGGATAACTATAGTCTGTCCAAGCAAAGAAGACCCTCTGGCAAGATGAGAAAATGACTCCAGCTCGGTTAATATTGGCTCAGAAATTATTGATTAGGTCTCAATCGTAGGAAACATTCTGATCTACAATTTGAGACCAAATCAACATTTTTTGAACCAATACTGACCGAGCTGGAGTCATTTTCTCATCTTGCCAGAGGGTCTTCTTTGCTTGAACAGACTATACCACAATATAAAAAACTATAAAAAATAAAAACGTGAAACTATAAAAAACGTGAAGTCTATCAAGTGCGATTGCCTGTTTCATTTGCGATTGTGCATGAAGTTGTGGGTCTTTTCTCTTTAAACTTATTTAAGAAACTTTACAACGAACTTTTTTCAATAATGTATTCTCATTTGGACATGTATCTCTGTTTTCACCTATTAGTATCATCTCTAATAAATAAATAAATATAGCTCAAGGCTTTTTAATAATTTATATCTTTCTATTCTCCATTTGAATTGAGTTAGTTTGCCGTTGCTACAAGATGTCGTTATCCAGGATAATCACGGCGTTAAAACTTAACGAAGTTACGAACAACCGACCCATAGTCTGTCCAAGCAAAGAAGAGCCTCTGGCAAGATGGGAAACGTACTCCAGATTGGTCAATATATGTTCAAAAATTATCGGTTCAATCTCAAATTGTAGGAAACAATCTGATCTACAGTTAAGACCACATTTATAATTCTTGAACAAATATTGACCAATCTGGAGTAAGTTTCTCATCTTGCCAGAGGCTCTTCTTTGCTTGAACAGACTATACCACAATATCACAGTCAAAAATATAAAATACTTGAAGTCTATCAAGTGCGATTTGTTTTATTAGCGAGTGTGCATAAAGTTGTGGGTCTTTTCTCTTCAAACTTATTAAAGAAACTTTACAATGAACAATGAAAACATTATTTATACTGTATATGAAACATTATTTATAGACCTTTTCATGAACCAATTACTTTATAGCTATTTCAACTTTCAATATATTATTCATTCATTTGTTCATCCATCCATATATTAGATGAACTAATGTTTATTACTTTTATGATTATACTTGTTTCATTATTTGATAAATTTTATTGTTGTGTCAATATAAAGAAATATTTGATTATTTGAACTTTTTTCAATATTCTCATCAAAATAAATTTGCGATAAATTTGGACAACCAAGTTATCTCCCAGTCTACCTCTTCCAAGTTCTTGGGCCTAACAGTAGATCAAAACTTGAATTGGACAGAACATGTCGCAAGGATATTAACACGAGTATCAAGTGGACTATATGCACTTGGAAAAATGTCTCCCATTTGTAAAATGGGAACACTAAAAACAATTTATTTCGCGTATGTGCACTCAATAATATCTTTTGGCATAAGTCTGTATGGATCTACTTCAAACCAAAACATGGATTCAATTCTAAAAGTACAGAAACGAGCTATAAGAATAATCCTTCACCTAGATTTCAAAGCATCAGTAAAATAACATTTTGCTCCCTTAAATATAATAACAGTTTACAGCCTTTACATATTTGAAACAATTATGTCTGTAAAAGAAACCCCTGGAAATATTTTGACGTTAGGATATAACCATAGATACAGCACTAGAAACAGAGACAAAATTTTACATTTGCAAAACCATAGGCTTGAGTTTTATAAGAGGAAGCCCACATACATAGGAGCTAAGTTTTATAACAAGCTACCAAAAAGTATCCAAGAAGAGGCAAATCCCAACAGATTTAAATTGGAATTGAAAAGATACCTCACAAATAGAGCACTCTATAGTATTGAGGAATACCTGCTCTCTTAATATAATAATAAGGTCAACTTCTATTAGTTAATCATATTTTATTAGTTATACTTATAGTTAGTTTAGTTCTGTAAAATATTTTAGTGATAAGACCATGTGAATAAAAGTGACACTATTCATTGTATGTATTGTACAATTTTATGAATAAAGGAATATGAAATGAAATAAAATGAAAAATTAAATAAAGAAAGAAGACGATTTGGACATGTGTCTCCGTTTTCACCTTTTAGTGTCATCTCTATTAAATAAATAGATACCGTAATTGTACCGACTCAAAAAATTGATTCCAAACAAGCAACGCACCTGATTGTTCTTATGCAACTCAGTGGTGACATCCAGTATGTACTCCTCACGAGCCAGCGGCATGGTGAACGCATCACCCTCCACAATACAGTACAACGAGAACTCCTCCATCTCAATAGGATCGTGCACGTTGATTAGATCACACATCTCCTGTATCACATCGTTGACAACCGTGGTCGACTTTGTGTTGATCACCGTCTCACTTCCACCGGGCAGCCGGTACATCTGCCGTTTGGAGTTACGGCCCGCGCTCACCGCTGTAACTTCTTCGACACTGGGCACGTTCTTACGGCCGCCGTAACGGAGTGTTTTGCGCAGGTTTTGCAGGCAGACGTTGGCTGTGCCTGGAGAAAAATAGGATATTAGTTAATTGAATCAATAGTCAAGAAATAGACTGAAATTGTAGTCACACTGAATGAGTTGCGAAACGTTATGAAGGGTGGGCAGTAGTAGTCGGCAAAAAGGCGAATGGCAGAACTATGTCCCATAAGAACAATTTAATTTTTATCAGTCTTTTGGAGCAGATAGAGCCTCTATTTATGGACAGAATTTCACGTTCTTTATCTCATTGAAAAGAGAATTCAATTCTCCAGGGGTGTGACTTTTAATTTTTCGTTTAATTTAATTTCAAGTTCATTTCAATAATTAGAGTTCAATACTCTTTTAGTTAATTAATTACACAATACTTGTTAAAAAAAAACTTAAAATCGAAAAAGTAAAAACGTCACGCCCATGGAGAATTGAATTCTCTTTCCAATGATATAAAGAAAGGGAAATCCGGTCCATAGAGTCCCTATCTGCTCCAAGAGATTGATAAAAATTACATTGTTCTTATGGGACTTGATTTTGCCGTTCGGCAGTTTGCCGTCCACTACCATCCACTCTCAATCTTGAAAGTGGAATTACCTTTCTGCATTTCGATAGCAAGTTCCATGTACTTAATTTATAACTCAATACTATATTAAATTTCACCGAAATAAATGAATGAATTTATCAATTAATGGATGAACGAATGAATGAATAATATATTGAAAGTGGAAATAGCTATACAGTAATCGTAGGCAATCTGGATAACTTTTGGAAAGCTATATTGGAAGTGATGTTGAAGTTGAAAGTGAAATTACTATACCCTATTCACGATCACTTGGAACGAAATAAACAAATTTCTTGCGTGTGAGCGCGTGTAATGATAGGTCTTCTTCTATGCGAAACGGTCCGACGGTTGGCCGCAGTCGAACAGCTGCAGCCAATCACAGCTCAATACAACTTACAAGACCTGTGATTGGCTACAGTTCAACTTGTCTTGCCTCAAGACTCTTATCTTGAACTGTGATTGGCTATAGCTGTTCGACTGCGGCTGTTTCGCATAGAAGAATACCCACCATTACAAGCACACACATACAAAAAAGTTTGTCTATTAAGTCTCAGGTGATCGTGAATGTGGTATGGCGGTTTTTTATTGTTTCTATAGTCCTGTTTAAGTTATAAATAAATTTTGATCACTAATGATGAATAATAGATCTTAACGTCATCAAAACCTCTAAGCAACAGTTAAATCACTGTAAATATAGTTTGTAAATGATGATTTACTGTTTTTAGTGATTTCCCATAGTTGAATCAGACAGTTACAATGAGGAACAATAAAAAATTCATGTAAAATAACCTACCATGGAAAGCCCTCCGTTTATCGTAAGCGGCCGTCTCGAGGTATTTCAACAGGAACGGACGCAGAGTTTCCGAACACGTGAAATAGGCAGCCACTATGCTCAACAGACGCCAGCCTCGCTGACAACTCTCGTTCTTGTTGCTGGTCGTCTGCTTCATCAGCTGACAGTACACCTCGTCACGAAGCGGCTCGTGCTTATGGCAGTGCTGGAAAACATGAGTCGAGAAAATGTTAGACACCCGCTGAGAATATTGCTACAGTATGGGGAGAGGTTGAAGAGCTATCAACGCAATAATTTATGTGTTTCGGATAGTGGATGAATAAAATTTTATGGATACGTTAGGAAGGACAATGATAACTGAATGCCATAGCTACCTCCTATTAAAGGGAGCTATGCATAGGGCCTCAATATCAATAGTGGTTTAACTTTGAATTTGGTTTCAAGTTAAATTAATTAAATTTTATGGAACCAATCAAATTAATCCGGCTATATTATAATTTAATTATTGGTAAATTTATTTTTGGTTTACTTCCATTGATAATAAGGGCCAGAATCTTTTAACAGCAGATTAACGAATAAGCCTTCTAAGCCTTCATAAATCTGTTATAATTGAGATACAATCTGAATATCTATAATTTTTACCAAAGTAATTGAGAACGTGAATGCTTTGATCGGTTACGAACAACGATGTTAACATTAGTTCCTGACTTTAATCATACAAAATTGTTCCAAGTAATACAAGAATCTTCTTTTAAATATTCTTGTGAACCGGAACCTTGAATCATAGTACAGCTTGGTTCATGATTAATACAAATTGGCTTAATACAGCGAGTTATTTAGTTCATTTTAATTATGAAAAATGTATTTCTCGTGGTTGAGTTTTGATATTCTCAAAAATATTTAGCACAGACTCAATAAAGATGATTATAATTATTACTACTAATAATTGAAAAAAACGTAGCTTAGCAATGCATTGAAGATCTATGTCGAATGAATCAAAAGTTACCTAAAACCTGGTTTTTGTTAGTTACATTCCACTGGTGTTTCCAATGATACCTATTGATTTTTCAGTGAAATTGAAAATGAGTAGAATACTAGAAGATCTCATATGGATAGCTGAAAAATATTTACAGATTAAATAACGATACAAGGACATGCCTTCTTTCAGCCGGAACGCACCAGATTGCAAGGCATGCAACATACAAGTATACCTATTTTATGTATTTCCTATGCAATAGATTCCAAGTCGATAATTACAATAAAAAAACTATAAAATTAAGAGAAAAATGATTTCTAACAAAATAATATCTTGAAAACGGGAAACCCCACGATCAGTATGAAATGAGAGTTGCATCATGACAAGCAAACACTATAGGCCTAAATAATTGTGAGTGAATATCATTAATACGAACCATTAAAATAGTGTAGACACATTTGACTTCGGTGAGATCGGGAGTGGTGGGAAGGTCTCCCATATACCTCATGGCACATTCAAAGCATTCTATCGCCAGCTGGTTCAGTTCGGTGTCCAATTTTAGAAGAGATTCGTTGATAGGCGCAGGCGAGTACTTGACAAGATCAACCTGAGATGAAAAAATAAACAATATGAAATGATCAATTCAACAGTAGGCCCTATACAGAGACTCTGTAGTGTATATACAGTCTCTATAACTAACATAATAAATGGAAGAAAGATTTAATATTGAACAGTATCAGTCAAGAATCAAGAATGGAAAGTATGAGCAACAAAAAGTTACAAAAGTTTGAGCAACATTCTATAGTTTAATATATATTCAGTATGGATTAGCATTAATTTAAATAATAAAATACTAAAAGTATTGAAAAGCTTAGTAACAACTTTAATGTGAGTCTCCTAAGCCAAACGTTCTTTCGTAATAATTATTTTTATCGTTAAATTCTTCATGTAGTTATCAACGTTTATTGAAATCTAATCTAATCTTAATAATATTTACAAATCCAGGCTAAGCGATATAACATCTTATATAGGATTTAAGATGTGAAGATAAAGTCTGGATAAATAAATATTCGGTACCTACCTGTTCTTTCCAAGTCCAGTCTCCACCTTTCTTATGACTCTGGACCACTTTCAGTGAGCCGTTGATCTGTCCATCAGGAGTTTTCAACATTTCAAACCTGCAAAAAAATCGAAGGAATCAAAATAAGAGAATATCATATAGAGAAAAGAAAACGTATTTGTAAGTTGTGAGTAGCAAATCTATAGAAAATTGTGTAAGCAGTGAATGTCAATTAAAAAAAAATTGAAATGAGGAATACATTCATTGATTTGTGACTTATTCATGATGAATTAATTGTAATTATTTATTGATTAATAAATAAATTAATGAATACATTTAACTTATTAATTGTAAAATAAGATCAATACTGCTCCACTTTGAAGTTAATGTATGCTAATACAGCTCATTAATCAGGTACGGTATGCATAATTAGGCAAATATGCATCAGGGATCATTGCCTAATTTCTAGTTTATTATCAATATACAATCATAAAATTATAAATATTTGCATATATTTAGAAATATATTTGTTGAAATTTGAAAATTCAAAGACAATCGTTCAAAAATTGATTAAGAAAAGGAAGACAATAAAAACAAAATCCCCAAATGATGAATTCATCATATTTATCAATTTATTATATTTAAATATTCATCATTTTTATTCATAAATTATAAATAATATTCATAGTTTTATTTATTATAAAATTTGTAAAATGATGGAATTATTAAACGAATGACATCAGACTTACTTAAAACATACTACAGAAAATAATGAACCACTCAAACGAAACTGTCAAAAGACCACACAGTCATTAAATAATAATAATTTTCTCATCAAATGAATGACTAGAATACACTAAACATATAATTCAACACGAAAAATAGCATTAACAAAAGTTATCAAAATCATCCACATCTAGTAAGACAGTGTCAAGTTTGAGTCTCAATAAAATCAATTTAAAACATGCCCTTTGTTCTTAAAGAGATTTGAATAAATTCCTCTCATTCAATGAAAAATCTAAACACTCATCACAAAAATTGTAACTAAATGGTTTTTAAATCAACAGGTGAATACAACTAGAGAATCAAAACTAATAATTGAAGTTCAAGGAGCTTTTATGCAAATTTTCGTTAAATTATTCCGAAATCCTACAAAAACAAAAACCTACAAGTTCATCGACTAAACAAGTGAATCACCACTTAAACTCATATCAATTTGAATTTAAAAATATGTAAATTATTGTATGATCATTCTAAAACTCTAACAAAAACCCACAAGATCACTGACTGAACGCCGCTATGGTACTGAAAGAGAACGCGCGCCTTCGGCTGAAAAGTTTCATTTTGTTGTTTTGCGATGCATACGATAAGCAATCAGAGCATGAGAGAAACACAACGCGAAGCATCATTTGTACATGTTAATGCGAAACACACTCGTCAAAGCATGACAATTAGTCTTCAACAAATTAAGATGGCAGTGAAATTATTATTAATCTACTGCTCGATTATGATCGCCAACAATTTTTCTATTGAGAATGTGCACTCGAGATAACATCGGAATTTGAGATGCTTTCTCGTTGTTTAATTGTTGAAAAATGAAGGCTAAACAAGAGTTTTAGGGAATTGAATTGAATATTGAATTCAAATAGATAAAATGAACTATATTGGAGTTAAAATTAAGGCTGAAGGAGATTTTAGATGGATGAATTAAATATTAAATTCAGATTAATGAATGAATGATATTACAGCGAGTTGAAAACTGAATGCAAATGATTTTATTTTCACTAATTTGTAAGATTTATTCATTTATTTCAGAGTATATTTTTATGAATTTGTTCATAAATGTATCATTATTGTTCGATGTAGCCTATAGCCTTATTAGGCCTACTCAACAAAGATGATGTTTAAGATTATGATTACAGAATGAGATCAAGGGTATTTAGGCTATGTAGAGTTACAATTATATGGTACCCTAATATTAAAAAAAATAGAATATATTGTACTGTACGCTACTGTAATTTATGTATCTAGTTATATGTTGAGAATAAATAATAAAAATTATTTCAGAAAGGCCTTGAATTTGATCACAATTGATACTGTAATTTAATATTATGTAGGCTAAGCTTTTGGAAAATGCATTCTACACAACTTTAAATTATATGAATGAATTAATAAATAAAATTAATGAATGAATTATTTGAAAAATTAATGTCATAATCCGAAAGTGCTCAACACGAGAGTAATAGTTTTCTTATAAACTGATATTAAAAAATTTGACTGCAATTTAGTGAGTAATAATAATTCAAAAGTGGAAATATTTTTTCTTGAAATCAAGACTAAAGTATGTGTTAGCAACAATCTACAGTACTAATTATTTGCTTATTGTGTAAGACAATCATGATGGATTGAACAATCGTAGGAACACCGAAAAGAATTTCGAAAGATAAAGCTAATTACTATAAGTAGTGAAGATGCATATTCGTGAGATAGTGACAAGAGTGTATTTCCGTGCAGTGAAATGTTTGACTCGTCATTGAGATGAGCGGAAACAGATTAGAACAAACACGATTTACGGAGGCCAAAATCAGGAACATTGTATAGGATATTGTAGAGATGTTCGCTTATCATTCTAGTCATTACATTTCACATTAATTTCAAATTCAAATTCAAATTTATTTCCACAATTGAAATTACACTTTGACTCTATACTAAAAACAAGATAATCAAAGATAATTAAGATAATTTAAGATCAAGATAATTTAATTCCAATCTTTTTCATAAAAGTGTTAAATAGCAAATAATTTATAAAGAATGGATGAAATAGGCTACCTACAAGTTTAAAATTGAGTTAGAGATTTTCAAAAGAGCATGGAATAAGTGCATTCATTAGTGCAGAATTAATTTAATGATACTTATCTGTTCATTCACACTTGAGAATGCCTCTTAGGCTTAGGAGAGCGAGAAATGTTGTTTAAATAAAAAATACTGAAAGGGTTTTGTGATTCAGATTTTTATCCATTAACAAGCATGGAAAAAGTATGAAAGGGCATGAAAAATACATGAGGCCTATAATAGCCTAAATTATCGAATTAAATATTATTGAAGTACAGATTGAAATTGTTTGAACTTACTTTTCTGGACTCTGACGGAAGTGATTGATTGCAAACTGCAGCAATGAATGTTTACCATCATCAGACACCTGAAATAAATGAAATTCATTGATAAAATTAAAGATATTAATAAGATACAAAAAAGAGTTGATTTTCTAGTATGGATACTTGTGAGTAGAATTCAGTAGATCTAATTCTATATCTATTTCAGTAGATCCATCATCAAATTCAGTAGTTGTTGGTGAGTAGATACGGTATCAGACTGATGAATTTCTAATAGATTTCAAATTCTATCGGAGAATTGCATATCAGGCTATTATTCTAAAATTGTTGCCAGCTCGCAGTATTGCGACAAAGCCTACTTTCTATAATATATTTTCTATATTTAATGAATTTGAGTCGTTCCAGACATAGTCAACAACAGATATCAAATTTCGAGCTCAATATTTACTACAGGTTTGTCATATTATCTATGTACTTTTGTTGACAAGGTACATAAGATGAATGTAAGAAGCATTATAGCACTAGAGAGCACTAGACCTCATATAATCTCATTATATGATATTATTAAATTAAGTGGCTGAGATTGATTGTATTAGCTCAAACTTGTTATTATCAAAGAAAATGAACTTACCACAGGTTGTTGATGTTGTGGTGGATTGACTGGCATAATCAGTCTCATATCTGGCTGCCATCCTGTGGATAAAAAATGAAAATTAATTCAAGAGAAGAAATTATTAATTCGTAGGCTCCTGTTGTAAAAGTGAGACTGATTGTTCTATTCATTCATCGTTTATATTACATTCCAAAACATTTCCTTGAAATTATTCCCGATTGGCTTTTTCAATTTTTCAAGCTAATTGACTAGCCTACTATAATTTATTGTCAAGAGAAGGTCATTTAGCTAGAATTACTTTGAATAACCTTTGTAATATATTGCTGCGCTTTTCAAATAATTGTCAACAATACATTGTATTAGGAATACTCAATTTATAGTAATATAATCATAGGTATAATTGTTGTCTAAAAAAGGAAGTTGTTTGTTGAGGTAATCATCTTTTGATTCTTATTCTCTAGTCTATAGAAGGACTTTACTATCACAATAACTTACCAATTCATTAAACAATCGTTTATAAGTAGGTAATAATTTATCGTTTCTTTCAATTTTTATCCAATTTTTTCAACTTCAATACATTGAAAATTTTCATATTTCCATCGCACTTATGATAACCGAATTAATAATGATAGTAACCAAGATCAAATCATAGTAATCCAACTCTGGAACTAAAAATTTCTAAAGATCCAAATATAAAAAAATATTGAATACATTTTCCTGAAAATAGTCATGAGAATCTATATAAATCAATTGGTTGGATTTTCTATGAATGGGAAACAAGTTGATACTTCATTAACTATGCTTCAAAGAGGGAAGAATTCAAAATATAAAATGATGTGGATTTCAGAGTTTTAATTCACTTACCTTTATGGTCAACTGGCCTTGATCTTTCCTCCTGAAATATCAATAAAATATTACGTTAAAACTGTGCTTTGAATAATAATCATAAATTATAATAATTTATGCGTAGTATTGTCGAGCAAAGAAGACATTCTGGCAAGATGACAAAATTGGGCTACTTCAGCTTGGTCAATATTGGTTCAAAAATTATAAATTTAGTCTCAAATTATAGATAAGAATGTTCCTTACAATTTGAGACCAAAGTTATAATCTAAATTTATATTATGAATTGAGATCAAATTTATAATATACAGTCATACATTTAGATTATAAATTTGGTCTCAAATTATAGATAAGAATGTTACTTATCTACAATTTAATACCAAATTCATAATTTTTGAACCAATATTGACCGAGCTGGAGTCATTTTCTAATCCTGCCGGAATGTTTTTTTATGCTTGGACAGACAATCTTTCACAAGTGAATATATTTTTTTGGATTTATAAAGGGGCACTCACAGACGATATAAAGAAGGCCTTGTCGAGAATTTGAATTCTTATTTCACTTTGTAATGTGTAATGTATTTCAGTTTTTAGAATAAACTTGTTCAATTATAATAAATATATTTTTATTATTAAAAAAAAACATCAAAATACTCACAATTCTAGCTTGATGCAGGTCACGGTTGATGGTGGTGTTGGCGGTGCCAATGGATTCCCGCGTAAACGAGCTCAACATCGATTGAATTTGGCGCGCCTTATTGGTGTAGAGCGGGAAGTGCTCACCAGAGCTCAGCACCAGCTGGAGAGTGCCACCGCCCTTGCTTACGCCCACATCAGCGATTTCGTCCAATCTACAAAATAGATAAGATAAAAATATTGATACTGATAAAAATGCATGATACTGGTCACGCATACAAAAGCAGTCTCGAGTGTTCATGACTTAACCTCGTGTTCTGAGATAATGGGATAATTTGTTTTGTAAGGTAAAATAAGATATGTTTTCTATGAACTTTGTTATCTTATCAATCCATCATATTAGACTCGAAGTGAGATAGTTCTCAATGGTTATAGAAGTCTTCAATAAATAACTAAGTAGAAAAATACACTACCGTACATTATTGAATCTGGATGCAAACTTGAATAAAGTTATTCTCCAGGTAAAATTGAAGATGCTGAGTATTGAAACTATATAGGGCAGCAAGGAATGAGTGGAACTGTGTATTGTTAATAGTTAATTATCATCATTTTGCACTAGTTCATCTTAGAATGGATATAGGCTACATTGCATTATTGCATATTACATTCAGAATTTGAAAATGTCATAATACAAATTGATAGGTAATCAGAAAAAGTACTGTAATGACTTTCGATGCTTTACTCACCCAATAGAGTGTATCACTCTGAGATGGTTGGATTCGTGTCTGACTAGGCGCAAACCTAAATGACCCACTGCAATCAACTCCACATCTGGGTAATGGTTGCCTCCCTGGAAACATTAATAATCAAGGTTATTAAGAGCTTATAATCAAGGTAATTCGTAAGAGCATTCATCTGCAATGACGATAAGAATAAATACACCTAAAGAAATAAATACCTTTGAATAATAACTTACCCAACTTTTTCGCTCAGCTATATAATCAAAGTGTTTGTAAGTGAATAGATTATAAATAAGATAGCTGACTTCTCACTAGTTATAATTTTTTACTCTTATAAAAGTTTTCACTAAGTATATTAAAGCTGCTATAGCAGTGATTGGGAGCGAAATTGAAGGAAAGTAGCTGAATAACTGATTTAACTTGAAGTAAGATGAAAAAAATGTTTTTCGCACACTGCACAGAAAGCAGCTGTTTTCTGTGCACTAAAGAGATTCGAAAGACGCCATTTACAGGTGATTTTGCTACTAGCTCCGAAAGATGGCTCTTTCGGAGCTAGTGCACAGAAAGAGACTGGTAGTTACCTATCCTGCCGCTAGATTGGGCGACAATGCACTGCTTTCCGCCGTAGCCTACTTCAGTTCGAATCAGCGACCGCCGCAAACATTCTTATACAATATTTATTATTCTTATTCTCGCAGTGTGGCGAAAAGTATCGTACTCAACTCGCACAGAAAGGTGTTTATGGTATTCAGATAACATATAGGAAACTATCCTCATACCGTAAACACCTACTTTCTGTGCTTGTAGTGTAATGTACTATTCTTTAATAATTAAATAATAAAAATAAAGATAATTGATTCAACTTGAGTAAGATAATAATTTAATGTACCATCCAATCCTAAATCATCAAGTTGGTACCGGTAGCACAAATGGTAAAACATGTTTCAACTATTGAGCAAATGAATTCGTTAATTATCGTATCGATTTAATTCAATGAAATCATTTTTTACTCACATTAACTGGAAACATTCTGGAGAAATATGTCAGCCAATGTCTTGCCATATCAACGACAGCTCTCTTAGTACTGGCCTTGTGCTGCGTGGAATGCATGTTAGCTGCTGTTACATGAAACCTTTCTAGCAACTGAAAAGGAAAAAAGAAACAAAAACTTAGATACATGAATTACAATAATAATTAATAAATAGAGGCATTTGTTCATTCACTCAGCTAATTATTTCAATTATCATTATGAACTTTGTCATTGTTATCTCATCTCAACTTTCACCACAACTGATTGATAAAATAGTGACTAGATCTAATGGATATATAGGAATAAAAATTGATTGTATAGTTTACCTGGATCATCTCGGTCCTTTCATCCTTGTTGATTCTGGGCGTTTGCTTGTTGAGTACATCACCCACCACCTGACAAAAGACTAGATGCAGCACCAGAGGACTTGACACTGTTTCTTTGGGCGAAAATACCTGCAGTTCAAAAAAGCAAAACAAATTATCATTATCATACAAGTATAGAATAAAATCAGGTACACAACTAACAAGGTTGATTTATTTATTTAAGTAGCTACGATATTAAAATACAGTGCGATTGAAAAACAGACAGAGTCCAAACCATCACTTCTTCTCAAATTTGATTAGTCGATATTTAAAATAAAAGTTGTGTTCACAATTGAAAATTAAATTATAAACAAATTATCACTTCTGAATCATAATGAATATTTCTTATCACAAGAATTTAAATGAATATTTCATTAAAAATGTTGTGATACACAACCTTTTATTAAACTCATCGAGCATCCGTAAGAAGTACAAAAAATGTTTGGAAACTGAAAAGAAGCATGTCTACTGTAGAAATGAATGCTAGTGGTACAATAATTATTGTTCAGCAACTATATTGGACTACTACTGCACTCACTACTCTTACATTGAAAATCAGTCGAGTTTGGACTGACCTCTTTCCTGACGTTCAGTTTCCACGACACCCGATTGTAGGTGAAGTAGGCGGCTGATGGACTGGGATGCAGCTTGGTTGACAGGATGGCTTCCGGTGGACCAGTCACTGTGGGCAGAGGCTCAACTGGCGACAAGAATTCCGACGATTCCTCCACTGGAAAAAACAACAATAATATAATCGGTGAATAACAATTCAACAAATTCAACCATAAACTGTTTTCAGTGGAAACTGAAAATAGCGTGCACGATGCTATCGTTCGAGAAATGTCATTGAAAGGACTCTATTATTTGAAAATTAAACTTTAAACTTAGGGCTATTCAGAATAATTGATAAATGAAATGAAAAATCATACCCTTTTTAAAAAACTTTAGAAGTATTATTTGACATTGATAATGGGCTGAGTCCCAAAACATGTCTGTAAAATAATACCTCTTAAGTTTTTTAGAAAGGACTCTATAATAAATGGAAGTTTCTTCTAGTATTTGTTGATAAGTTGAATTCAATAAAATATGTTTGAAATTTATTGACTTTGCCAGAGCTTTTTGCGAGTGATTTATGAAGTCTTCAAACTCATTAGCTAGATTCGAGAAGTTGAAGAGACAAACTGAAATGAAATAAATTGTTGAGAGAAAATTGAAAGAGAATACTCACACTCTACATGGTCGGAATGGTTAGTTGACATGGAGCCGCCAAACATGCCATCGCCATACAAGTCTCTGGTAACTGGTTGGATTGGAGCCGGTGGAGGTGGATTACTAAAGATAAAAACAAAATTAAAATTATACAGGCTTGAAAAATAGTTATTTATAATAAACATTTTGATTTGAGTCCTCCTATTTTACAAGATTACTTGGGCTACTCAGTAATTGTGATGAAACTGAAACAATGAATGTCAAAAATGTAGCATACAGCGAATTCAATTATCTAGTACATATTATCACTCCATGAATAATATTATAGAATTGGAAAATATTAAATTTTATAATAAAAATTTGAAATCAAATCTTGTTAAAAATTATTTACTATCTCTTATTTGGAAGCAACAAATCGGAATCCACATCTACCACCTAACTTTAGAAAATAACAATACATGCAATTTATGACTTGATATTGTTAAATATGAATATTAATGAAAAACATACTTCAAGGTCACATACTAATTGAAAATAAGCCAGAAAACTACTACTTTGGAGAACCAAAGCTACAAAAAACCCTACTCTTGGGTATACTAGGGTAAATCCTAGAGAAAGACCCTCTTCCCAAGTGTAGTCTGTCCAAGCAAAGAAGACATTCTGACAAGATGGGAAAACGACTACAATATTGATTTAAAAATGATAAATTCGATCTGAAATTGTGGGAAGCATTCTGCTCTACAGCTTGAGACCGATTTTATAATTTCTAAATCAATATTGTAGTCGTTTTCCCATCTTGCCAGAATGTCTTCTTTGCTTGGTCAGACTATATTACGAGTACCGTCTGCATATGAAGACTTTCCAACCCCCTTAGGAACCATGCTGTATTTTGTGCATAGAGGCAAAAATTAGTTTCTATCACAATTGAATATAAGTTAGAACAATAATAAACTAAGAATAAATTAATTTCTTAGCACTAAGAAAATTACATAAATTTAGATCAATTCCGTTTTAAATTTCACACCAACCTATGAGAGTAGAAACTGCTCGACCTTGAGGGGGGTGTCATCTGATGAGGGGTGACGGGGGGAGGAGGGGGCCTCCACCCCGGACTGGGACTGTTCTTTTCCATTCTATCCACCTGCAACTTGATCAAAATACGCCAACCACTAGCTTACTAATGCATTTCATTCGAGGCATCTTTGATTCCTTATTTCGTCTCTTTTATACTCATCTATGGAATATTTATATAATGTAGCAGTTAGGTTTTCATTATCACTCAAGTCGCACGGGCCCAGGATGCAAAAGAAACACAGAGTTGTATAGAGCAACGCACACTGGTCAGCTGATTAATGATTTACGCTGCTCCATACAACGATACAACTACTTGTTTCCATTTCATATTGCACATGTGTTCGTGACTTGTATAGTGATGGAAACCTACCTTTAGACCCTCAATAATCAAATACAATATTATAGATGAAATATTTTGTTAAATTTTCAAATCTTACTTGGCGAATGACTGTTATATCAATTATCAGCTCTGTTAAAACAGTCTAAAGATGTCTTAGTATTAGCTGGAGACGCTCTCGTTCCGATTTACTCTCGCAGACAGCTCACCGACTATCCTGACAGAGTTGAGAATCGATAAGTGTCATTATTATTATCAATTTGTTACGTTTAGCTGCTTCAAAGAGCAAAGCTCCCAGCATGTAACACGTCAATTTTCAAGACTATTCTATGCATTCACATTCGCCAGCCACCTAACTTCGTGGCGGCAGCTACCTTGATCAATTTTTTATACTCTTATGAATATTCTTGGAATGGAACTGAACCGTGCTGGACACTTATTGCTTGAGTATAATGTTATTAATTTCCATAATAATTTATTCAATCAAACATAATTATAGCCTACATAGATGAATGGCCTACAACAGCCATATGCCCAAAACTGTTCCTCTACTAATATTGTAATTCATGACGAACCACTATCTCAAAACTTGCTGCTAATTTTTCTGGAGTTGATGCTTACCTGGCTGCGAACAATGTTGGTCTGCTGCACGTCGGCTCTGTCTTCTTTGGTAACTCCTCGTGCGTCCACACTGTCCACGCTGCCCCATCTACCAGCTGCACACAACAAACGATATGGGAAATCAGAATTTAATCAACTTTATTATATAGTTTCCAACAATAAGACTGGAGAATGAATAAGCTAACTAGACAAAAACTTTTTCATTCTCCATCTATCACCATTTCTCCAACACAATCACGCAATCAATTATTATTTCAGCCTGACATCAGCTATTGAAAAAAATTATTCACCAGTCGTCGTCGTCAGATTTTTGTTGAGAACAACAGAAACTGTAGGGCACTGGCGGCTTGTACCCACGAAACAGGTGAAGTACCCGTATCTTTTACTGTACAACACTTCACCTGTTTTATGGGCACGAGCCGCCAGTGCTGTAGGGAACCATTTATGAGGATCTACAATCTACATCCAATGTCAGTTATGAGACCGGTCCGAACTGACAGTTCACAGCTGATCGTTCAACGATTGGCAGCTATTTTACAGCTATTGTAAAATAGCAGTTTACAGCTATTTTGGACTGTCTGTTTCTTCATCCACTCCCATTTTTCGACTTTCACAGTCAGAAAGGTCAGTGGATGGAGAACCTTACCGCTGTTTCATACACCACGATTTTTGCACGTCCGATTTTTCCCGTCCCTATAAATTTTACTACATTAAATGAATCAAGCAGAGACATATAATGTGTTTGCTCATATGATGCGCAGAAACACATCATGTGTTTGCTAAGTTTTGTTTAATCTATAGTAAAATTTATAAGGACGATAAAAATCCGAGCGCTCATCATTCATGTTCACCAAGCTCCATTCAGTAGCCCATAGTAAAATTGATAGGGGATGAGAAACCTATCGTTCAAAATACCTGCTAAATTCAGTTCAATCTAGTAAAATTTATAAGGATGGGAAAAACCCGGTCGTCCAAAATGTGGTGTGTGAAACTGGACTTACATCCCCTTTAAAGCCATAATTATTGTAGCACTTATTGAAAAATTTCCGATATTAAATTATTAGACAATGATTGTCAGCTTACCCAACTGCTGTTGCAACAACAGCCGTCGATCCGAATCCAGCTTTCCGGCGGCAGGAAGTGAGGGCGGATTCATATTGGGAATGGGCGGCGGATGGTTGCTGCTCTTCGTGGTCGAACGAAGACTGTGATTGGCCGTCACCTTTTCCAACTTCGACTTCATTTCGTTGCTGATGCGCAGCTTGCCTACGCTGCCCGGACTGGGACGGGCTGCGCCAACTTCTAATGACCTAGAAAATATGGAAAAATTGAAAATAACATTGTAGAAAACGTTGTTGAGATTGTAAAAAACTTGTTGAGATTGCAAAAAAGTTGTTGAGATTGTAAAAAAGTTGTTGAGTTTGTAGAAAAAGTTGTTGAGATTGTAGAAAACGTTCCAAGATAGAAGGAAGGGATGTTGAGATTACAGTTATAGTTTGGGATGGGGCGAGCTTCGCTCACTTCAAATGACCTAGAGGATAATAATATGAAATATAATGCACACTATGTAATACGTGTTTTCTCATTTAATTGGGTAAAAATATTGTTGAACATGCCAAAAACATGATAATTCTATTGTTACAGAGGATCCTATGATCATAATCAGATGAGCTGACACGATTGTCAGGTTGAAATGTGTCTCTCACAGCAGGGATAATGCTACATAGCAAGGAATAAACTGGAAATAGGAGATGAAATAAAATAAAATAATAATAAATAAAATAAAATAATAGGAAATGCATATTATCTCATTCAATTGGGTAGGAATATAGTAGGAAAATTCCAGAAACATTATCATTTTATTGTTACAGATGCTATGTTTATTATTAGATGAGCTGACAAGACTGTCAGGTTGACATGTGCATAGCAGTGATAAAGAATAAACTTTAGATAGGTGGAATAATGAATATGTTCTCATTCAATTGTATAGGAATATTTTTGAAAATGCTTAAAACATGATAATTGTATTGTTACAGAGGATGCTATATTCATCATTAGATGAGCTGACAAGACTCACAACTTCTCACAGCAGGTCTAATGGTACATAGCGAAGAATTAACTGAAAATAGGAGGAGTAATGCATGCTTCGCTATTCATTTGGGTATTGTTTAAAAAAGTTTCTGAGCTGATTAAATAAAAAGTAGTCGAGATTGAGAAAATTGAGATTGATAGTTATGAAATAAGTTGGAATTATAGATTTTATCACTCAAGAGAAACTACACAATTTTAAATACAAAAGCTAGATGCAAGTTCAAGACACTCTCAAACCAAAGATTAATATTAAAAATAGAAATACTAGCTTTGGTTGATATTTATCTGGTTTTCACTTATAAATCTGTGGTTTGACGCGGTCCCTTGACACTATCTCATTTTTCATTCAATATGCTGAATTTTAACCGATTGCTATTTATCTCTAATGAATCTGTGGTTTGACGCTATCTCATCGTTTATTCAATATACTAAATATGAACTGATCGCTATTCATCTCTATTAATCTTTGCATGGACAGACTATATATCATCTTTCATTCAATATGGTGAATATAAACCTACTTGAACGAGCTACGATGAATGTCAGGTGACTGTGAGTTGGGTTGGTTGGCGGGCGGCGAGTGATGTTGATGGTTGTTGTGCGAGTGATGGTTGTTGCTCTGGTGATGGTTGTTGACGTGGTTCTGTTTCGAGGGCGAGGACGCACTCGCATGCGAGCTGTTGTGATGCGAGTTGTTGTGGTGCGAGCCGTTGTGATGCGAGCTGTTGTGATGCGAGCTGTTCTGATGCGAGTTCATTGTCTGCTCGGGAATCTCAAACTCCTCCCACTCGACACCGTCGGTTTCGTTTAGATCCTTGAAAATATACAAAAAGTAGGCTTGATAAATCGAATTTATTCGTCTTAAAACAGACTTTCAAAAGAATTTTCATAAGTTGAATCGGAATACCAGTAGAACTGCACGCAGTCACAAAGGTAACATTTTTGCAGTGATAAGTATTTAACAATATTAAAAGATAAGTATGATCGAAGCTGTAAGCAAGTCTGAGTTTAAAATCGAAGCTAAAATCAAAACTTGCCACTTAATAATGGTGATGTTAGCAGTTCAAAGCTACCAATCAATTTAAACAAGCTTCTGTTGAATTAAAAGAAAATTAAAACTCAACTTCTCATCATTCAAGATTTAAAACAAATTTCAACAGCACAAACAGAGCAGCAACTAAAAACAAAACTCGAAACTGAAACAGAAGCCTATCACTTGAAATAGCAAGCTATTATTTCATAACTTTCTTGATAACTTATGACAAAAGTTCAACTCATACATTGAAAAATTGAACACTTTATCAATGAATGCAATCGGCACTTGTTAGATCAGTTTCTTAGTGTACTGGAAAAACTTGTCTAATATAAAAGTGAAAACTTGAAAAAAATCAAAGATCGTAGTTTGCAGCAACGAAAGACGAACTCCATATTTTCTTTATATTAGGTTTGATTACAAACCTGGAAATTGCTAGAAAAATTGAGTCTGGTCGGGCAAAGAAAACATACTGGCCAGATGGGAGAATGACTCCAGCTTGGTCAGTATTGGTTCAAAAATTACAAATTCAGTCTCTATTCGTAGAAAATATTCTGCTCTACAATTTAGGACAAAATTAAGAATTTTTGACCCATTATTGACCGAGCTGTAATCATTTTCTCATCTTGGCAAAATGCTTTCTTTGCTCAACCAGACTACAGCTGGAAATAGATCTCCACATAACTTTATAATAACTAATAAATTCTCTAGCTCACATACCTGTGAATGCTTCCTGCGTTGTTTCAACTTGAACTGCAGAAACGATGTGTCAGCAGAATTGTCGTCTTTTGGCGGGGGCCATCTCCACTTGCCGATTCTAACCGTTTTCGCCCTTCCATAGGGATCCATAAACGGCCTTGTCTCATTGGGGTCACTCAAGTCGGGTGGAGGGGGCATGGGAGGTGGAGGAGGTATCACACTCTGTAAACAAATAATAAACAAAATTTAGAACATACAGTGAACAGACTTTAGTAGATTCTGGTACGATATATTTATAGAAGGAATTAGAATTTCGAGGTAGATATAACTGGCATAATGACGACCAAATACGAACATTGAGAGTCTGATTCATTACTGTTCTATTATGATTTAAATATTAAAGTAACAAAAAGAATACATGAAAAGCAGTAAAATTTCGGTATACTACAGTCCTTCAGAATCCAAAAGACAAAATTAATAGAAAGAAATGATAAACATGTAATAAAACACACTTATATTATATGTACAAAATAAACGCACTTATATATTATGTATTTATTTATTTATTGATTTACAGTAACAGAATCGTATTGCTAGGTCTAGTAAGACACATTGCATGCATACATAACATATTACTTCATCCAACTGTACTATACAATATAATTATACAAATAGAAATGAATAAATTCAATCACAACAGACAATAATTGTAAAATAATTTAGAACTTCTGAAAAAGCAAACAGTAGATTTCTATGTTGAGAAAAAAATCATTTCTACAAAAATAACAATTTAAATTACAAGGAAAATATATATAATTCATCACATAGCTTATTTAAATGAATGAATAACAAGATGATGAATGATTACACATTACAAAAAAAAAAAAAAAAAAATGAAGACCCAATCAATCTGTACCACCAAGGAAGTATCTGATTATGAACGCACTTATTTTGAAACGCACTTATATATTATGTAGAAAACCATAGGCTAGGCTTATATAAAAAAACAATAATTAAAAACGGATCAATTTTTAATCAGAATGAAGCGCTCATTAAACTATAAATATTCAATAATTGGTCCAATTTATAAAAATAACACTAATTAATTAAACAAGATACAACTTCACATGAAAGCCCTGGTTCACTTACTCTTGAATATCGTTTGCGCATATTTGAATGAACTAATACATCAAAATATGAGTAGGCTTCAAAATACGGTCATGCTGAGAAATTGAGAAAACACTAATTCAAAATCACTCACTCAATCCAACTGTACTCTCAACTGTAAATTATTTAATAGAATAATTAATTAATATTCACATTAAAATTAATAATTATTAAAAATTCTGATTCACAAAGAACTATTCTTCCCCTGGTTAAGAGCTGGTTAACTACTCTAACATTCAATAGTTTACTAAATTATTGTTCAAAGTAAGTAACTTTAAAGTAAGTAAGGAACTGGTTAACAAATCCAACATTCGATATAAAAAACGTGAGAATCAAACTAAACATCCAGATACATGTAGATCAGTCAAGAGTTATCAACCGACTGTTGGTCCTTCATTGTAATTAGATAAGTGATGCGGAACTCTGTGACGTCACTCTTTCATGCATGGAAGAATGCGTATATGTTTGATTGTCCTAACCGGAAGTTAGTCACTCACCTACTAGGCCTACTAATGAGCCGTCATTTCGACCCAATTCTCACTGGATAAAAAACTGCGACGCTATAGTCTGGTCAAGCATAAGACAACAAGACATTCTGGCAACATGGGAAAATGACTCTAGTTCGGTCAATATTAGTTTAAAAATTTTTAATATGGTCTCAAACTGTACAAAACATTCTGTTCTACAACTTGAGACCAAATTTATAATTTTTGAACCAATATTGACCGAGCTGGATCCATTTTCCCATCTTGTCAGAATGTCTTCTTTGCTTGACAGACTATACGAGGTTCACACATTATTTTATTAAATGCCTTAGTTATTTGTTTTAGTTAACGTATTTTTACAATTAAATGATTGTATTCAATAAAATACAATTTATTATAAAACAGGTTTTCAACTGGTATCACTAAGTTACTTTTACGGAAGATATAACTTGCATAATTTTAGTGTTTTGTCATTTTTTACTTCATTTTTATCATTTTATATTATAAATTGTGATATTACTCGTATACATTCATTCTTCACCCTTCTATTATTATTTTTAAGATGTATTTGTTACAGCAAATAAATTATTTTATTCGATATTCATATCAGATTCTGAAAGAAACCTTACTCAATAATCACTAATATCAATCTGATGTTTCAATTACCTTAGTCATAGAGTCAACAGATGACTTGCGACTTTTCAGTTCGCTGAGCACATTGGAGAAGGACGAGTGAGGAGAGCCCGAGCGATGCACCTGAGCCTTGGTGGTGGTCACAGGAGTGCTCTTCGCTTTCGGAGGCGAGCCTGACCACTGCGGGGGACTGTCTGGCACCTAAATAGGAAGAAATTCAACAGTATAAGTATCTAGAATCTAAGAGTATGGAATTATCTTGAAAAATATAGAATGGAAAGATAGAATAACTATTTTAAATGAAAAGACATATATTAGTAAATTTGTAATTCTCAATGTAGATAAACAGTATTATCAGATAAAAAGAGAATATTTTGTCAAACCACTAATCTATTAAAAAAATCAAGATAGGCCTACTGGTTTCGGTTGCTACACCATTATCAATCTGGTGAATACTGTCACCTTTTCCTGGTAAAAAGTTCACCAGAGATTCATAATAATTGTGTAGCAACCGAAAACGTTATATTGGTTTGACAATATCTGGTCTTTCAATTTAATATGGATAACTACCACAATGTCATCTCCACAACTCAATAGCTCATAGATCCATAGCTCAACAAATCATTAACGGCATAATTACTTGCTATAGGTCAAGCAAGGCGCACACTGCAACAGAAAGACGGAGGAAAAATCCCTCCCAAGTTATTAGATGTTGCAACGCACAGACGGACAGACGAGCCATAAAGTAAACAAAAAACCGGACGTCCAGAAATCTTGGTGTATGAAGCATGTCTTTAAAATATTTCATTTATCTTAGGGCTACTTTATAACTGTTTTTCAATTCAAATAAAAACGCAGTACCTTTTTCAAAAGTTTTATTTATGCATAACATGTTTCGACTACTCAATCATTTTCAAATCTATTTCAAATTAAAAGGGTAGTGCGATTTTTTAAAATTTAAAAACATGCCTTAAAAAGTATGAACTAACTCACCGGTTGAGCCTGTGTCTGCAACAATTGCTGCAGAGCCTGGTTCTGTGCCAACAGCTGTTGTTGAATTTGGAAGTTTTGCGCCATGGCCGACTGCAGGAAAGCGCGATGCAGATTGGCCTGGTAGGCGATCATATTGGGGTCACCGTTGCCATTCTGTTGAGGCTGGGGACTGCCCGGTAGACTCAGACCTGTCGAATTGCACGAAAATACAATACTTTAGCAATGCAGCTCCACAAAAAACCATCATCGGAGATTTGAGAATGAACATATTTTTCATAGAACATTTTCGACTGATTATATTTTACCAAGATGAATGAATGAAATGAATGCTGTAAATTCTGTTATTGATAGATTGTAATTATATTTCATCAATATGAATGAATGAAATGAATGCTGTAACTTCTATTATTGTTAGATTGTAATTATATTTCACAAATATGAATGAATGAATGAAATGATTGTTGTAAGTTCTACAATAATTGTTCAGTACAGTATTCATGGAATACAGCAATTAAATTGCATAATAAAGTGGTTATAATGCCTATATTACTCGTTCAATTTATTGCAGTTACTTGATTAAAAAGGTAATGATAAATAATCATTTCAAAAAGAAGTAGGATTATATCAACCACATGTTTCAATTGTAAAAGAGATGTCCAACGCTGATGTTTGAGCTGCGGATCAGGAATACAATGAACCCTCAGTTTTCAAAGGAAAATAAATTGTTCAAGTTCCTTTTAGAAATTCAAATATATTTTGAACAAAATATCAACATTTCCACCTACTACTAATTCAAGCGATATACAGACCCATAATGAGGAAAAATTTCAGAATTATTACGAATACGAGTAGAATTAATTCCACTTCTTTGAATAATATTCTATGTTAGTGAAGATATTCTGTCATAATAAATTAATTGATAATGTTAGTACTGAAATTTATGTTTGATATGTTAATTTGATAATGATATGAAAGCCAATAAGCGATAAAGCTCAATTTGTAGCGTTCACGGTGAAAATACTGCAATATTGGAAGAGCAAAGCAAAAAAAAAAAAACACGAGCAGAGAGGCTGATAACTTAGCATAAATAACCAACAATAGATATACAACCAACTTAAAAAATAACTAAACGATATCAATTTACTATCAACTATAAGAGCAAATATAATACAAATTATCCCCTTTATATCACATTCATATTTTAACACATTTCACATTTATTTTTTACATTTTATCCCTATCTGTTCCAGAATTTTGGTGTGGAATCAATTAGAAAATGAATGCTGGAGAAATCGAAGTGCAAATTCAATCATTTTTTTATCTTGAAATTAGGTAGGTTGAATTGAGAAGGGAGTTTCATTTAAAAATCAACTTTATATAAAAATAAGCTCCTTCTATCAGTACAGCATGTCATGCACTCACTTGATTTCAAAGAGATAAAAAAAATTCGAAGGGATTGTTTGAAAAATTTGTACACTCGAATCCAATCTTTGAGCTACCTTGTCCGCAATCTATGTTAGTGAAGCGATTCTTTTCGACATAATATTTTATATTTTTGATACCTTGCATATTGTAGATGGGAACTGACATAAAGCCTGATGACATCGATGCACTTGGATCAAGTGACAGATTACCAGAGTAACTGGACGCACCAGTACCTAAACAATATTCACTTTTCACTCATCCTCATTTTTCAAGTTCTTTTCACTACCTTTTGAATTGTCATTGAGGGCCTATTAGATGGCTTCTTTAATGGTAGGAGATGGGGGATCTTTTCATTGAACAATCCGAGTATTGGCGGTTGGTGAATGATTGTTTTCAATTCTTAGCTCTCTCTGGACAGTGGACGAGCTGTCTGCGAGAGTATACCAAAACAAGAGTGACCCTAGCTCTACTAATTCGCTCTTGAAGACAGCTTTAGACAGTCCTGACAGAGCTGAGCACCAGCAATATCAGTAATTCAGCAAACGCCTAAATTCTCAGCTATACAATCTTGGTTATACATTTTTGGTTAGCATACATTTTTGGTTATACAATCTTGACAGGAATTAACAGGGAGAAGATTAAACGGTAACAAAAGATCAAAAGCCTAGAGCTTTATTGGGCATTGATAAAGATTCTGTTCGATGAAGACTATGGAGAGAATTCCTCTGCTCCTACATAAATCTCAAATATATGAATAGATGAATTTTCTTATGAAAAGTAAAGTACGAGTTGTGAAGTAAGTGTTCATACTGTGTATAAGTGAATTTATGAAAATATGAAATTGAACAAACTTCCAACCCTAGATTATTTTGTAGCTTGAAGACCAAAATTATGTATGAAAAAATTATATGTTGTTATTACATATGTTGAAGCTTTGAAATGAATGAGGTACCACTGATGTAATGAGATGATTTTTGTAAGTTCAATTAGGCAGACACAGGTGAAGTGATTTTAAGGTGATAGGTTCATAAGTTGAAGTGAATTTTCAATCATTGTATGAAGTGGACGTTAAAAAGCAAACAGAATTCGGTTAGCACACATAAATTGAATCAAATAAGATATTAAAGACAGATGAGTAAGATAGTATTAGTCCGTATCCAACCGTAATAAACAATGACGAAGTTGAATAAGATGAGCATGAAATCAAACTGACAATATAGCACACATTAACATAATCATTGATCTAAAATATTCGATCAAATACATTGTATTATTGTAGGTACTAGTACTTATCAATGAAAATTGATAATATATTCAATGAAATCCATTTTAAAGGTTTACCAGAATCATAATCTCCAAAGCAGCTTGAAACAAATAAGAGAATATGCAATAATTCTTGTTAATACAATCTTTCACAAGATACAACTTCTGTATATTGAAATAACATTATGAGACATTTTATTGTTTTATTAAGAATGAAACTTCAAGAATAAATTTGGTTTCACAAATTCTATTTGTTAGTTTCATATGCTAACCTATTTGAAAAGACTTCACAAATATGGAAGATTATCAAAGATAAGTTTCTCAATTACTATAAACCATGAGAAATGGATAGAGAAGGAGATGGAATCGGGAAGAAAAGGAGAGAAGAGGAAAAGAAGAGGATAGAATTGCGAAGAGGGGGGAAAAGAAGATAAGAGGATAAAGAAGGATATGGAATCGGGAATAGAAGGAGAGAAGAGGAAGTTGAGGAAGGAAATGGGACTGAGAAAGAGGAGAGAAGAGGAAGTTAAGGAAGGAAATGGGATGAGAAGAGGAGAAAATATTATTAAAAAGGAAATGGAATTGGGAAGAGATGGAGAAAAGGGATAAAGAAGGAAATGGAATTGAGAAGAGAAGAAGAAAATATGATCAAGAAGGTAATGGAATTGGGAAGAGAAGGAGAGAAGAAGATAAAGAAGGGAATGGAATTGGGAAGAGAAAAAGAGAAGATGATAAAGAAGGAAATGAAACATAGGGGTGAGTGTTGAACTTACATAAAAACGAATAGGAAAAGAGAAAAGGGACAAATTAAATAGAGAATTGATGAATAATTCAATTCAATAAAAATAATGTACCTGATGTATTGTAGAGCGGCATAAGCAAGGGTGCTGTTGACATTAGGGGCGGCATCACTGGAGGGGGTGATCCCACCATTGGAGCTAGGCTGAACATTGGTGCTTGTTGATTGGCTGAAGGCTGAGAATAGAAAACACCCAATAAATGAACAACAATATAACCTATACATTACTATAAAAAATAAATAAAAAAAACTAGGGATAGAGTTCAAGAATGTCACTAGTGGTAATAAATTAAGTAAAAGAGTCGTAATTGAGTCATAGTGATGGTATTCACTGTTGTTTTATTTTAAATAATAATCACAGTGCCCATTTCAATATATATATTTTTTTACTTAAAATTATTGAAAAAGGGTACTGTGATTCTTATTAAAATAATAAAACAGTGATAAAAGAAGCCCTGAGATAAAGGAAATACTATGATGCTATTCAGTTTATAAAAAACCAAATAGGCCTACCCTTTTAAACTTTAAAAATATTATTACATCATGGACATGTTACGAGACAAAAACTCATTTTCAATACTTTTAAAAGGGTTTTTGATTTTCATTTTCATTTATTAAATTGAAGTTCCCCAAAGTGTGAATTTTAATTATGCTATTCACTTAAGTTTGAGTTGTATTTAGTTACTGTTATGTTTCGAGAGTTCCGAGAATTGTAGATAATTAGAAAAACTGTTATTCATTAGAAAATATTATTAAATTCCATTCATACCTCTTGTGCATTGACACCTCCAATGCCCTGACCTCCTCCCTTGATAGTTGCAGCTAAAAGTCTCGATTCAATACGCTGTTCGTCAGCGAACAATGAATCGAAAACGTGAGCTTCATAATCACTCAATGTCCTGAAAATAGAAAATCTCAGTTAAAACAATAAGACATAGAATCTACTCGTAGAAACATTATTCTTCACTTCATTTACGCCAAAATCAACTTTTAACAAGCTATTCAGAATGGAAACTGGTTTGCTGAAACAAAATGATAGCTTATTAACGGAAGTCGAAAGTTTATAGAATTCTATTTATAATACGATAAATATGGCCCAATATTTTGAATTTACCAAATTGAAAAACAATAATAATTGTCGGAGGAATCATTAGATATTGCAGTATACCAACTGCTGGATGATTATCAATTAGAATCTCCATATATTGCTGTATATATAGACAAAGGACTTCTGCAAATGCAAATACCTCTCGCTATTTAATACATTGGTCAATATTTGCAGTTGCAGAAGTCCTTTGTCTATTCATATAGCAATATATGGGGATTCTTATAAAGCTAAATAGAATAAAATTTATTTCACCAAGTCAAATTCATAATCATGATCATTTCTTCATAATTTACATAGGAGAGTAGGCTACTGTACAACAGGATTCTCCCAAACGTTTCTTCCATTTTATACTAACAATACAAAAGTAGACTATCTTATACAATTTCACTCAAACATTAGCTTCCAAAACAAAATAATTACCAATATATTATTAATAATATTTCAAATTGTTTTTTTCAGAATCATATAAACATCGACTTACACAACATTCATAATTCAAATTCATCTATTGCAGGTAGGCCTACATGATAATTGATAAGTTATAAGATGTAAAACTTAATTTTATATTAACATAATAATTGTTCATTAATTATTTTCAAATCGATTTATCAATTGATGTCAACTTACTTGGATCCTCCTTTGATGGACGCAGCCAACGACCTAGCATCGGACAGCTGATCCAGAACAGGACTGAACAGATCGTCCAAGAACTGGTCCACATCCGACGCTTGTGAGGGTACTCTCACCCGACGCACATGAGATGCTAAAGAAAGAAGAGTTACGTGTAATTTTTCTCAATTTTGTAGAACAACTGCAAAATTCAATACCTGTTTTTTGATGCCATGTGGAAATAAACAAATTGAGTTCAAATTTTATTATTTAGATCCAAATGGATAATATTATCCTTGTTTATTCTCAAACACATTAGAAATAAATTTAAAACTTCCCACACTTTTTACTTTTCATACAATAATTGAAGTATCAAAACTTTCAATTGATGAAGATCGACGCACCCTTTTAAAATATTCAAAAAGTATTGAATAATTGAGGTAATAGTTCCCTCACTCACCGAGAGATGGCGCCTCGCTAGTGTCGCTCAACGCCGAGCTCTTCACTCCTCCCGCTTCCGACGACGCCTGATGCCTGGTCTCAATGTGCGCGCGACTTGAATGGCTGCCCGGCGCCGCTCTCTTGCCCGTGTACTGCGACTTGATGAAGCGCGGATGTCCCCTCTGCATGTAACTGCCTTTGTCATCCTCACTGCGCGTTGACAATTCGGCAAAGTCGAACTCCAGCTGGCTGTGCGAGACTAGCACGTCTGAAGAGGCGCCTAAAAGGAGAAGGATAAACGAATATAATCAGAGATAATTTAATGTAGAGATCATTTCAAACGGAGATCTTTAGTTAGAATGAAATACAGAGACTGTAACTCTACTTTATACGGATTCTACAGTCTCCTCTATAAACTGTTTACTCTATTCTACAGAGAGAGGCTGTATACCGATACTCACAGTATGACCATCGGTGAGAAACGCTTCATATCAGTAAATAAATGAAAAATCCCTCCAGCTGCCATACATTTGCCAAACTTTCAAATTCTGATGAGATGTAACAAAAAGATTTGCAACATTTGCTCGTTTGTTAGACGTTTTTCAAGAGATTGGAAATTGGAAATCAATTCTCTGAAATTGAATTTTGTCACTCATTTACCTCTAGTATCACTTTGAATATTATTCAATTCGATCAAAAAAAGCACTGGCAAACCGACACAGGCGAAATTTTTTGTTTCCAAATTTTTTACTTCAAGATAATAGATGATTCACGTGTCTTTTCAATGTAAATCTTATTGGATTTGGTGAAAGTTGACCGAGCTGACCAATCAAAAGTAACACAGTCAATGTCCACAAATCTTACAATCTCTATAACTAAGAATATTTCTTCAAATACTGTTAATCAAGGATGTCTCAATTATTGAATTTCAAAATAAATCCTCTGAATAAAAACCTGCAATTTTTGAACATGTTTTGTCGTAATAAATGAATAAATAACATCAAATATTTGATTATTACCTGTCAAACTGTACTTGCGGTTCTCCCCTCGCTGACTGACCGACTCCAAATTGTCCTCCTCGGCTTTGGTCAACTCTCCCACATTATCCGTCTCCTGAATACGCTCCATTGAATGATACCTATCATTCAGGCGACTATGCGACAAACCCAGTGTGTCCAACTTTGACGGAACAGACCCCGACACAGAAGCCGGCGACAAAAGGTTGTCCAAACTCCTCGAACGTCCCGGTTTGTCGAAATAGCGATCGTTCAGTGCTGACTGCCTCGAGAGATCCGTATATGCAGGGGTGTGTTCCCTTGATACGGAACGTACTTTTTGAACTACAGGGGGTTGAGGTGGGGGTGGTTGTGGAGGTGGAACCGTTGGTCGTCTAGCTGGTTGAGGTTGAGTTTCGGGCATAATTTTTGTCGTGGTACAAATCAACGGTGTCTGTTGTTGTACAACGGGGAACATGGGCGGTAGTTCCAACTCCGAGATGGCATCCATCACATAATCCAAACCATTCCTTTCACCCTGGTCCTCCAAAGAAATCGTCCAACCATGACACTCAGCCACCCCGCGTTCCGTCAACACTTGTGCGCAAAGATTCTCACACTTTGTCCACGAATCCACGTTCGCCGTAACACTCTCTCCATCGGCGAAATGTAGTTGTAGCGCCATATTCACACGTTTCCTGTTCGCCCTCCATTCCAGTAAATTCGGGGGAAACGATCTCAACCACTGGTTATGACTGGCCAACAACTTTTGTTGACACACCGCTTTGTAGCCGTCATACCCATGGTCCGACACATATTTCAACAAAAACTTGTAAAGATAGGAGGAAGGTGGAAAAACTGACAGACAGTTAGCCATCAACAACCATCCACGTTCACAGTTGGTCGCGATATCATTTCTCCAAGTCTGATTCACAAGCTGACACAAAATCTCATCTCTCAACTTTTCATTTGACAACCCTTTATAAGCGATATAATCACCTAACAACTGTTCCTTTTTCCCAGTCAACGTTTCATCATTCATGAAACGTAAAATCAATTTAAACAACGCTAACGAATCAGCAAAATCTGAATCTTTCGCCTTGTTCAAGAAAGGAGTTTTAATAGGTTCCCTCTTCATGCCCCAAACATGAGACTTGAAATAGATGTTTGTAAACTTGCTGAATGCATGTTGATCAATGTCAGACGGCAAGGGTGGCTGAGTTGTTTTCTCGACCACAGGTCCGACGACTTTGACAAGTTGTCGCTCGTTGTGAACCGGTTGCCATTCTTCCAGTTTGTTGAACATGAAGGCGAGTTCAGCGGGAATGTCGAGATGGTTGACGCCTGCCACGGCAATTGTGCGGTTCGCCTTTTCTTGTTCCTCTTTTGCGCCTTCACCTTGGCGCGTTCCCGAGCCATTTCTGCGCGGCGTTTCATTTCCTCCTGCAAGCAGAAAATGGAATAATTTTACTTCAATAAACAACATGATGAGTGAATTACAATACTAATTTAAAGTTGAAGAAATACTCATAAAATTCCAACCAATTTCTGGTTGATGATACTATGGTAAACAGTATAAAATTTTGACAATAATGAGAAAAATTGAGTTAATGTCAAATTTAAGTGGAATTGTGACATGACCTCAAGTTCCTTTCATCACGAAATGGTTACACATCAATATTCATTCTACAAATTACATTTTGTCATTGATTTGAATTTGAAATCGGGGTTAGGACTGAGTCATAAAATACTTTGATTGCTTACTGCTAATGCTAATATTAATCAGAAGCTAAGAATGTTCAACATTCATTACTGTTGTAAGTTATTTGAATAATGGATTTCAATTTAAAAAAGCGTTGTAATTGGTTTGAGAATAATAAGATCAAATTGTGTTTGAATAATTGCTGATGGACGAGAATCTAGAAAATCTCTGAAATAATAAAGAAGAAAGAAGGCTACAATTAGTATTTGCTTCTATGCAAAACTAGGAAGTACTATTTAAAATGATGTCATTTATTGTGTCGTTTATCAGACTCATGAACAAGACACATAAACCACCAAGTTATACCAGGATTACCCCTCACGCAAATCGCTTGTTTGGATAGAACTTACTGGGTTGTATTGTATTAAATGCATTATTGTCTACTGTCTACATTATTGCATAGCGTGTGGCACAACTATCGCGTTAGCTAGCTGCTCAAGTTTGAGAGGGTATTGTCACAATTTGTCACGCAATTCAAACAAGTATGATAAACTAATTGAAACATGTTTTTATGAATTGTACAGTGCACGCACTAAAGTTTCTGTTTGAATTTATTGCTTTATCTAGGTGAGACACAATCGGCATTTAAAAGTTCGTTGTATATTGTATGACAAAACTTTTCTAAGAAAGACCATTATACGAGTATTCTATTGAATTTGCCTTTCAAAGTAAAAGCTAAGTAACAAAGTAAAAGTAAAAGCTAAGTAACAAAGTAACAAAGTAAAAGCAAAGTAAAGCTTTTATGTAGTTACTACAATCTATCTTGAACATTCAATTAATTGTTACCAGATTTATATTGTAATGAATTTGACTTTCATTATTAAATAGTTACTACAGTATACTAAATCTAGAACATTTAATCCATTGTTATCATCTTTTGTGTTATTATTGCAAGAAAAGAATAAGGTGAAAGTGAACTGAAGAGATAGATAGCCTATACGAAAGAATAAAAGATTTATGAAGAAAAAGAAGAGGTATTTTCACCTTTAATTGTGTGTATCTCTTCCTTTGGCGTTTTCCTCTGAAATGAGCCTGAGCTTTGACGATTCCTTTTCTCAAAGTCATGTACTTCTTCCTCTCTCTCCATCCTCTGTTAAAAAGAGAACACATAAGATTTGTAACAAATTTCATTCCTTTCTAAGATGTTCTAATAATAGTATTCCAATCATTAGAAAATCACAGAAATATAGGTTAAAACGAGGAGACCGCCCTTACAGTCCATTGCGAACCCGCCATACCCGAACGAGACGCTTTTTAAGGTAACAATTTTATTTTCTGAGCTGCTAAGTCACGTGTTTAGGAACCAACTCCATTGGCCCTAACATCCAGATAGAAGTATTTTTGTTACAGTAGAATCATCTCACTGTATTTGACTCTTTCCAAATAAACTGAATTCTCTTCATTTGGCTATGACTGTTAAGAGTAAGATAAGAGTAAAGCTATGACTTGTCATATAGCCTAATACGTTGATACGGATCATTCACTGAATATCTGTTCAAATTAGGATGAACTTGAACTCCAAAAGCTTGGAGCTTCGTATCCTCCAACAGCTGATGTTGCCAATTAGAGTTATCATTAAGCTATGCCTAAATTATGTTTTCTGAAATCAAAAGGAACAATGGATGCTTCACATTGCGTTTTAGTAGTTTACATCACATACAAGAGACTTAACCGCGTTAAGAAACTTAACCGCTTAGCGTTTTGGTTTCAGCTATCTATACCTATTGTTTCTTCTTGCAGTAATAGGTGTACATTGCAAGTAAGAAATAAATAAAAACATGGTTACCTAATCGTGTCGACAATACCCGAAAAAGGTAATGAATTGAGCGACAATACCCGAAAAAGGTAATGAATTAAGCGACAATACCCAAAAAAGGTAATGAATTAAGCGACAATACCCAAAAAAGGTAATGAATTAAGCGACAATACCCAAAAAAGGTAATGAATTAAGCGACAATACCCTAAAAAGGTAATGAATTAAGCGACAATACCCAAAAAAGGTAATGATTTAAAACCGTACATAATTTATCCAACACAATCCAGAATACTCGAATCAAAATGTCTCATTAAAACTCCAACCGTACCTGTAAGCAGACTGCAATTTGATGGCACTTCGCTTTGAAGACGAATAGTGTTTGCGCGCAAGGAATCCCCTCGTCCACTTCTGCAGTATGACTGCCGCTCGGCGTAGTATGGCGATTCGTTCGCGCTCCAGCGTGCGTTCCAGGTTCTCCCTGAGGAACACCTTCGATGTTCCCAGCTGGTATTCGCCGTGGTGCCGGTCCAGGATTAGGTTGCACAACTCTCTACAAAATGCGATTCATTCATTAATATAGCTTATCAAAATTAATTTATTTACGAGATTACAATAGAATAAGATTGAAGAACAGACTGAGTCCAGAACGTATCTTCTTCCCAATTTTCATTAATTGATATTAGAAGTAAGTGTTATGTTCACACTTGATGTAAATTATACATAAATATGAAGGTGAATTTCACCTTCAGAAAGTGGATCTCTCACAAAGTAGAGGCAGTATGGCTTTATGATACTGCATCACTTTGGTTGCCTTCCCAATCCATTTTTCTCCATCTTTCTCTGGCTTCTCAAGGTTACACTCAAAGTTTGCATAGGCAACAAGTGGAAGCCTGAATTTATTCAGATGAGTTTTCAGATTGTTGTGAAACTAAAAATATTCGAGTAATATTATTGAAAATAATATCAAATATTACTTATAATTTCCATTTAACACAGAATAGAATTAAACAAACTTCAAAATTATAATTCGTGTATTTCTAAAATAGACAACAATAATTACTTTCAATCAAAAATTCATTTCAACGGATATCTTGGAGAATAAAAAGAGATTGGGATCGTGTTACTACAAAACTCGGGTACATATCGGGCACAAGATGCAATAGCAACACGAAGTACAGAATGCAGAAGAATGGAGCAACGCAAATAAAAAATTATCCGTCCAGTATGCGCTGCTCTATACAACTCGATTTTCTATTGCATCCTGTGCCCGAGTTTTGTAGTAATGGAAACCTACCTTTAGACGAATCAAACAAAATATAGGTAACAAATATAATTTTCCATTATTTAATTTTCGACTAGGGCTACTTGTCAGTGTATATTATTAGATACAAATTTCAATCACATTAGGTAAGTTACCATTTAGATAATTTTTCTATGAAGAAGGTGGCTTCTTGATCCATGACGAGCTGCTATGTGAAATATTCACTGGGTTGTAATACCGACAATGCAGTCACAGTGACTGCCGGTATTCAGTGAATTTTTCTTTTTCAACACAACATGTTTATGCTCTTTTTAGAGACAGTTTCAAGGGTAAATCTATTATTTTTAAGATTGTATCATTGTATTGTCAATAATAATGAATAGATTGAATAATTAAAATAAATTACGAACCTAGAAGGCGTGCCCCTAGGCGGCACCACCCTGGCGGGCATCAGATACCGATAGCGTTCGGCAAACTCCTGGAACCGGATGCGGATCGGGTAGCCGACCTTCCTGATGCGAATGGTCTCCAGCATGCCCGAGTAGCGCAGCTGTTCCAGCACAATCGGCATGTCGAATTTCATCGCTGCCTTGTCGTTGTTCGGCTTGATGCAGCGCACGAACCACGGGTTGCATCTGGAATTCAGAACAAGATTTACAATGTTGCAAATATAGGTAGCCTATTATACAAAATTAGAAACGCAGGGAACACGGGTTGCGAATGAAATTAAGAAAAAATAGCTCAAAAGAAATAGAATATCAAAATTAGAAACAAATTACAATATAGAAACAAGAACAATAAACTATAGAACTATAAATAACTATAATAACTATAATATAACTATACCATAACTATACTATACTATACTATATATATAACTATAACTATAATAACTAAACAATAGAACTATAAATAAGAACAATATAGGTTGGACAGGAATCAATAATTCTAAATTAAAGGCTTATAAGAAGATCAGTTAGAAAAGTCGCTATCAAATTCACTTTCAACATATCTATTCACAGGGTTTAATCAGGGTTTGGTACGATATAGTCGGGTCGAGCAAAGAAAACATTCTGGCTTGATGGGAAAATATGACTCCAGCTCGGTCAATATTAGTTCAATAATTATTAATTTGGCCTCGAAAAAATTCTAAATCTACAATTTGAGACTAAATTTATAATTCTTGAACCAATACTGTCCGAGCTGGAGTCATTTTCTCATCCTGGCAGAATATCTTCTTCGATTGGACAGACTATATACAAATATGTGTGGTCTAGTGGAAATGATGTATTTACAACAAAATATCGATCAATTTTAAGATCTTTTGTAAAGGTAAATAGATAGATTAAATGATTGGACTATAGATAGCCTACTGAAATAACTAAGTAAATAGCACATAAATATGAAATAATAAATAACATATCATAATCCATTCACTATTTGCGTTCTGACTTATCTAAATCACTCTGTATTAAAACATAATAATGAATGAGTCATGTTATGATTTTAAAATAAAATAAGAACTTACTTGGACATGGATTCGAGCAACTGTTGCAGTGAATCGTGGAACCTGGCAGCCACAGTGGGTGTACGCGGCTTCATCGTGATGAAACGTCCGTTCGATTTGTTCAAGGTTTTCGACGCTTCTTGACTAGATCTCACCGACACAAACATCTTGCTCAGCATCTGTTACAAACAAATTATTGACATTTATAGTATGAATAAACACATTATTTAGAGAGAACTTCCATATACATATACATTTTAGCATCTGACACATCATACAAAGTGACATTTATTGCCTAAATGAACACATTATTTAGAAAGAATGATCCAAGATATTCTTAAAAGTAATTTTAAATACTTTTATCCTATTCTATTCACTCATTATTTTTAAGAAGTGCTTTGAAAGAAACTGCTTAACCGCCCTCTCTATTCTTTGAGTGAGGAGAAGATAATTAGTTTTGTCAGTTTTTGTACCAAAAAAATATGTGTTATTAATCCGAGCGAGATTTAAATTGACCACCGGAATTGATCAACTTCACATTCTCAACTATTTACTGATGCATTAAATTAATTCACTTACCGGCAAGGAACTAAATATCGATAATTGTATTAATGTATAAACTCCTAATTTTAAATTATCCACTCATTTAGTCAATAATTCATCCACTTAACAGCAACGAACTCAATATCAACAGTATCTGAATATTTTCAATCATAACCTACTCTAGAACATGGTACGCCATAGTGGAGTAGGTCAATATTTCCACACAGAAAACACTAAAACCCGTAAAGACACATTATAAGATGCTTCTGAAGCTAACTATTGTATAAACTGTAATTATTGTAGAGTTTCTAATATTCTGTAATTGATGTAGTAGTTTTAGTTTTATTTGGGAAATAAACTTTCATTTATTTATTTACTGATTTGTTCAATTTTCACTAGTATTCAACATTGGAAAACTTCAATTTTATTATTGTTTATGTACTTGTGGTAACAAATAAAGTTTGAATTTAGTCACTTACCTGCAACGAATTCGATATTAACAGTAAATATCAATTGATCAACACCTCATTTTCAATGTTGAAAATCAATTTTTCTACACAGTTTCAATTATTTACTCAATTAATTTACTCACCGGCAACGAACTCGATATCAGCAGTTCAACAACGTCCGGCCGCAGCGTGTCGCGGTTTTTATCCAGGAATCCCTCCACATTGTACCAGACAGGGCCGGCGTAGTGGCGGATGCCGAACTCGGGTCCGTTGAGACGGGGCCGTGAGTACAACTCGTTGAGGGCGTGGTTGTAGTGACACTTTTCCAAAAATGAGTGATCGGTGGCGCGCGGAAAGTTGGATTCGTCGTCCAGTAAGTGCAGGATGCCCACCGGTTTCTTGGAGTAGATGGATTACTGGCATGTTGTCCTGGAAATTGATAGAAAATGGTTGGAGAGTTGAATATTTAATTCGATTATCAAAATTGAAACTAATTAGAGTGAAATTGCATCAATTTAGATAGACTTGAATTAATGAAGTTTTTTCTTTAAAATAACTGCATTTTTCGACGTCAGATTCCAACAGAAATTGATGAATTTAAATGAAATTAATTTTTCTGTCTTCATCCTACTTGAACTGTTGATGACAATTATAACAAATCACGTTAATAACTTTCACTTCAACAACAGTACTAACAATTTTGTTGATTGTTGCATGCATTTCGAAGCACTACGATTGGCTCATTTTACCAAAACGCGTCCGACAAGTAACTTAATCGAGCTTACTATAGCTGAAGTGGATTATATTATAATGATAGTTAATCGAATTTCAGTTGACATGGGATATAATTAGTAAATGGTTTTTAATCTAGAAAGAATTGAATGGATGAGATCAAGTTTTTTCAATTGAAAAATTGACTTCATAAGGCGTAAAATGAATTGTTTCTTATTCACCAGTTGGGTAACTAGTATTCTGTTTCATAATTCGACAGTTTAGAGAATGAATTGTTGAAATTGTTAGCCTGTAACCAGACCCTTTTGGATTCAATCGCAGTGAAATGATTCCATTGGGCTTTGTTCGATTAAGTCATTGAACATCAGTTTAATTGTATTAACTTTTGAGTCATTGAAATCAAAGATAACTACTTTAAACTGTTGAGATTGAGTGGTAGAAAGGACTTCCTAGTCCTAACTCCTTCTAATAAAGAATATTATTCTATTTCATTTTCTCAACGACATGTCTTAGCATCAAACATTTTTTGATTTAGTTACCTTCCATTAGATTTAGTTACAGAGTCTTGAATGATTTCGAAGTAACTAAAAATTCCAGACATGACGAAAAAGGATTTCCAATTTCAAAATTATTCTCAACTAAGAAAAAACAACAATCCCGCTGTTTACCCCTTTACATTTTTCATTTCAGTTCCAACACTTTCAACGAAAAAGTAAAGTGTACTTCGCATCTTGAACGTTGATTATTCACAGAAAGCTAAGTAGAGAGAGCAAATAATAAATAATAAGTACTCTGTCCAAGCAAAGAAGACATTTTTCCAAGAAAGAAAAATGACTCCAGCTCTGTCAAAATTGGTTCAAAAGTGATACATTTCGCTCAAATTGTAAAGCAGAATGTATTTTACAAATTTATGATTTTTGAACCAATATTGATCGAGATGGAGTCATTTTCCCATTTTGACAGAATGTCTTCTTTGCTTGAACAGACAGACTGCAGATGCTTATTCAGATGACTTATTGCTTATTTGAATACTTACAGAATAAGTAATGTTCTGCCAAACGATTTTCTCCTTAGCGTACTCTTGTTGCTCCAGCTTAAAAATGTGTTTATTAAAATAAAACTGGAGATTTTCGTTAGCATAGTTGATGCAAAGCTGTTCGAAGCTGTTTTCCTAAAAACAAAAAAAAATCATTTTTGAATCGAGTCTTCACGTTTCTTATTCTTAAAACATAAGCAATATACAATTTCCGAATCTCTCTAAATTCTAGCTTTTCCATAGTTTTTTGCCCCTATTCAATAAATATTAAATGCATCTTGCAAATACTGTGCTTAGGAACTTTTTTCCAGAATTTTCATCAGACTACTGCAAGATTGAGTAGCAGAGAGCGTACCTTACAAGAAAAGTCTGTTGTTTTTCCTGCCATAATTTATAAGATGCAAATGAGTTAGTACTGCATATTTTCAATAGGAACATAAGATATTAACTCACAATCAACAACAGACTAGCTAACTAAGATTTATTGCAGCTCTAATTGAAAATTTTTCAACATTACGAAATGTAGATTACAAATTTAGAATTCTAGTTTTGTTGTATCTTGTATGCATCGCTTTTTCAAAAGTATTTCAGTGATAATTTATTCTCAGACAACCTCAATAAAAAATTTTCCAAACAGTTAGATAGTTTTCTTCTTGATACTGTTTATACGAATAATTAATTATAACTGAAATTTATTTAGTTTTCAAGAAGTCTGGCTTTTCTTCATTGACAACCTCAATTTTTCAAACAGTTGATTTGTTTTCTTGATAATGTTTCATGATAATAGAAAAAATTCATTATTACTGACATTCATTGTGTCTCTGAGAATTCCAGCTTACAAATAATGAAAATTAAATCAAGATTTAGTATTTCACAGACAGTATTCTACACTATAATACTAATAATTATTTGCTAAAAACCTATGATACAAATAATTTATTGAATAAAAATAAAAATCAAGTAGACCTACCCCTTTAAAAACTCTAAAAATATGCAACTTTAAAAACGTTACATCACAATAGTAAAAGGGTACTTGATTTTTATTCATTAATTTGAAGTAGCCCTGAATGTGATTTTCAAATAATTTATTATTCCTAAAATTGATTTTGTCTACAAGAATTCTAGCTTACAAATAATAATGTAGTATTACACTAAAGTATCCTACAAAGTACAAACCATTATTTATACACTACAAAACTAATATTTTTTGTTAAGAACTCACTTTGAAATCTTCGAACCCAAATATATCCAGGATTGAAATAGCCGTTGTTTTCTTAGTGCCTTTGTAAACGATATGATTAATTCTAGCCACTAGCCAGGCGAACAACGAACTGTACAGAGCCTTGGCGAAAGCATCTCTTGCATCCAGGGCTTGGTCTATACTCAGGGCTGTGAGAAGGCGTTCGTTTCTCGCTTCCTGTTAACAAAATAAGCATAATAAATCAAAGAGATTTACTCAAGAATGATATCCAACAAATCAAATAAAAAATTGAAAACAATATTAATAAAACTAGATTAAAAAACTTTCGTTCCTTGCTTTCTGAAATAAAAATTGCATGTTTGTGGGTGTTTAACATTCAACATTTTTTCTAAGAATATTAATTCAATTTATATTATTTTCAAGAACTAAACCAATTGAACATGAACATTTGAATCCACATCCACTGACAGTTCGGACTGTGACAGTCAAAAACTGTAAGTGGATGGGAAACCGGCAGTCCAAAACAGCTGTAAACCAGCTGATTATCGTTGAACGATCAGCTGTGAACGATCGAACTCTCAGTATATTTTGATTCATTTCATCTATTGCACAAAACTACTGACACATTATGAAAAATATTCAAGCTAGATTTGAATATTGAATTTGCAATACTAAAACTCATTTGAAAACAATAAAATTAGTTTACAATTGAGAAAACTACTTGGATTGTTCACAATATGAACAATTTTCAAGCTAGATTTGAACATTTAAAAGCAGCACCGGTATCAAAACTCGATGAAAAAATTGGAAAACAACACGTAAATTAGTTTGGGATTGAGACAACTTATTGGAATACTCACCGTAGTTTTAGTGGTAAGTGCCTGTTTGATTCCATCCACACTTAGTTGTAGTAAATGACCGGTCCACCGGATTTCAGCATCCGAGCCGATTTCCACTCCTTCCTGACCATGTTTCAACTGTTTTCTATGGAAATACACGTTTCCCAGATGAAGCACTGTGAACAAAAATTGGAATTATCGAAACAAAATTGTAACAGCATTGAAATACAGTAGTAGTCCATATGTCTTACATTTAGTAGGCCCACGCGTTTACACCGGAGTTATTAACACAATTGTTAATAACTTTTGTGATTAACTGCATGTTAATAACAAAAGTTAATAAGAGAAACTTTCTAACTAATTAGTTTTCACTAGTTAACCAATGAAATTTGTAAATAACATTTGACTCTTGTCAGCCATCTTGTCTGGTCCCAGTACACCAGTTAATGGTGCGAGATTAAATGAAAAGACAAGACGGTGTCAAACCACTGATTTAATGGAAAGTCGAGATACCGGTTTCGGTTGTTACACCATTATCAATCTCTGGTATACTGACCAGAATGATCTGGTGAACAGTTAACAAGAGATTGATAATGAGGTAACAACCGAAACCGGTATCTCGATTTTTTAATAAATCAGTGGTTTGACAAAGTCTTGTCATTTCATTTAATATGGATAACTAACACAATATCACCATCACAACTACTCAAAAAATGGTGCGAGAGGTGGGTAGGGAGGCCTGTTATTAAAGCGCCCTGTACACAGGGGTTGTAGTGTCGGCCAGTTGAATACCGTAACTGTAACCAATCACTACTTTCGTTGTTTGAATCAATGACAAGACGAAGGCTGTGATTGGCTACAGATATTCAACTAGCCGACACTACAATCCCCGTGTACAAGATGCTGAAATATTTCATTGTTGTCTGTCTTCATTGTCTGTCCAAACAGAGAAGACATTCCGGCAAGATGGGAAAATGTCTCCAGCTCGGTAAATATTGTTTCAAAAATTATAAACCTGATCTCATATTGCAGAAAACGTTCTGAAAAAATTGCAGAAAAAATTGAAGACTGAATTCAATATTTTTGAACCAATATTATTGATCGTGTTGGAGTAATTTTCTCATTTTGCCAGAATGTCTTCTTTGCTTGGACATAATATACTTGAAATCTTCATGAATTTCTTCTTATTGCCTAAAACAAGAGAAATAAATGATACGAGAAACTGGGAATACAGTTACAAAAATAATGATTCGATGTTCTCGAAAATTTTTCAATACAAAACGTGGAGAAAATAGCCTACGTTGTTGTAAATTAAATAATGCTTGATTTATGATTTACCTGATGCAAGTATTCTGAAAATGGTATCTTGTTCTTCAGAAGTGAATCCCAGCACTTGCATAGCAGACAAAAGAGACTGGAAATCTTCTCCATCATATTTTCCATCTATCTCACAGTTTCCACCCTGGAAAATAAACAGCCATTCATAAAATTCTACTAAATAAATTTAATCTGATTATTCTGTGTTTTTATCCAATAATTTTATTGAAATTTCTCGAATGAATAGATGATTAGTTGAATAAATAATGAATTATTTGAAAGAAAAAAATTAAATTGCGTCCATTAAATTGGATGGAAACATTCAAACTGCTAATTACATGAATACATTGAAATTATTGTTTATTCATTGACTTATTACTAAGGCAAAATTAGAACTCACAGATGTTTTCTTAAGCCACGTTTACACCAGAGTAACACAATAAATTATTGTTAATAACTTTTGTGATAAAATTATTGTCATATAAACTTTATATAAAAGTTATTAACAATTGTGTTATTAACTGCGGTGTAATCGTGGCTTCAATATTGACCTTAAAGTTACAGAATCCATTATTGAGCGAACAATCAATATATTTTTTGTCAAGTAAGAAAATTACTTTGAAATTTTAATAAATCACGATAATTTATTTCAAAGATAATTTGAACTTTTCAATCATGATCCTTACCTACACTCGTTTATGAATTTTCAATCACAGTGATACACTGTATCAATCTTACTTTACACAATCACTGTACTTTTGGGAAATAAAAAAGAGATTATGGCAAGATGGGAAAACGACTCCAGCTTGGACAATATTGGTTCAAAAATAATAAATTTGGTCTCAAGTTGTAGGAAAAATTTTGTTCTACAATTTGTGACCAAGTTTGTAAACAAGCTGAAGTCATTTTCAAATCTTGCCAGAATGTCTTCTTTGCTGGATCAGACGATACAATACAATATTGACATCACATTCCCCTTATATTATTACAGAAATTAAACTTATTTGAACTCATTATTAGCCTGGAAATGTTCATTTTTAAGTCACTGGCGGCTCGTGCCCACGAAAAAGGTGAAGTGCTCTCCAGTAAAAGATACGGACACTTCACCTTTTCCGTGGGTACGAGCCGCAAGTGTTTTAAGTTGATGAATAAGATAAAAAATGTTTTATTACCTGGTTGAGGTAGAAATATTTGTCAGCAGACAGAAGTCCGTACTTGAGTGCGTTTTCTTCAGATAATCCCGCTAGAAGTTCGTAGAAAACGTGATAGTTCCTCTCCTCAGGAGCCTGGGTGACTATTCGAGATTTTTCCAGAAGGTATTCGGTAACCTTAGCTCCCAGGATCACTCCACTTGAAAACAAACAAACAATGATTAAATAGAAAAAGTGAATTTTTCAATATTAAATCAAATATTATCTTCAACAGAAATGAAAAAACCAAGTTTATAGTTGAAGAAAATAGAGTCTCAATGAACAAAAATATTTTTCCTTCATATCATTATTCTCTTATACATTATTGTGACAATATGGTTATCAACGTTCCAGTATGTTATTAGGGTAGATCACCCAATACAAATTGATGTAACATAAATAATCAAAATGTAACGGTTGAATCACAGTGACTATATAGAAGTGGGTTGACTATAATAACTGTAGGTTGAATATAAAAAGTTTATGACTTGTTCTAACTTCGCCAATTGATGGAGAACGACACTGTATAATAGAATTTGTAGCCTATACTCCTCAATATCATAAAAATTGAATTTATTCGATCAAACAATCAAATATAAGCCATGAGTTCTAGAATACTCAATGTAATACAGGTTATGTACCTATAATCATAACCATCTATCAATTCTATAATTGATAGATGGTTATGCTATAATTACCTTCCAATTCAATCTTATCTTCAATTTGAATTCATCCAGTGTTCCTATCATCAATGCCAATTACCATGTGATGTAATTATCACATTATATTGTGAATATTAATTCAATAATTTCAGATAAACAGAGCATTCTATTTCTTGAGAATTCAATGCTAGAACAATGCTACAACCAAATTCCGAAATATGTCACACACACTCGAAAACAATAATAATCTACAGAAAGCACAGGTAGTCTGGTCGAGCAAAGAAGACATTCTGGCAAGATGAAAAAATTACTACAGCTCGGTCAATATTGGTTCAAAAATTATAAATTTGGGCTCAAATTGTAGAGCAAAATTTTCTTCAATTAGAGCAACGTTTTCTTCAATTTGTAACCCAACTCATAATTTTTAAACCAATATTCACCGATCAGGAGTAGTTTTCCAATCTTCCCAGAATGTCTTCTTTGTTCAACCAGACTCTACATAGCGTAGGCAACTCTAGGCATTAAATTCCTCAACAAACAGTCCTATAAGACAAACTTACCAATGTGACATTCCCAGGTGACATTATTCATTATTGGGGTTCGACAGTCGTTACATTTGGGTACACTCGCATGTGTACCCAGATGATCTATCTTGGTCGAGTGGCTCACAGGGGACCAACAAGTTGCAAACAAACAAGTTGCGGCACAAGTTCGGCAACAAGTTTGACACACAACAATGCTAAAGACATTGATTTATTACACGACCCAACTCAAAGTTCGGGGCCTGAATTCTTAGAAAACAGAACTCAGAGCTGGAGGGACTTGGACTGTTATGTTGAGGAAGGAAGTCGAGAAGAACTTTCAGTTGGTCTTATTTCAAGTTAACTATAGCCTGTCCAAGCAAAGAAGACATTCTGACAAGATGCGAAAATAACTCCAGCTCGATCAATAGTGGTTCAAAAATTATAAATTTGGTCTCAAATTGTAGGAGACATTCTGATCTACAATTTGAGACCGAATTTATATTTTTTAAAACCAATATTAACCGTGCTCGATTTGTTTTCCCATCTTGCCAGAATGTCTTCTTTGTTTGGACAGACTGTAGCAACTAGTGAGTTGCTAGAGGACCTAGTGAACTCTGAGGACGAGGAAGGGGGTAGAGATGAGATGGAGAAGAAAGTAGGGGGGAGGGAAAGGAGTGGAATGAAGTGAGGAGAAAAGAATAATAGTTAAACTAGTACATGAAAATGAAGAGGAATTAGAACTGTAGATGGGGAAGATGAAAAAGCATGAAGACAAGATTAGTGTATTAGGATTGAAGAGGATGAGAAATTGAAGGAAATGAGGAGGAATTAAAAAGAGAAGGAAGAATATAAAGAGTAGGAGGTACCGAATGAGACAAGATGAGTTGAGAAAGAAAAAGAATAGTAAAAGAAAGAAAATGTAGACGAGAGGAGAAAATGTGGGTTTAATAGGAGGCAAATAAAGTTTTCTGGTAGTTATTTTACAATATTTATATTTTTTCTTGTTCAAGTTCCTTTGTTCAGTTCAGTAAATAGACAGGAAACAGATTTAATAGAGATTGAGTGGGATTAAAAATGTGGATGAAAAAGGTAGGAATTGGAGAAAAGCATAATTTAGAGAAGATAACAGAAAGTGGAAATAGTATAGGAAAAATAAAGTTATAAAGAAAAAATTCTTCTTTTTTCAGATAAGTTGTAGACCTATATCCTATTAACGATCACTCGAGACAAAATGAAAAACTTTTTGAGTGTGAGTGCGCGTGAGTATGAGGTGGCTACCTTAGTCTTGACAAAACATAACCTATAAACAAGGTATAGCATCCAACGTCATAGCATTGGTAATGCGTATGTGTAGTAAAGTTGACTGTGTCATCGCAACAGTACCAGCCCTGTTTGTTTATGTTGTGAATTTGTTTACTTCGTCTCAAGTCATCGTGAATAAGGTATGGTGTTAAAGTTCCCTTATGGAATAATTAACTACCAAATGTGTTGAGAAACTCTATATAGATGAGTAAATAATAAGTACTGTACTAGTTTTTAATACTCAGTTTCTCAAATATGTTGAGAAAATCTATATACAGGGTTACAGGTATAGGTAAAGATGAGTAAAAATAATGAAAATACAAATTTTTGACACTCACTCTTTGAAATGCACCTCCAGAAACTTGCCAAACCTCGACGAGTTATTGTTGCGCACCGTTTTGGCGTTGCCGAAACTCTCCAGCAGGGGCGACGCCTCCAAAATCTGTTCGGTGATCAGGTTAGATGGCGCTTTGTTGACGGCAGCCAAGTACTGCATGACCAGTTTGGTCGACTCCGTTTTGCCCGAACCGGATTCGCCCGAAATGACCACCACCTGACTGCTGCGCGGCAGTGCCGAGTAGGCTGCCGAGCCGATTGCGAATAGATGCCTACGACAAAACGACAAAGTGGGACGTAAGTGAAACGACAAAGTGGGACAGATTCGAATAAATTATGAACATATTACAATAGAAAAATAATAGATTTATGTTATCAGCTTTCATTCTGAAAACATTAGCCTACTACCGTAAAAATTTGGTGCTTTTTGGTTGATTGACAAAGTTGAACATCAGCAAAACGACAAAGAGGCACATAAGTGAACCGACAAAGTGGTACAATTTAGAATAGATAGTGAATATTGCAAAAGTAGAATGATATAGTCTGGTCGAGCAAAGAAGACATTCTGCCAAGATGTGAAAATGAATCCAGCTCAGTCAATATAGGTCAAAAATTAAAAATTTGTTCTCAAATTGTAGAGCAGAATGTTTCACACAATTCAAAACCAAAATTATAAAACATTTAAGAAACATTCTGCTTTACAATTTAAAATTAGACTCATAATTTTTAACCAATATTGACCGAGCTAGAGTCATTATCCCATCCTCCCAAAATGTATTTTTTGCTATGAGTGCAAAATAAGCATAGCCTAGTTTTTCTTTTAAACAATGAAAATCGACACAATATTTTGTTTTCCATACAATCAATAAACGTAAATAATTTTCGGTCAAATTTTATTTATTTTGCTAAAACATTGTTTTTAGACCTGCAGTTCCACATAATATACATTACATTGAGAAATTGCAATATAATTAATGATAAATTGTTTGAAAGATCAACTGAAAACAATTTTCTTCCAATTAGATTTTTACTATTCCATTGATTGCTGGAAAACCTTCATCACTGACCAAGGAACCTCCTTGTCACTGACATTCAGAAACGCACACAATGGACTTATCAATATATTACAAATAATGATTTCCTCTGTGATTAGTTATCCAAATTGACATAAATTGATCACGTGCTTGAATCAAATATGCAAGGAATGCCAATAGGTAGCTTTGGAAATGTATTTCACTTACGGAGGTAGACTGCCAAGAATTTGCCCTTCATATTTCTTGACTACATCAAGGCCATACATATCGTACATTTTGTACGGATTTACTGCAATTAGTATACTCCCTACATAGGTCTGAAAAATACAAGATTAGATTTACCAAGGTGTGAAAAAACAATCAAAAACAAATTATTCTACTTGATATTCATTTCCTATTGTACAGTATAATCAATCTATAACATTTATACTGCGATAAAGGTTTATCAATAAATAATTTATAACAATTATATAATGATACATCACAATTGTATCAACAAAATTTACTTCAATTACAGATATAAGCTATTGTACTGTAACTTAGTTATAGTTGAAATTTGATAGCTAAGAATTTTGGGTAATCATTTTATTTCACCTTATCATTTTATTACATTTACAACTATCAATAAGTAGAGAGATTGTAAAATTATCATAAATGAACTGACTTACAGTATTCAAGAAACAAAAATAATATTTATTTTTATATTATACAGACAGTAAATATATGAATATCCTACTTACATAGATAAGTTCTCTGTCATAACGTATTTTCAGGTTCCATAGTAATGATGCTTCGTTGAGATCTCTGAAAAAAGAAAATTGTCATTTCAAAATAGAAAGTTCCCATTACCGGATTCGAATGACATTCTGCTAATGAACAGTTAATGACAAAGTAAACATTTTCTAAAAACGGGGACTTTCTTTGATTTCAATGAGAGAGATTCAAACTACCTACAAAGTAATTGCAAAAAAGAAACAGATTAATTGCAAAACAGCATATTTCTTGCGATGGAAGAATTAATGCCAAAATATTAACAGTTGATAATAATAGTAATCAAGTTTCATACAGTATAAACAAAAGATTATATTAATAATTTTCTCTTTCTATATACTGTGAGAAAATCTTAATGAAAAACTTGAATGTTTCTGGAATTTACACCATTGTACGAGTAATATCAATAAGGAATATATAACAATTATTAGGCTTCAGTTCAGATCCAACTTGAGAGAGCAAATTTCGGCAATTTACTGACAGTAATTTTCCACTTTTTTAGCATATTTCTTTTTAGCATAAGTCTAGTTTATGAACAATTATTATTCAATCATTTTGTGATATTTATTCATTTGTTAATGGAACTCGTTTCATTCGATGAATTGTGTTCCAGTCCAGTGTAAAAAAACTAATATTCTATTTGGGATTACTCAGTCAACTTAGTCAACAGATTACTTAGTTAACTGTAGGCTAGAGGAAAAATTGAGTAATTGGGTAACCTATGCTGACTTGCAACAACATAAACTAATAAGAAACAAAATGAAATTTAATATCGATTACAGTATTAATTTTCAAAAATATGATTGAATATAGTAGTTACTCACGATAGTTGTATCATATCTTCGATTCCATTTTGTCCGAGATCCTGTCTTCTCCTCACCCCATTGGCTGAGGTAAGGGAGAATACCTGAGGCTGTAACACAAGAAAAACAAAAATATTAGTCAAGAAATTGATGGATTCAATCAAATTTAAATGGAAAATGAAGTAATAAAAAAATCAATAACACTGATTATTATAGGCTTATTTCTCCAGATTGGATCACAATATCCTTACTTCAGATTAGCCTATTATTTTTTACTTTCAAGGCAGATTCTGTGAGCATCAATAGTAACATGTAACAATATATATATATATATATATATAATATATATATATATAGATTAGATTATCCTGTTCTGTCCTGTATTTATTGAAGTCTTTTTCAACATGAGTTATATTTCTCAATAATTTTCTATATTTCTTGTAGTAGGCCAACAAACGTTTGTTGTCGTTTTGAACTGAAGTATTCCAATTTTTTATAATTATTATATGTTAATAATACTTGAAAACTTTTATAATTAATGAGAATATAGCAAACTAGCCATGCAAAAAACTTAGGATACAAGAAATATCGAAAATTAATCTGAAACAGTCTCATTATGATCGGCACATAACTGTCTTGTTGTCGTTTTGAACTGAAGTATTCCAATTTTTTATAATTATTATTAATTATAATTAATAATCTTATGAAGCTCTAATGCTTTATAAATCCTCTAATGCTCTTATAAAAACAAGGAGTTCGCCTCCTTGATAAAAAATTAATAAGTTTTTATTATCGTTCAACGAGTTTATCAAATTAGCTAATTTAATAATTTAAGAACGGGGCATCAGTGAAATAAACTCCAGAAATGGAATAAGAAAATGATGAAGAAGAAGGTGGAGATGAGAGAGAGAAGAAAAATAAAAAGAAAGAAGAAACACGTTAAAATGTTAAAAGAACCTTGCCGGTGGTAAGCGAGCAATACAGAGAACAACTTCAAATTTCCACGGGGAATAAAACCGCGTTTCCACTCATACCGAGATGGCTTCAACTAGAAAAAAACACCACTTGTTCAACTCACTCAGTAGAAATTTCTATTGTCCTCCTTCATCATACAATTTATTTCTGAAGTCTACTTTCTCAACGACGAAAGCCACCAGGTTTTTATCAGTCCCACTGACGTTAAAAAATTCGAAAACTTTCCGAGACGAAAAATTCAGCTCGAAACGAAAAGTTTCAAATTGAACCGCGACTTTGTTATTGCATGAAAATTCAGAATATGATGTATGGCAAATTGTGTATCATACATGTGATATGATATTTCAAGTTAACTAGTTTGCGAGTTTCTTCGAATGTCTAAGAGAGAAATTCATACTCCAACAATAAATAAACATTGTTGAAAAATCAAGAGTTGCCAATTGTGTATTCGTAGCTTTTGAGAAACTCGGATAAAATGGAGTCGAAACTTTAGAATGTGGAGCATTTTTTGGGTTCAAATCTACATTTCTACAACCACAGTAAATATGATATTGATTTGAACGTTGTCCGGAGCCAGAAATAGTCAATTTCGTATTTTCATTTCTAGAAAAACTCCGATACAGACATACAGTGGAGTCACAAAGTTTAGAATTAATAATAACGGAACTTGATTGAAGTGTGATGTAGGCTACCACTAAATATAGTTATTCCTTCAAAGTGATGTCAAGATTCTCTCAACTATTATTGCTAAAATTGTATTCTCATTATTTGTGTTGTTGCAATTTATTGCAAAGTTTCGGTTTACAATTGACATCATTACGAAATGAATGACTTGATACGATACAAACTTTACTATTTACTCCCAAAACTGTTGGCAAGTTACATTCTACGATGTAATGAACTGAGAGGATTTGAATGACTAAATAGCAGTGTACAAAAATTGATTGATTGAATAATATTAGTTATAGAGGCTGATTACACAGTCTCTATCTCTATAATATTAGTAGTCTACAAACAATATAGCGTGGAATCATCAGATTTCTAAATCTTAAAAATATAGGTAGGCTACGATTTACAATTTCATAGAAGCGAATCACTATTTGATCGCTATCTGATCTATCTAGAGAGAATATAATTAAGAGATTATTATTGTTAAATCTACTCTTTCTGGATCTGTCAAGTTCATTCTTCCAAGTGATTATTAAAGATCAAAACTAAACTTGATCAATCTATCAACCTATCAACCAAGATCTCAATAAAAATCCTAAACTAAAGTTAAAAATAAAACTACAGTTTCTGAAACTGAACCACTCCACTCCCAAAACTGTAGCCAAGTCACATGTTACGAATAACTGTTCATCCTTTTCTAATTATGAAATAATATCCAAGTCTGCCGATTCTTGCAGACATAAAGACTATCCAGTGCTGTAATCTGGAACAGACTTGCGTCTCTGGACCAGTAATAACAATTTGGATAATTATTATTGGCGGAAATCTTGAACGGGATCTGAAGAAGCTGATCTACAGTCTGTACAAGCAAAGAAGACATTCTGGCAAGATGAGAAAATGACTCCAGCTCGGTCTATATTGATTCAAAAATTGATAACTTGGTCACAAATTGTAGATCAGAATGTTTCCTACAATTTGAGACCAAATTATTAATATTTGAACTAATATTGACCGAGCTGGAGACATTTTCCCATCTTGCCAGAATGTCTTCTTTGCTTGGAAAGACTAAACCGTATACCGCGTAAGATTCTTGATAACAGATTTAACAGGAGACTGAAAGTATACCTATACACTACATATATATATTTGTTTCTTATATATTACTATCTACTCGCACATCCGAAGATACAAGGAAATAGTTTTGTTCAAAAGCACAGTATTATAAAAATGTATATAATCATCAATATATATGTATTTATCGGGAGGAAATTACGGAATAGCCAGATAACTGTAACTGTATACTCAATAATATGTTTATTCATATCAAGAACATTCCGATCGACTAATGAAGAAGAACCGTAAGTCGAGAATAACCGAGTTCTCCAAACTAAATTTGTAATAAGAAACCAACAGGTAAGAAGTAATATAAATTATAATAAAAATTTGATTTGATAGTGAAATTATTCAAGAGTAACATTGAAATTATAAAAGTTCAATTCAAGGAGAAGTTTCAATGAACTTGGAACAGGTTAAGCCTGTTTTTTATCTCTCAAATTATTATAATTTATCTGATTATGTAAATGTATTATGTGAAAGCTTCAGACCTGATTCGTTTATTCATGACAATTATTTATCCAAGTTTATTCCAACAGTTTAACTTCAATGCAAGTTAAACTTACATTTGGATAAATTTGAGGGATAGCACGGCGATTGACAACAGTTGCATTGTACGGAATGGCGACTTGTTATTGGATAACAAAATGGCCGACATCGTTCTGTGATTGGCTGTTGGCTGAGACTAATCAAGCTCCCAAAATGGAGGAAATTGACCAATAGACGTCAAACACTATCAAGATTTCTCCCATCATCATTATCATCCAAAAGAAGATACAAAATATAAAAAATTCTTACCTTGCTGTTGTTCTTCAAACATAATTTTAGACTTTTTGAGGCATATCCAACAGAATATACTTATACACAAGTTAATGTTTCCTTTATCTTAGGGCTACTTTATTACTGTTTTAAATGTTAATCACAGTACCCGTTTTTCAATTATTTTTATTCCTACATTTTAAACAGTTATACACAATTTGTACATTATTGAATTTTGTGTTTGAATATTCAAGTAAAAGTTTTGAAAATCAATTACTTAGTAGTCAACTTGGTACTTGAAAAAAGAACAATACATGATTTGTTGTCAATAAAATATCAATTTCCTAGACAATAATATTCTTATCTCATTACTGATTCAATTTCAATTTGTACCAATAGAAAATATAATTAGTATACTAGGATTATCAGTATATTTATCCATTCACTTATCATTTTTTCCAAATTTCATTTGCAAACAACATAATATGAAATCAATTTCAAGTATTCAATTGAATACCCCCCCTCCAATAGTTCTTGTATCTTTCATTGGATGTCAATTGTATTTTAATCTTTCTGCATTGAGTTTTTAAATTTCAATTTAATTAACTAATTTTGGCCACATTGTATTACAATTAGCCATACAATTATTATAAGTCTAGCAGAATTATTAACAATGTTTCCAATTCCAAAACATTTTTCAATTTATTGTATCATATTAACAAAATATTCTTTTGGCTTTCATTGGTGGGGAGACCCACACGGGAAGTTCCACCTCGCCAATGTGTACTTGGTCAAATACCGGTCAACCATCCAAGAGCAAACCACAGTATTCGTATCACATTGATAATGTTTGATCTGAATAGTCACCAACGATTTTTAATTTTTTATTGAAAACAATGATCCACAACTCCCTACATAATCCACACATAATCTTCCCTGATTCGTACTAACGCTTTGGTCCCATGAACTACGAATTATCAAGGCTCCACTGTATTTCCAATAATTCTTTATTCTTTCTTTACAATTGCGACTTGATTTAAGTTTGTCATACAAAGGATGAAATAGATTAAGAATAAAAGTGGATGGTGAACTACACAATGTCCACTTTCACTTAATAATTTCTCACTCAAATATTTTATCACAAATAATTTTAATTTCGATAGAAAGTCCAAGTTCCAGAAATAATTCTCCATTATTAAACCATAGGATTTCAATATTATGGATTCGTACTTTGAAATTTGGTCCCATGAACTACGAATTACAAGGCTCACTGTATTCATTCAAGCTAATTGATATCTCTAATCGAATTCCAATGCTATAGAGCGTGAAAACAATTGGGAATCTGTCTCATTGACAGAGACAAGATATTACTCGGTGGGAGTTCCTTTCTTTATCCAGTGCACACAACTTTAACGTAAAACAACAGGCCACCGATTGAAGGTATTGTTCAATTGGTTGGATTGGGGGTGGGGGTGGGTCTATGCAACCCCCTGTTGGATATAATCTGGTCGAACTAAGAAGACATTCTGGTAAGATGGGAAAATGAGTTCAGCTCGGTCAGTATTGTTTCAAAAATTCTTAATTTGTCCTCTAATTGTTGAGCTAGATATTTTCTTCAATTTGGGACCAAATTTATAATTTTGTAATCAATATTGACAAAGCTGGCGTTATTTTTCCATCTTGCCAGAATGTCTTCTTTGGGCGACGAGACTAGCCTGTTGGGTACCCTTTTGACCAGGCTGAACTACCTTTGTCTTCAATTTGCTCTTTGACCAACCTTTCAACCTATTCATTCAACTTTCCACCCTTCTACTTACTCATTTCCTTCTCTGTGGCTTCTTCTTCTTTTCTTCTTCTTCTTTTTCTTCTTCTTCATCATCAAGTTGTTCGTCATCTGGTTCCTTTACAATTGTGTGGGGCTTTAGAACAATTGCGGACTCCTGGTTTCATTAGGAGGTAGCTTGGGAGTGAATAGGTAACAGGAGTTCGTCCCCTGATACCAGGCAATTTTTCTTTTACTACTCTGGATTGTCGGTTTTATCGTCTACCTCTCTTTATTACTCCCTAATCTTTCATTCTCTGTGCTTCTCTTTCATTTCCCATTCTATAATACTGTACTTGAAACAATTACTAGTTTTTCTTGCCGCTACTTGATATTCGCTGTTACTTGTTATTCTTCAAGAAAGAACTATCACTGGTTATAGTGTACAACCAATAACAAATTTTCTTATTTATTTGGTTATATTATTATAGTAAATATTTTTTTTTAGTGAAAAACTATATTGGTTTTGTTGGTTTTTCTTATGATGCTCTATAATATTATTCTTTACTCATCTCCAATTCTCTGTGTTCCTTTTCCTCCTTTTTCAACTACTGTAGGTCAATTTATATCTGCTTCCATTTTTCTTGGGCTCTTTCAACCAATTGCTACATGCTTTTCAACTACCCTATTCATCATCCTCTTTAGAATACGAGTAGGCCTACTCTTCACTCAAAATCAACTCCATTTTCCATAAAATAAACGTACAATTATTAATAAAATAGTACTTTTGATACAAATTTGAATGAAAATAGATAGATTCTAAAATAATATCTAAATTCTAAATTCAAAATTTGTATAATACAGTACCTATTTCACCTCGACTATAAATTCTTCTGAAAGTGCTGCGAAAAAAGATAACCTAGTTTCGAACTTATTATTTATCAAAATTTGGTATAAAGACGTTTTGGACGTTAGTCTGTGTTTTAGCCAATAATTTTTTTTATTTTCTGTAAATGGATAAATAAATATCAATAAAATGAATTAGTGGAGATTGTAAAGCATTCAACTCCGTTGTATCACATCAGTGGGTTGCCTAGCTAAATTTTATAATTTAGCAAGTAGTATTTTTTATTTTGACATTTTTTTAGCTTTTGGCATTTTTGTATATGAAACATTATCGATAAATCTTTTTTATGATGTATACTTTCATTTTCTTAAAAACTTGTTTCGTTTGATAAATTGTATTGCTCGAGTGTCAAAATAAATAAATATTTGATTTGATTTTACATTATTTTTCCATCTCCATTATCACTCCCACCCCCTTTCTCATTGATAATTCCCTTATCACCATTTCATCCTCTCATCCTCCTCTCATTCACCATCTCTCTCATCCCTCTTTCTCCGACATTTTACGTGCGTTTTTTACTGTCTACAGGTAAGAGTTTGAAAGGGGGTTTTAGAATCTACTTCACCCCAACAAAAACCTCACAATTGGATTTCCCAACAAACCCCACCACCTCTCTATTTGTTTTTCGTACCACGGCTAAAAAAGTGACTCCATTGTTGAATTTGAATCAAGTGATTTCAAGTGTGAGTGTGTGAGTGTGTTTTCAGGAAAAACATTTCCCAAAAGACTGATGAAAAGTCTTTTCAATGCCGCGTCTAAAAGTTGGTTTTCCAGGGAGAGCCACGACGCCGTGTTTCTGATGTATCACTGGCGGCCTCGAGCCCACGAAACAAGTGAAGTGCTGTACGGTGGAAGATAAGGGCACTTCACCTGTTTCGTTGGTTCGAGCCGCCAGTGTGATGTATCCCTGTGAATTCCCGAAGGTGTAATGAATCTCGTTGCTTCTGAAGTGTAACCGACTCGTTGAACTTCTTGTAGGTCGTTTAGATTGTTATTACGACGGGTAGAGTTGGATGTTGAGTGTTTATGTTGTACATTAAATTCGGAATAGAAAATCATCAAATTTAAATAAGATGGGCAAAAAGTAAACATGAATTTATACCAAATTCGATCATATTACATCCTCTTTTGGTAGCGTTTTCGCTGCTGGAGAAATAGGACAATGCACTGAAAGAATAACGAATTTGATGGATCATATAGCTTAGGACAATTATATTATCAATGAATGACTGATTATTATTAAAAAAATTTCACAGAATCACTCATTACCCACGCACAAGCCTATGAGCTCTTGTGGGCTTCACCCTTATAACAAAACAAACTCTGGCCCCATATACATACTATGGTATTGGATGAAGAAGATTGATACATGTTTTGCAACTACAAGTGAATTATTAGCAATAAGTTGAACAATAAGAATTAAATTCAAAGAAAATAGTTTCTGCAATACACACATTTTTAGTAAATCTTCCAAACAATTTTATCACGAACAATATCGGAATCACTCAATGATATTCGAGTGTCTATAATTTGAGTGTCTATAATAATTGAGTGCCAAGAATCACTCCATTGATATTTATTATGTCGCACTGAAGGTCTGAAAACAATTTTTTGCAAGATAAATTAAAACTACAAGTTTATATTGGTTTAAATCAATCATTGGTTCAAGTTTAAATTCCAAGGTTATATGGATAACCATTATAATATCATTCAGTACTAAGCAAGACAATCAAATTTGTTACAAATTCATTTCAAAACCCTGAGCAAACCCAATCATTACCCACTTCCTCACCACTCTCTATTTCACTACTTACCTCTCTCTACTTCACTCTGTCTCTCTCTCCCACACTCTCTCTCTCTCTACTCTATAGTACAAGCAAAGAAGACCCTCTGGCGAAATGCGAGAATGACTTCAGCTTGGTCAATATTTGTTCAAGAATTATAAATGTGGTCTTAATAGTAGATAAAATTATTTCCTACAATTTGAGATCAAGTTGATAGTTTTTGAACCAGTATTGAGCAAAGAAGACATTCTTCGCCAGCTCGGTCAATATTGGTTCAAAATGATAAATTTAGTCTCAATTGTAGAAGAATGTCTCCTTCAATTTGAGATCAAATTTATAATTTTTCAACCAATATTGACCGAGCCGGAGTCATTTCCCCATCTTGCCAGAGGGCCTTCTTTGCTTGGACAGACTATACCAGGAAACCAATAATTTCACCCACTGATTCATACCAGACTATTTGTTAGCCATGTCTCAATCCTAGCCCGGGAAATATTCAAAATACGCCGTATCGAATTGCAGCCTGCTAACAACATCTAGGTACAGGCTGTCCAAGCAAGGAAGACATTCTGGCAAGATGGGAAAATGACTCCAGCTCGATAAATATTGGTTCAAAAACTATACATTTATTCTCAAATTTTAGACCATAATGTTTCCTACAATTCAAGACCAAATTCACAATTGTTAAACCAATATTAACCGAGCTAGAGTCATTCCCCATCTTGCCAAAATGTCTTCTTTGCTTGTACAGACTATACTGCATTTCCATCATTGTAATGTTTCTTATTGCTTCACCCACAGTGTTACTTGTAGCTCACGGTCTATTTGTTGTTTATATTGACACTTTGGCCTTTCAAAACACACTGCTAACCAATCTCAAGTCATTTTTACCAACTCAGTTACACAAATTTTTCACTAGACAAATTTATTCCGCAGGCATTTTTTGCAACAGATACTACAGGCATAAAATCGCAGAAAAATTTGCGTTTCACATTCGGTCACTGATCAAGACAAATCTGAGTTGTATAGGTCGTGATTTTCACTGGCGGCTCGTACCACAAAACAGGTGAAGTGCCCGTATCTTTTACTGTACAGCACTTCACCTGTTTCGTGGGCACGAGCCGCCAGTGATCACTGATTTTTTACATTTCAATTCACGGTTCCTACTGTAAACGAATTGTTCAGTGATGGAAATATTGCCTGTGGCAATTCAATCGGTTTGCTTTGGCCAGCGTGTTGGAAGAATTGAACTCGAGTCACATTTTTATGCATCGCTTTTCAATCATTTGTTGGCGATTAAATCATCTGAAGTAGTGTATTCCATACTTCCAAACAAATTAGAATTATCGTTCTGTTATTCACTTATGTTTGAGCATTTTGTTTCATATCACAAATAGAACAAAATCATCTATTTTCAATTATTTGTTGGTGGTTCAATCAATTAAAGTAGTGTATTCCAAATTTTTAAACGAATCAGAATAATCGGGTTTTTCACTTATGTTTGATTGTTTTGTTTCATACCACAAATGAATCTACAAGTGACATGAAAGGTAAATTATTATTAGAAACTTCTCTGGAGACAAAAAATCCATTTTCATCCAATTTTTCACCTTTATATAATTGAAAATTATATTCCTTCCATTATAAAAATGGAAATAACCTTTCTCACATGACTAAATAGGCTACTTGCAAGGATTATGCAACCCATACAGAATAATGTTATATATAATTTGTACAAGATTTTTTATAGACAATTGAAAATTTACTAGAATATGAAATATATCTGCATTATTGCGTGTGAGAACTCACTGTTCTACTCGTAATTCTCGAAACGTTTTGGAAAATTGTAGCCTACATGAAATTTATGAAAAGAGGGATCAAATTTGTTTGAAGATCATAGTAAAGTTGATTTTTCACTTTATAGATTTTACAATTGAACGTTCGTAAGTATGTTACTTTATACTGAAAAAATGATCTTATTAAACATTTCCGTAAATAATGTAATGTGTTCCTCAAAATATTCCAGAATACTCTTATTATAATAGAACGTTTCAAGGTTCGAGAGACTTAACAAATATACATTTTAGATGTATATTGTATAATGTTCTAATTGTATATGTTTTCGTACACAAAAATAGAGTTATTCAAAATGCTTTAGTGCGTTTTCCAGTGAAACATTCTAAGATGTGAAAGGTGACACAATATAGTACTAGAAGGGAGTATCATTTAAATAAGAACAGAATACCCTTTCAGTATTATTCCTTGTATCATGTTTGGTTTCCATGTATTTGCACATCCAGTTATTTCATTTCACCACCCTATTTCCAGCTGGATTCACTCATCAAAATACAATTCAATTCTTACTCCATCCAATACACTTAACGGTGAATGAATACACGGTACTTAACCGTTGTCAACTTTCTACGTACACGCCAACTGAACTGACGGATGGCGAACAACTTTAGTCAATGATCAGCTCTGTCGGGACAGTCTGAAACCGATCTGCAAAGTCGAAACAGTTTGGTTGAAGTTGTTCTTGACTAGTCAAGCTCTCGCAACTGCTCTCAGACAGTCCTAACAGAGCTGAGCATCAATAACACACATTCAACAACCGCCAATTTGGTTGACACCTGCTCTAAGTACGCGATATTTCTGTGCAATCGTGCGAGGAGTACTGATATAGTCTGTCCAAGCAAAGAAGACATTCTGGCAAGATGGGGAAATGACTCCAGCTCGGTCAATAATGGTTCAAAAATCATAAATTTAGCTTCAAATCGTAGGAAACATTGTGCTCTACAATTTGAAACCAAATCTATAATTTTCGAACCAATATTGACCGAGCTGGCGTCATTTTCGCAACTTGACAGAATGTCTTCTTTGCTGTTAGTAACTATAAGTGAGCTTCTATAGGGGCAATCTATATCTTTATCTATTTTATGTTTTATAAGCGGAGAACGCGCTATACGTGAAGCATAACTCATTTGAAATTCGATATACTACGATATCTTATTATTAAAGATATACCGGGTATGCTAGTTGTTTCTATGCGTTCACTTTTATTTTGCTATATTTATATTCTTCTAGTTAATACTAGTTCAAACACTGGAGAATTTTCTAATGTTATGTGTATACTGATGTAATTTGATTCAAGAGTGTATTTGGGCTATGCCTGTAGCACTCATATGTATATTTACCAATAAATAAATAAATTGAGTGAATTTGTTATTAATAGATATTGTAAGTGCACTAGAAATGTTCGAGAACGTGGCAGGGTTCTATGAAAATTTTCTGATTAATTTATAATTGTGTAATGGCTATGAGATCAAGATGATAGTTCTTCTGGAAGTATGAATACATGTACTTTGTTGTACAGTATTCCAGAATATTGTTCAGTTTTAATATGAACATGAAATTTTAATGTTTCCTATTTCTTCAATCATTATGTTCCGGAATATTAGTGTGATGTTGGAATAAAAGCATGAAATGGATGTTGGAATAAGAGCATGAACAGAATTTGGATGGTTCTCTGAGATTTAAAGGACTACTTGATACAAGATACAAAAAACGAACATCCTAATTCATCAATTTCAAGACATTGAATTTGAATTGGGCTGAATTTTTAATAGTAATAGTTGGGGAGTCCGGTGGTAGCAAGCATTCAAAAGGCATATCCTACCAGTGTCCTAATGTCAAGTCGGGCTTCAGCCAAAAACTCAAGTTCTGTCACATAATGGAAATAAAGTGCATAGAACAATGAAGATTCAGATTCAATATATTGTTCATTCAGAGCATATCGGCTTCAATACTATGTGATGAAAATAACAATGAGATTAATCACACAGTTCACTCAAGTTAACTAAGTATAGACTATGGAAACTTGTAAAAATAAAACATGAGATTCAATAAGCTAGCGGTAATAAGAATTTGTACAGTATCTACATAAAATGGCGGAGTTTAGTCACATGAAATGTCCATTCTGAGAGAGATGTCCTCCCTTTAAAGAGTGAGAGAAAAAGGAGAGGTAGTTGAAGGACCAAGATGGAAAAGAGATCATGAAAAAGGAGAGACTAAAAATAAAACTTTGAATGGAGAAGATATGAAAGTTTTTCTAAGTTTCATTTTTAATCTCTTCTTTTTAATGATCTCTTTTCCATTCCCTATGTCCTAAAAAAATAGTACTACAAGGAGAAGAATAAAAGGATGGAGCAAGAATAAGTGAGAATTAGGTTAGCTAAGGGATGAAGGAAGATGAAAAAGTGATTATGAGAAAGAAGAGGCTAAAAAGAAAAATTAAGACTGAGAAGATTAAAGGAAGTAACACTACAAGAAAACGAATAAAAAGGAATAAAGCAAAAATAATTAAGAATGAAGTTAGTTTGGGGATATGACAGGATGGAAAAGAGATTACGAAAAAAGAAGATTCTAAAAATAAAACTTTGAGAAGATAAAGAAGAAGTAGTATTACAAGGAGTAGAATGAACAGGAATAATGCAGAATAGGGATGAAATTAGCCAAGATAACTTCTATTGGCAGATTGAGTGGAGAATAAGGCAATTCAAACGAAAGTGACTCGTCTATTATTGACCTCTGAATGGAATGGTGACCGGCACTCTCCAATCACTATCATGCACCACCAAATAAGCAACAAAAAGAAGAACTGAAAAGAAAGTAAACCAGCTGATGCACTTTTGACTGTGGTATAGTCTGTCCAAGCAAAGAAGACATTCTGGCAAGATGGCGAAATGACTCAAGCTCGGTCAATATTGTTTCAAATATTGGAAATTTGGTATCAAATTGTAGAAATCATTCTAATCTACAATTTGAGACCGAATTTTCAATTTTTGAATAGACATTGGCCGAGCTGAAGTGATTTTCCCATCTTGCCAGAATGTCTTCTTTGCTTGGACATACTATACAATACACAGGAGTGTAACAGTAGTGTAATTGAGTTTGAAGAATCAGAACAACTGTATTGCCATTATCACACAGACAGACAGACGGAAAGGACTGTTTTTGCAGTTCAATAGAAGTACAGTAGTGTCATAGTGTACACTAGAAAGTGGACTATGCTGGTAATCTGACCATAAAAGCTAAGGACCAATCTCCATGTGGAAATTTTGAGAGGAAAGTATCCATCCCATTTTCTTTTCCTTTCTTATCGCATCCTTCTTTATCATTTTACTTCTCATCTGTTCTTCTTTTACTACACCTCCCTCTTCGTTTTCTTCGACTTTCTTCTCTTCTTCTACTCTTCTATTTCTCCATTAGTCTTCTTCTACTTATTCTACTTCTATATCTTCTACTTCTACCTCTTCTTCTTCTTCTAAATCTTATACTTCTACCTCTACTTATTTTTCTTCTTCTTCTTCTTCTTGTTCTTGTTCTTCTTCTTCTTCTTCTTCTTCTTCTTCTTCTTCTTCTTCTTCTTCTTCTTCTTCTTCTTCTTCATCTTCTTCATCATCATCATCATCTTCATCTTCATCTCCATCTTCATCTTCATTAGTCTTCTTTTACTTCTACTTCTATATCTTCTACTTCTACCTCTACTTCTTTTACTTCTAAATCTTATACTTCTACCTCTACTTATTCTTCTTCTTCTTCTTCTTCTTCTTCTTCTTCTTCTTCTTCATCTTCTCATCATCTTCATCTTCATCTTCATCTTCATCTTCATCTTCATCTTCATCTTCATCTTCATCTTCATCTTCATATCTTCTACTTCTATCTTCTATCTTCATCTTATACTTCACTTCATCTCTTCTTCTTCTTCTTCTTCTTCTTCTTCTTCTTCTTCTTCTTCATCATCTTCATCTTCATCTTCATCTTCTTCTTCTTCTTCTTCTTCTTTTTCTTCTTATTCTTCTTCTTCTTCTTCTTCTTCTTCTTCTTCTTCTTCATCTTCTTCATCTTCATCTTCATCTTCATCTTCATCTTCATCTTCATCTTCATCTTCATCTTCATCTTCATCTTCTTCTTCTTCTTCTTCTTCTTCTTCTTCTTCTTCTTCTTCTTCTTCTTCTTCTTCTTCTTCTTCTTCTTCTTCTTCTTCTTATTCTTCTTCTTCCAATTATTGTACTTTAACTTCCAGTCTATTTGTTTGGTAAGATTCGATTGACTACATTAATACATTGAATAAATGGTCTCAATAAACATTTCAAGCAACCTTCAATTGAATAAAATTGAATGGAAAGAGTATGACACTTAATTCACATTTTAATAATCCACATTTTGTTCTTCCTCGCCTTATCCTACATTTTTGTGTTTTGACTATTTTTATTTTTTATTTCTTATTTTTTGGGATAACCTACATGGTTCTCCCATGTTACAATTTGTGGAAAATAAGTTAACATGGCGAAGTGGAACAAACCTTGGGTCTCCCCACTTGAAAGTTGATAGTTGTATTGAAAGTCATACGCTCAATAATAATAATTTGGGAGAATCCTGATTCGATTGACAATCATCGTATGATCCACTGTAAAACATTGTAAATCAAGGTAATATCAAAAAAGCAATGAGTACAGGAAAATGGAAAAAGCAGATAATAAAAGTGTAGCATGAAATTGCTTCTGACTTATTTATCAACTAAATTGCATGCTGCAACAAAATTTGCATGGTGGCCATTCAGGAGACTATAATGTATGGTTTGGCTTCAAGTTTAATACCGTCCTACTAGTATAATACAAGTACTTGAACGGATAAAATACTTGAACGGATAAATACTTGAACAGATAAAATGCTTGAACGGATAAAATACTTGAATTGATAAAATACTTGAACGGATAAAATACTTGAACGGATAAAATACTTGAACGGATAAAATACTTGAACGGATAAAATACTTGAACGGATAAAATACTTGAACGGATAAAATACTTGAACGGATAAAATACTTGAACAGATAAAATACTTGAACGGATAAAATACTTGAACAGGTAAAATACTTGAACGGATAAAATACTTGAACGGATAAAATACTTGAACGGATAAAATACTTGAACGGATAAAATACTTGAACGGATAAAATACTTGAATGGATAAAATACTTGAACGGATAAAATACTTGAACGGATAAAATACTTGAACGGATAAAATACTTGAATGGATAAAATACTTGAACGGATAAAATACTTGAACGGATAAAATACTTGAACGGATAAAATACTTGAACGGATAAAATACTTGAACGGATAAAATACTTGAACGGATAAAATACTTGAACGGATAAAATACTTGAACGGATAAAATACTTGAATGGATAAAATACTTGAACGGATAAAATACTTGAATTGATAAAATACTTGAACGGATAAAATACTTGAACGGATAAAATACTTGAACGGATAAAATACTTGAACAGATAAAATACTTGAACGGATAAAATACTTGAATGGATAAAATACTTGAATGGATAAAATACTTAAACGGATAAATACTTGAACGGATAAAATGCTTGAACGGATAAAATACTTGAACGGATAAAATACTTGAACGGATAAAATACTTGAACAGATAAAATACTTGATGGATAAAATACTTGAATGGCTAAAATACTTGAACGGATAAAATAATTGAATGGATTAATACTTGAACGCATAAATACTTGAACGGATAAAATGCTTGAATGGATAAAATACTTGAACAGATAAAATACTTGAACGGATAAAATACTTGAATGGATAAAATAATTGAATGGATAAATACTTGAACGGATAAATACTTGAACGGATAAAATAAATACTTGGGCGGTCTTCAAACGACCATCTTTTATCTGCATCCATATTTATAAAATTTGTATCTGTAGTAAAATCAACTTAAACTCAGGTTTTTTTCATTGTAATTCAGCTCGGTTTATTTAGTCCAACTATATTTTCCAGTTGTCCTATTTCGAAATAATCACTATTATTCCAGTGGGAACCATAGAAAGAATTGTGCTCATCAAAGTGCTCGGTAGTAATCATCATCCATCATTGTCACAATGCCATTCCAGGATAAGATGGAGTTGAAGAAAACAAATAGAATTTTGTCATTAGATAATGAAAATAAGTGTGAAGATATACATTATCTTGGATGAATTTGTTGAATAGTCACATAGTACAGTGACAAAGTGAAGATAATTTCACGAAATAACAATGTCACGACATGATAATCAAGTTTTACCGGCTACATTCAATCTTTGTTATGGAAGTTTTTACTCAATGAATAAAAATGACTGGATTAGAGAAGCTTCTTCATAACTGTTCAAGCAATACGTATGATAATTCACGCTTAAAAATGCTAGTAAACAATGTAGCAAGTGTTACATTTGGATTTGATCATTACATGTAGTGATCATACATGTAACATCGATTAGAATAATGGACATAGTTGACGTATCATAGCTTAGATTTCTCACAGTTTGAAGCTCGAAAATGTCTCATTGAAATCATGATTACTAAACAAGAGCACAGAGAATGGGAAAATTCGACCTTCTCTATGCTATGAGTATACAACAAAAAACCAACTGTCGTTCCAATAGTTCAGTAACCTTATAATCTAAGATAGCTTTCGGACAATTTCCCTGTGAAATACAGAATCGTATTTATTTTATCTCAGGGCTACTTTTATCACTGTTAATTTATTTCAAATAATTATCAATGTACCCTTTTTGAATTATTTTTTAATGCATTACATGTTTCGACTATTTATAGTCATTTTCAAATGCGAATATATTTTTCCAAACCAAGTCATAATGTTCTATTGATTTGAAAATATCGATTTCACTTCAACAATAATTGAGAACATAAAAATTGCTGTATGACGCAGAATGGTGATAATCTGTCTACAATTTCTAAACTAATCAACTACGATTTCCATTCAACATACCTCTGTGTCCATAACTCCATATTGAATAGAAGTTACCCCATAAAATTCCAACCCAGACACATCAATCACTCACTCCAACCATAATGCATATGATTATCAATCATGCTAATTTCAAATATCAGTCTTCAACATTCAAATTGCAAATATCCAAAGGAACTATTATTGTAATTATATTGGCAGACACATTGATGGAAAGTGAATAGAGTACTATACATAGTAATATAATCATGTTAGGAAAACTTGGAGCTGAATATTATTGAACTTCCTCACCAACTCTGACTTTCACTCAGGATTGCCTAGGGCAGATGAATCTCAAACAAGGTATAGTTAGCGAACGCTGGGAAGACACGGCATCACAATGTGAAATGTATAGTTACGGCGTGTCTTCTCAGTTTCTAAGTGGTATATATTTGTTTATTATTTGGATTATACCCATATCTACTGGAATATAACATCGATAACATTCGTTCACCATATCTTTACCATACTTATAGCAGGTGAAATATCCTATAGATGAGTAATGGAATCACAAGGGTGCACTTATCTACTGTTATTATTCCAAATAAGGGAACGTTGCATATGCCTTCCAGCTTAGGACAAACATCTCATTATACAGAAACAATATTCAGTATTTGCCGGGAGACTCTGCTTTCCTTGTAATGCCGGTAATAGTGATCCCAAATTTACACAGACGTTATGGGGAGAAGGTTCAACGTTATACATTCAAGGTGAAAGGGTGAACGATATGTAGAAATAAGTGTTATTATTCAGGAATATGCTGATGTGAAGTATGGAACAATCAATATTGAATTAATATAAGGCTGTCTTTGGAGTTTCTGACTGAGTTTGATTAATCAATTCTTTCTTTTCTTTATTCTTTCTTTACAATTGCGACTTGGTTTACAAGTATTTTAAGCAAAGGATGAATGAGTGATGATGAATGGTGATCATGAAGGTTTAAGATGTAGGTTATAAATGTCTATCCACAATGTCCACTTTCACTATACTCACAAATTTTAATTGCTACTCTATGGTAAATTGATAAGTAAATTTTTCTCTGAGAGTGCATTTTTTATTCATCGGAAAAACATTACAATAATATACAAATAAAGCAGCGAAATGAATTATTGACAATATACAAATAAACATAAAAAACTACTTCCCACAAGAGCAAGCTTTTCTTTATTCTTTCTTCACAATTGCGACTTGGTATTTTAAGCAAAGGATGAATGAGTGACGATGAATGATGATGATGAAGGTTTAAGATGTAGGCTCGAGCTTGAGGAAGGAATAGATAGTTGCATTGGCTTCCAACATATTCAAATGTTGTATAGTATTCTTTAGAAACACTTCAATAATAAAATTGGTGGGGATGAAGCCATTTTGAATGTTGACTGGCTTCTGCGTCAGAGAAACCTCGACCAATGAGAGTTGAGTAAGAAGTCACTCCCACTTTTATCGCTTTCTCATTGGTTGACGACAGTGTTGACGTAATGAAGACCAATCCTATTTGTCCAATAGTCCTATAATGAAAACGCTGTTTCATAGGACGGAACAATAATTCAACCATTTCAAGCTGGTATATCTATCAATAATGCCTTATTTATAAAAGAAATTTAATTAAATCGAGGAGATGAATAATGTATTTCAATAGCACAGAGTGATACCCACATGAGCTCTTAGGGCAAAAATATGTCAAAAAGGTGAGGCTTAGGCATGATACTATGTTATGATACATGATATTGATGTAGAACTATGTATATACTATGTAGCACCCGCAGCCTAAACTTAAGTCTCACCTTATTTGACATGTTCTATGTTCCTGATGAATCTTTTATAATTTTCGACAATTGAGGTGGGAAGGTTCACAAGATTGATAGGATAGCCGATAGAATATTGGGATTATTTTTATGTGAGTATATCAATTTATTGAATTTTTAAAATACAATTAGATGAAAATCATTCCATCTGAAGTGGGGTGGAACGATGGTTTGTTATATGTAAATAGTCATTTTGTATTTGGGTAGTAATTCTACTTCTTGCAGACTTGTATAGCCTACATATCAATGAAAAAAAGTTTCCAACTTAATAATTGTTTCTTAAGCTTTCAAGCAATTATTTCAATGATCAGAATTTTAAATTTCGGTTCAGTTTTCATTGTATAAGATGTATCATTTTAGTCAAATCTTGCTCAATAGATTCAATACTGCAAGATTTAAATGTTACTCAATTTTTATTTGAGCCAGTCTTGAATTGAGAGGAAACTCGATTTGCAATAGCTTTCATCTAAACGAAAGCTTTGTGAAAGACATAGCCGATTCTAATTGAATTAAAATACTAAAAATATATTAAATACAGGATATTTCTTCGTAGTTCTTAGTTTTTCATAAATCTTCATAGAAAAAGTAAATGAGAAAGAAACTTCAGATGTGGAATACACTATGGGTCAGTGTTACACAGTAGTGATACGCATTAGTGATACAGAGTTCAAAATTGATACAGGAAGAAAGCTTGTTGATACGAGACATTTAAAATTCTAATGGATCACATATTGGAAGTAAGCTGATTCTAAAACTAAATAATCCAAAAGCATTCAAAGTTAGTTCGGGTGTTGAATTTATGAAAAAATATATTATAAAACACCACGTTTTAGACAGCCAATACTTATTTTACCCAATTTTCGGCATTGTCAAATCAAATGAGGTAGCCTCACTTTTCAACCCTGCGTTACAAATGTATTTTGTCAATGAGCTTCCTTTCTGTACGATTGCGTATCAATTTTAGACTGGTCAGGTCGTATCAAATTTTGTATCATTACTGCGCATCAAAAAGCCGCCGTGTAAAGAAGCCTTTATGTGGGATACTACTCAAATGTAGGTAACACTGCAAAACAAAAACACATTTGTGCAACATACAAGAAGAATGCATTCTATTCAATCAGCACAATTCAAGTTCAACAATTTTGGTCACAACGACCTGACCAGTCCATAATCAGAAAGTGAAAAAAGGCAACTTGCAATGGTGGAGAAATCGAAATGAACACTAGAACAGTGCAGGATATGTCCTAAACGACTTCCTTTATTAGTGAAGGTTGTACGTACACACATGTACTGTATATACCCACATGTCATGTGAGAAGTATAGATATACTCAATATGTAGGTGGTTGAACCCATCTTCGATTTTTGCCAGCTGTGGCAAGCTTGTAGGTGATTGAACCCATATACAACAATAAATAGTGTAAAGACAATGTACTAACAATACTTTATAAGCTCGATACAAAGTATAAGCACAAAATAAAGAACATAATTTTTTCAGAGACTAAAATGCCCGGTTTTTCCAAGCATACTCAAATTTGAGGGACCCTCAAGTTTATTATATTTCCTATACTTATCATAGAAAATGTCAGCTGTTCATGAAAGTTTGAGGGTCCCTCAACTTTGAGTGTGCTTGAAAAAACCCGGCATGAAGAACATAATGATTTCCATTGTAGTAAGGTAAGTAGAGTAAGCAATGCATAAAACTCTACAAAATCATTACGCATCAGAAAGAAGCAGTTTGCGTAGCATAGTTTACAATAATAATTTGAATAATGAAAAATTCTAGATCTTGAAAGTCTTGAAATTTCGATAAAACTGTCTATTTCTCAATTATAATATCGACCAAAACTGTGGGCAATAATAGCTGCATTGGGGTAGAGAATGGGGTCGATAAGGAAAGATCCGAAAGAACAATGAAATGGAGACTAAATCGAAAAACTAAATACACAGTTACTAGAGTAGAAGAATTGAGAATTAAGATTTTTTTTAATAGTTTTAATTTCAAATTTGTTTCAACCTTGAATGAGTGAAAACCTCTTTATTGGGAAAATGATGATACTGTCAATGTTTGATCACGGAACAGGTGAAGTGCTGTACAGTAAAAGATACGGACACTTCACCTGTTTCGTGGGCACGAGCCGCCAGTGACTGTTATATCAATTCATTCATCTATCTGAGATGAAACTATACACTATAACACTACATGGACAATCAAGATCAAGTTAGGAATCATCAAACTGAAGTCTGATTCTGATTATATTAATATAGAATATAATATCATACTATTACAATAGAATTCAAAACTGAAAATAAGCTATGAGCATATTATAGTCATCGGCCATGAACAAGCTTCAACCGACTAGTGAACGATAGTCGATTCAAGTACAGACATCGACTAGGGAGACCTCACGTATCTCAGGGCAAGGCCAAAGGCCTCACGCCCAACAGAGAAAGTAAAAGTCAACATTTTAATTTATTCAACAAATTCCATCCGATAGAAAAATATCAACAACATTATATCTCATATCGAGTAAACAAGGGTATTGTCTGTCCAGGCGAAGGAGACATTCTGGCAAGATGGGAAAATGACTTCAGCTCGGTCAATATTTGTTCAAAACTTATAAGTTTGGTCTAGAATCGTGGATCAGAATTTTTTCTACAATTTGAAGACAAATTTATAATTTTTGAAACAATTTTGACCTAGCGGGAGTCATTTTCCCATCTTGCCAAAATGTCTTCTTTGCTTATAGGAGGATCTATCTAATGGCTTATTCGGAAAATTTCGTTTGAGTTATACGAAGAATTAGAAAGTTTGAGAGCGCGGCATGCTTTGAAATAAGTTTACTTCTGTCCTTCTTCTTCTTCTTCTTCTTCTTCTTCTTCTTCTTCTTCTTCTTTACTTTTAGTCTTCTTTCTTGTTTGTCGTAGTATTGTGGTTGAGGAACTATGAAGAATGTGCCGGGTTCGATATGGAAATTACTGGCTTTCCTCTTCCATTCATTCACGGATCTTCGGATGCTTTGATAGTTAGTCGATAACCCGTCGTAAACAATTACATCTCTTCTTCTTCTTCTTCTTCTTCTTCTTCTTCTTCTTCTTCTTCTTCTCCTTCTTCTTCTTCTTCTTCCCTCCTCCTCCTCATTCTTCTTCTATTTCTCCTCCTCCTCATTCTTCTTCTTCTTCTTTCTATTTCCTCCTCCTCCTCCTTCTTCTTCTTCTTCTTCTTCTTCTTCTCCTTGTTTGTCGTCTTTTCCTTCTTGTTCCCCTCCTTCGAACTCTCACCACAAACCATATTGATGTTGAAAGCTATCACGGTGTATTAAGGTTTCTTTTTTGTACCTTGTTTCAAAGTCAACAATTTTAAAGAAAAGATTCTAAATGATGATAAGAAAACATTATTTTGTTGTATGTGGTCAACTTAATTGTTAAGAATATTCCCAATCTCAAGATGGGCTTCTATAGTTTGTATATCATTATCATCTCTGCATCTTTGCATAACTGCTGAATATATTCATCACTAAACCAGATAGCAATGCAAAAAACACATCAATTTATCAAAATAAACTGCCTCAATAACTTATCTTCGAACCATAAATTAACACAAGTTCAACTAGAATTAACTACCAATAAAAACTAGTCAACTCTAACCAGTCTAATTGCTTCAAACTCAGGTACAGGTTCAACTATTTCCAACTTTAAATCAAACTAGTCACAAACGCACGCACAAGTTTAACTATTTTCACCTTTAAATCAACTCAATAAACAAGTCGATTAATTGCAAACTCAAGTACTGCGGAACTTCTTACATATTTTTGATTTATTTAATGAGAACTCTGCACGAATGAATAGTTGACCAGAATAGTGAAAAACGAGCTGGTATAAAGTTGGTTTGCGCGATCTGAGAAGACATCTAGTTCAATAAAAAGTTTATTGAAACAAGTGTCTTCTCAGCTAGCGCGAACTTTACAACGAGCGACATAAATTAATTCGCCATTTTATTAGCAAACATGTAAGTGCACTTTATCATGTTTATATTCTGGGTAACTCAACAATCTTGATTCTGAAACGTTGTTTCAAACGCTTTTTTCTCTTCCGCTAAAAGTTGTCAGACATTTTTATGGATGCTTGGTGAAAGCGGAATATTCAGTTGAGGAGATTTGGTGTGATGTGTTGACCGTTAACTTTGATCTGTCTTAACTGACAGATGTCGATGATTAAACAGGTTGTAAGCGTAATTAAATTGAGTGATTTTAAGATTCAATCATGAGAGAGTTTGGAGGGCTTCAAAAGATCAAAACATCTTTGAAAAAACATGTCACAAGAGAATTTGCTCGGAACCTTACCTATTTTTACCTCAAATTTTACTGAAATTGGAGTTGGAGAAATGGATAGTAAGGACAAAGCCTGTTCCTATCTCTCGAATCATTTTGATTTATTTCAATATGATTATGTGAATATTTCCTTTTTTAGGACTATCAAACGTATAGAAGTTTTCAATAAATGTTGGTTCTCAGTACTTTTTTCCAAAACAATTCTTTAATAAACATAACATGTTTTGACTTTTTAGTCATTATCAAATGTAAATGAACATTTGAAAAAGTCAAAACATGTTATGTTGAAATAAGAATTATTTAAAAAAATGGTACTGAGATCAACATTTATTGATTTTGTGAATGTATGAAACAATTTGAATAAGTGAAATAAAATTTTGATCGCTATTGATTATGACTATATTTTGTTTGATTTTGTGTACTTACAAAATGTTTGCAGCAAATTAAATAAGAATTGAGGAGAAAGAAACAGGAAATTTTAGAATCGGAAAAGGAATACAATAATAACATATCTCAATAATAACATGAGAGCCATAGGAAATTAAAGTGATAATTACAATATTATGAATTCTAATACTTTGACTTTTCCGATTGCAATGTTGACATGCTTAAAGGAATAAAAACATTATTTTCCTAATTCCTAATGAAAATGTATTACAGTTCAATATTTTGTATAATAGTAACCGTACTACTGCATTGAAGCATATGGCTTCAACAGCATTATCTACCATATAATACGAGTTTCATGTCAGTTTTAAATAGTATGGTATCACGACGAATGGAGATTATTATGATATTGTGAGACAAGATGGACGAAAAATAGATTCATAGAGGGATACTAAGAGTGGGAAGAATCGACCAATCACAATCCAGACTGAGACCACGCCTCCCAAATGCCTCAAGTTCCCCTCCCCTTCACACTACTGATCAGTCTAAGCCAACAGAACGATTTGTTTCTTAATTCTGCCGGTAGATGGCTGCAGCTACTGGGTTGTTTGAAACCTTCTTGAGCAAGACACACCTCCAAGCCCTCTCCTACTCTTTCCTGATTGGTCGATGCTGCTATTGGTCGAAATTGTATTTCATTCTGATTCTGCCAGCCAACTGATGGATCAATTTCAACTCCATTCTCCCTCTACATGACATTAGTAGCTGGGTTCAGCAGTACCGCATTTCCCACTAGGCCCACTAGGCCCAGGCCTAGGGAGCAAGATTGACAAAACGTAGCAAAGTAATAAATTTGTGTTAAGTAGCGATTTTGCGATATTTGATCGCCATTTCTGAGATTTGGGTAAGATTTACACAATAGCCGCCACTTAACTTTTCCTTTAGAATCTGACTCTCTTCAACTTCCATTAATAAAAAATCAAAAGTTATGATTCCTTATCCAGTTATAACCCTTATTGTTGAAAAAATGGCGTTTTCTAACATATTTTTTAATTATCTCAATAACCGTTCAAGTTACAAACTTGGAACAAGTATCATTGAATTCCTCAGCTAATTTTACATAGGAATTGATTACTTTAGAACCTCACTAAAGCCTCTAAAAAATTATAAAAATTAATAAATTTTGAAAAACCTCAATTTTCCGCCATTTTTATCTCAGTAACAAAGCGTTTTTGGGGGTTGGTCCCATGGAACGTTTTTGTCTACTTGGTGTAACGAATCAGCCTGAGAAGTATTGCACATTCCTCCTGAAACACCCTGTATATTAACTAAACTTGGAATATCCAACAATAACAATGTAACGACTGACATTCACAGTGTTATGAAATATGATTCATAGTTATTTATTTACTTATTTACACAAATGCATACAGGCATTGAAACAACAGGCTTTGGTAGCCCAAAACTGTTTCCGAATTGTTAATAATATTGTTATCACAATATTGGCTAATGGCTATTGAGTCTGAATTTACTGAAAGCATTGACTTCGGAGAAATAACGAGAACTTTTGTGAAATCCAACCTAAGAAGAAAATTTCTATAAAATAAGAATTTAGGAATTCATTAGGAATCCTAATAACCTTTGACAGTACGGATACGTATTTGTATCTGTGCGAATACGGCACTGGGGTTCAGAGCTTACTCCTATCTCTTAGGCACGAATATAAATTAATAGTTCTATTTATATTAAATATTAATCCAATAAAAAAATTTAATTATTATAATCATAATCATATTATATCAGAATAATAGACTAGAACTAGTAATCAATATGATTATATCAAGATCTTCATCACATTACATACATAATTTTCGAATAAAACATTAATCAATATTTTGGATAAATCATACAGATTATCATGATTATTCTGCGACATGAATTTTCATCAAAAACAAAAATCTACAATACAAAATATCCATGAATTCCAAGAAGAAATGGTAATTATTAAATATATAGTATTGTTGAATAGTTCATTATAACTAAGCCAACAATCAATTTATTATAACCAAGTTGGACAATTAATTCGATACATATTATTGGCAGGGTTTAATGAAATATTATTCAAGATCCGGTTTACTTTAATAATCCAATCCCTAACCTGAAATATCCAAGATTACTACGCAGAATACTAAACATTAAATATGAAGAAACTTTAAAACGACTTGACACGTGCAGCGGGAAGTTCAATTAAATCATTCAACTGTAACCACATAAATGTGGATGTGATGCTAATGTTAATAGAAAAAAATCCCATCACGTACTAACTACTAACCAGCAGAACAATTTTCTAATCATTCAACACGAAATCACGATCACCGGAAGAATACTTAAAATTTTTTCCGGAGCGCCGACATTCTGAAGACCGGTTTCCCAGTTAAATCCCAGTGCAAATAATTGGCCCAGTTTCTGAATTTTTTCCCCTGTGACCCAATTTTTCAAAATATACTCAACAGACGGGAACCAAAATCCTTCACGTCGAATATGATTTGGATTTGATCTTGAACCTTGAATAATTTTACGTTTATAAAGCTTGATAATCTTATGGCTTAACTTGACCAGATGAAGCGGTTTTTTGGAATACAAATCTTCTGTTTCTCTCGATTAAAATTTTTTCTGACATATTTTTTTCCTTCACTGGTATGTTTTTTTTTATTCCTCCTCCAATTTTTTCTATCATTTTTGTTCCTTCACTGATGTATAGTTTCTTGATATCTTCAATTTTCCTACATATCTTTCTACGTGAATTAATTTACAATCTTTCCCCCTAATAACTATGCATAAAAGCCACGTTAACACCGGAGTTAATAACACAATTGTTGAAAACTTTTGTGATTTAGTTATTATTATATAATTTTATGTATTATACAAAAAGTTATTAACAATTGTGTTATTAACTCCGGTGTAAACGTGGCTTTACCCAGCTGAATCAGCTGACCTTACATTTCGTAGCCAAATCACAGAAAATTGAAGAGGATTAGATAATACATATAGATGACGCTAAGTTGGGCGATTTCGTAAGCTCCTCGTGCGCTCCAACAGCTGATGTTTGTCAATTAGAGTTGTTATTTAGCTATGCCAAGATGAAGTTTATGAAACCAGAAGAGACAATAGGTGTATTACATCAGCTGTAAGTAGGTTACTTCAGCTAGGAATCAGTGGCGGCTTGTACCCACGAAACAGGTGAAGTGCCCGTATCTTTTACTGTACAGCACTTAACCTATTCCATAGACACGAGCCGCCAGTGCAAGGAATCCGCCTAACATTTTGGTGACAGTAAAATCACCGAAAAGAATGAACATTCACTCCCTTTGAACAACTGTTTCCAATTGGAGACCAAATTAAGCTGATATTTATTAGATAGATCATATTGAAATACATTGTAATTACTACATTGTTCATCTGATTGAACCTTCCAGTACGATTCGAATTCATAACAGCCGTCAACATCTATTTTTCCCACGATCTAACTTTTTGAATCATTTGCCCCGGCCAAAACAATTTCAATTTCCCAACGAGTAGCAAGAAATTTCCACCGCCCAAGTGAAAAGCACGTATGCCTTTTTCCTAACAGTTTCCCCGTTATGAAACGAGACCCCCTTACAACCTTCCCCCTATAAAATATGTGTGAAGGGGGGGGGGCGAAAATTTAAGTACGCTAATACTCGTTCCACGCGTAGTAACGTTAATACGTAATAACGCCAACAGTGTAAAGCAAACGATTTTAGACATGCACGAGTCTTTAGGAAAATTGAAAAGCGTTATAATAGCCGAATAGGTGCAGCTACATTGAAAAGCGCTGTATGCATGTAGTTCGCGTAAGCTGAGAAGGCACGTCGCTACAATACACTTGACATTGTTCCGAGGTGTCTTCTCGCACAGAGAAACCACACAGAAAAAAGGTATAGAAAGAGTGGGAGAATATAGAAAGAAGGTGTAGAATGAGTAGGAGAATATAGAAACAAGGTGTATGCACATGAAATTATTAAGAATTTTATCTCGAGTTTTTCAAGCATACACAATGCATGGGAGCTAGAAAAAACTTTAATTTTTGTTCATGTTTTTTGAATGATACTAGACTCCGGAATACTATTCGTATAGTCTGTCCAAGCAAAGAAGACCCTCTGGCAAGAAGAGAAAATGACTCCAGCTCGGTCAATATTGGTTCAAAAATTATCGATTCGGTCTCAATCGTTGGAAATATTCTGATTTACAATTTGAGCACAAATCAATATTTTTTGAACCAATATTGACCGTGCTGGAGTGATTTTCTCATCTTGCCAGAGGGTCTTCTCTGCTTGGACATACTATAGTCATCGAGTTTCATCAGCTTACAGAAAACAGAGAAAAAAAGATCAAGGGACGTGAAAAATAAATGGATATGAGAAGAAAATTGTTTACATGAACAGACAAACAGGAGTATTAAGGAATAAGCAACAAGAAAGCAGTAAGATTTAGAGAAAAAACATGGAAGAAGAGGAAAGTAGGAAGTAATCTCGAAAGAACGCAGTAGAAATATGAGGAAAAGTCGGAAGAAAGAGAAAGAGTGATAGAGAGAAGACATAGAATGTGAGGGAATATTGTGGGAATATCGAAGAATGAGAAGGAGAAAAAAAGAGGAAATCGAAGATAACAAGAAATAATGAGCAATAGGAAGAAAGAGAGAGAGTGATAGAGAGAAGACATAGAATGTGAGGAAAAATTGTGGGAGTAGCGGAGAGATAAGAATGAGAAGGAGAAAAAAAGAGGAAATCGAAGATAACAAGAAATAATGAGCAATAGGAATGGACTACTCAGTACTATACGTATATAATTTACAAAGGGAGTTGAGTGTACACAAAAACTTATAACGTTGAATTCCTCAAATTTTTTTGTGTGAAAGGAACTCAAATATAGGACACAAGAAGTCAGTAAACTGCTTTTGCAACTCAAAAAAGAATTGGCAGCCAGTTAGTAGTATAGTCTGTCCAAGCAAAGAAGACATTCTGGCAAGATGGGAAAATGACTCCAGCTTGATCAATATTGGGTCAAAAATTATAGAGTTGGTCTCAAATTATAGATCAGAATGTTTCCTACAATTTGAGACCAAATTTATAATTTTTGAACCAATATTCACCTAGTAGAAGTGATTTTCCCATCTTGCCAGAATGTCTGCTTTGCTTGTACATACTTTAGCTAACAGTATATCTGTATCTATATTCATTATATTTATCTGCACTGCAGTTAGTCATCGGTCAACCACTAACCGACATTAAATATATGTATTATATACTCTATGTATTATGTATAGAGAAAGCAAATAGGTATTTATGTATATAGCAGAATAAATATATGTCTAAATTTTTTATATTTCTATATATTGGCAAAACATCTCTCGCCAAAGTCCACCGAAAAACCTGTTATACACAGTCCAAGCAAAGAAGACATTCTGGAGAGATGTGAACATGACTTCACCTCGGTCAATATTGGTTCAGAAATTATAAATTTAGTCTTGAATAGTAAAAAACCATTCCGCTCTACAATTTGAGACCAAATGTATATTTTTTGAAACAATATTGGCCGAGCTGGAGTCATTTTCCTATCTTGCCAAAATGTCTTCTTTTCTTGGACAGACTACTTCTCAAGTTCTTTGACCGTTCCAAAACAAGTTCTCAGGTTATAACAAGGAATAAACTTAGAAAAAATGTCAAACCGTATTTTTGGTGACCTTGCTATTGAAACAATTAGTTGATAACTGTAGAACCGGTTGTTCTAGACGGTTCTTAGAGGAAATACAGTTCTAGAAAATTGAATGAATTTGAATAAAATTTAATTTGGAAACTAAGTCTACCATGTAGGTATGTTATTTATGACTTCCTAAAATGGTGATTCTATTTCGTTGGGGTACAGAAGTGTTTGGAATTTACAATTCAAAGTATAAAATATTCATGGATTTACAAAGTATTTTTGAGTATTTGACAAGGAGATGAATTATTCTAGAGGATTCATCTGCGATGTTAATAACGTCTGAGATGTTAATTGAGCTAAAAAATAGATTCGTCTTCATTAAAGTCTTATTTCCATTCCTACAAAAATCACACGTACACAGTGCCCAAGTACACTGGCGGCTCAAGCCCTCGAAACAGGTGAAGTACTGTACCAGTGGCGCCGACTTTGGGGGGGCAAGGCACTTTCTGCCCCCTCAATAATCACTCAGGGGGGGCAATGCGTGTATTTTGCCCCCCCAATATTCATAGATTACTGGAGAAATTTTCATCAATTTTTTGAGTATCAATTATTAATAAGTAGGCCTATTAAAAGAATATTTTTTGCCATCATCAATTCGAAATAGCTCAAATGAAACCAATTTTAAACAATGGCCTAGCTATTTTTATTATATTCACAACTGGAAACTGGACTATGATAATGTCCACACTATGTGTGGAATGATATAGGCCTACTTTTGTTATTTTGAAATACTACTTCCACATTGTCCACAAACCATAGAAATAGACCCAGCTAGGCGTCTGGGCTTAGATTGTTATAGCCGCATGTGAGTGGAATTGCAACATTTTACAAGAACTTCATTCTTAATTAATTTTTTAATGTAAAACTCTCCCACTCTTCTTTCTTGCCTGCCCATAAACTGAGAACAATTTATTATGCACTGGTTGAATCAATTGTTAGGTATGGAATACTTGTATGGGGAGGTACATACCACAATCATGTAGATCCGCTCATAAAAGTTCAGAAGCTTTTATTAAAAATAATCTGTTATAGACCCAGACTTTACCCAACCGAGCAGTTATTTAAAGAGTATAAAGTTCTAAGTGTGCGACAACTATACATATATACAGTTCTCATTTTCATCAAAACAAATCCGCATTTAACACGCAACGTAGATCATGCACACAATACAAGATCTAGGGATAGAGACCTGTACATAGTTAGAAGAAACACAACTTTTGGTCAAAAGTCTGCCCTATACATAGGATGCAAAATCTTCAATTTATTGCCTGCTGAAATAATTGGAATGGGCATCCTAAAGTTCAAGAAAAGTACAAAATCCATGTTAATTAGCATTGGGAATAATGATAGCGAGCAATTATTATGTATTGGTTAATTTAAAAAGTTGTAAATAAACTTAAATAATTTTTATTATCATAAAATGTTCAACAAATATTTCGATACAGCTTATTAAAATTTTATTTTATTAATTTCCAAATAATCATGAAATAGTAAAAAAAATATATATATGTATCATATATTTGTAAGGTACTAACATTATACTTATTTTCATCAAATAACCGAAATTTAAAAAATACATATGTATATACACTAGAAGAATATTTAAGTAAAGTAGAATATTTGATTTATATTGTATATTAGACAAAATGTATCCCGACACATAGACTCTATAGTGGGATGCTTCATGATAGTTTAGAAAAGTAGTATTAGTATAGTAGTATAACTTCACATATTGTAATAATAGTTTTATATGTTTAATAAATACCTCTGGACATGGGTTACATGACAGAGAAATGATGATGATAATACAGTCTATATAAATACAAAATCTAGATAAACATAACAAACTACACAATAATGGAACTAACATTCATAGCCAGAATTACTCAGTTTTCAGTTCCACTAGTGAGAGTGGTGGTTAACACATGGCACATCTATTCGTGTTTCATGTATTTCGTGCGATTTTTTTTGTATCCGTTTATCAACGTTATGAGTGGAAATTGTAAAAATTCTAATTAAAAACGAACTAGATGTATATTATGTGTAAGTTGGATGCAAATTTGCCTTCAACCTACATATCAGAATAAATTCAGTACCTTAACTATTACCTATATTAATTTCTATTTCTAAATATTTTTTTCGTGTTCAAAATTGCAGGAGAAACTTGATTCATTTACTACCGAGAATCACGATTATAATGGCCAATTTGATTTAAATTAATGATAGGGTAATAATAATTATAGGGAATTCAAAGTAGTTGAATGGATCAGATTATCTCTACATTACAGAATTCAGCACGAAATCACATGCAAAGATGCAATCTCACTGCTTGTGTATTTTTGTGTATTCTCACAACCCCCTCCCCCATCCTCGGATGGCACCCCCCTTCTCATTAATCTTCAGTTTGCCCCCCCAATATTTTGATGAAGTCGGCGCCACTGTACTGTACAGTAGAAGATACGGGCACTTCACCTGTTTCATGAGCACGAGCCGCCAGTGCTAAGTCCTGAGATGAAGTAGAAACACGAAGTTGTATAGAGCATCGCACACTTGTCAGCTGATTTTCGAATTGTGTTGCTCCATACCAAGATTCTTAGACACAAGAATTAGATTCTGTGTCTAAGAATCTTGGCTCCATACAACTACGTGTTTCTATTGCATCTTGTGCCTGACATGTGTCCGCGACTTGTAGTAATGGAAAACTACTTTCAAAAGCAGTAGAAATTTTGCTGGTTGAGATAACTCTCAAAACTATTCAGTTCAATATAAACGTACGCAATGAGAGAATAAATCAAATTACATGTGCCTGACAACAACAGAGAACTACCAAGATAATGTGAATTATTGTTTATGATGAGATGAAAATTTCGAATTTCACAATTGATAATATTACTCACGGATCGATAGAACTGATTGGTCACTGGTATCCATTGTACTCACCTGAAACAATTAAAAAAATATTGATAAAAATACAAATTTAAAAGAAATACTCATGAATATTGTAATTTAAAACACTCAATTTAAGACCCTCAACAGATGCATTTGAGTATCAGAAATTTGTTAGTAGGTGTCGAAATTATCAATAACAAAACAATTCTAATGAGTAGTATAAATAAAGTTGAACAACTATGGATATTTCAATAAGATGCAAGAATTTCTTCATAGAGCGACTATTGAAGTTTGCAGAAAATTAATGCCCGGTTTTTCCAAGCACACTCAAAGTTGAGGGACCCTCAAATTTTGATGAACAGCTGACATTTTCTATGATAAGTATAGGAAATGTAGAAAAGTGTAGTAAACTTGAGGGTCCCTCAAATTTGAGTGTGCTTGGAAAAACCGGGCATAAGAATCACGAGCTCAAACATGAAAGAAACATAAGAAGCAGAAAAAAACAAAAACTAAAAACAAAAAGTGAATCATTAATTAATATCATTTATCGAAATTTGGGAAAACCCGTTTTGGACTTTGCTGTTTTCACCCTAATAGGTTGATAGTAAGTTTTTGAATTACAAGTAATAACTAAGTAATGAAAGCCTAATGAAATAATAGAGCTCTATGACGGAATTGTTCAAGCCAATCCATGTACGCTGAATCGTAACCAATAAGTGAGTCTGATTGGCTCAGAGCTGGCCAATCAGGTTAAGCCACTCCTCTCACACCTCATAGTCGTCTGCTATTGGCCAGCCGTTCCCTACTCCTTTTCCTCCACCTCTCCAATTCTAACATCAACAACAACTTTACTGATTTTGTCACAGCTAGGAGCTAGTCAACTTTGAGTTGAAATTTATGCAGCAGTAGCAAAAAACTTGGGCCGGTATTACACGATAATAGTTCTATGATCATATTTGATCATATGCGAAGAGATGAAAATATGATTTCGTATTTTCTTCTCTCCATATGATCAGATATGATCATAGAACTATCATCGTGTAATACCGGCCTAAGGCGGAATTGCACGATAATAGTTCTATTATCATAGTTGATCATATGAAGAAAGATTTAAATACGATTTCATATTTTCATCTCTGTTCATATAACTAACTATGATAATAGAAATATTACCGTGTAACACCGGCCTTATTAGCTTCAATTCCGTTGGAAATTTTCAAGTTTGAAATTCATCATCACAATTCACAAAACTCAAATTCTTACACAGTACCATAGACTAACCATACATAGAATACGTAGAATAGTATATCTACGACAGTACTATCAAAAGAATGAACTCCAATAACTGATAGCCACAATTTCTCTCACGCCAATTTTTTGTGAATGAAACCTGATTACAACTTCTAGTAGACCATAAATCACAGAAGTGAAACACCAGTATTATTTCCTGCGAGTTAAGAAACAAGTATTTTGCTGGCTATGGACTATGGATTGAAAATTGTTTCGACATGGCAGTTACTTTCTATTCAACTAGTATACAGAAACTACCGGTGTATAGTAATAGCAACCATACCAGAACACTGTATACCTCTTTAATCGTGGGAAAAGTAACTTTGCAACCGACAAAGTATTGAGGACCCATGTCCTGGATTACTCGTGGATTATAGCTATATATTATCAAAAGAATCGTTTGTGGGTTATATCTTTATGCTATCTAGTGTCTACAATCCATACTTCAGGTTCTTGTACCACAACAACCAAATCTGGCATTAGGATAGTAGAATGAGAAGAACTCAATCTTGGTAAACAATGTTTGTGGAAATATTTTGCAACATTCAGTAAAATATCAGTAACATATAAATGTAATAATATAATTATTACATTCTTGGGATCCTATTATATTATTGTTTAATATTATTTACATTTTTGATAAGAAATACCTGTTTCACTGAAATGTCTGACACTTACGGTAATGAGACAGTTAACTTTGAGGTTGTAAAACCCGCCTCTTCCTATAGTGCTTCCAACTATTAATAGGCCTTTACTAATAGAGCAATCAATTTCGAATTAGTCGCGAGAAATGAAGACACAAAATTATATAATAATACTAATTGAAGAATACAATATCTTCAAAAATGAAAACAGATTACTCTTGCAATCAGTTGAATCTAGGGTAGCTAGCTACTTGAAATTTGTAATCGAATAGTAATAAATCTTCTAATTTGCATCAATGTGAGAATTTCTCAAATCATATAGGGGGTTTTCTATTATCAATTCATTTTGGGAGCATTTCATTAGGAATATGAATCTGTATTTCATTTGAAAGGTTCCGACTTTGAATGGAAAGTTGTACGATCTTCTTGTGTCCAACATCAGGATATTTAATAAATCAGGAATGACAAAGGAGTCATGGCTTTTATAAATCTGTATAAATGTTTCTTGGGAAAATTTCCAAAGAATTAAAACTTTAAAGAAGTTCGTACTTAGAAGAAATTCCACAGTTTTCAATGAAAATCATATCATTATCATAGTCATGTTGAATATTTCATTCAGCTTATATTCTTCCTATAAGACTCATATTCTTCCTCTATGGCTATACCATGTGAATCATATTCTAATTTAAAAAAAGAACCCAAATTCATAGAACGTTACAGCTAATGATAAGCCTGACAGACTAGCAGGCAAGCACAACAACAATCACAGAGCAAAAATGGAGAGCAAAAAGAAAATGATTGATGCTACATCCTATATTATCTATGCTAAATTCAATAACACAATCACCCAACTCTCCAGCGAGTCACCTATAGTCTGTCCAAGCAAAGGAGACATTCTGGCAAGATGGGAAAATGACTCCAGCTCGGTCAATATTCGTTCAAAAATTAAAACTTTGGTCTCAAATTGTAGGAAACATTCTGATCTACAAATTGAGACCAAATTCATGAATTTGAACAAATATTGACCGAGCTAGAGTCATTTTCCCATCTTGCCAGAATGTTTTCTTTGCTTGAACAGACTATAATAATCACTTGCCATGATAAATCGAGTTTAGCATTCTCTCTATGTTCTTAATACTCTTTCTAGTCTAAGAACTGTAAGTTAAAGACATGCAGGTACAGTCTGTCCAGGCAAAGAAGGCATTCTGGCAAGATAGAAAAATGACTCCAGCTCAGTCAATATTGTTTCAAAAATTAAAAATTTAATCTTTAATTGTAGATAAGAATATTTCCTACATTTTTAGACCAAATTTATAATTTTTGAACCAATATTGACCGAGCTGGAGTCATTTTCCCATCTTTCCAGTATGTCTTCTTTGCTTAGTCAGACTATATTATAGGCATGCAGCCTAGTTGATAAAGCCTGGCTTGAAATGCCAGCAAGAGAAAGGCTAGCCTCTCCTGAGCAAGCCATGCTGAGATATGTGTTTCGTAATGATCGTGGCTTCAAACAAGTATTCAATTCTTTTTAATCGTTCTCTGGTATTCATGAGCATTGAGTAAATCTCTATTCAATACACTGACGATATAGTCATAATATTATCATTTGGTACTCTGTAGCTGTTGTCTTCTATTCAGAGAGTTAAATTGTAATCCAAAGTTGACTACATTCATCGAGGTACAATCTTATTCATTTGTATAGACTCCTCTTCCGTAAGGTAGATTGTATGGTACTATAAATGTTTTGCTATGTACGGTAAATTATATTCATCTAAGTATAGACGTATTTATTTGTATAGATAACTCTTCCGCATGGTAAATTAGTAGCATTGACAAGGAATAAAATAATACTAATTTCCTCCTTATTTCTTCTTGGTCTCAAGAGTTAAGAGGGCCTGCTGTGCCCTAACTTCGCCCTTCCAGGTAAAAATAAAGGCAGTGATTCTATTCTCTCTTTTCTGTCTTGAGAAGCTAGAGAGCTTCTAGAACAGCATTGATATTTGTAGACAAGTTTAGGTGTTTGCTGAAATATTTTGGTGAAGAAATTTCAAGTATACGAGATTTATTCCCAAAATGTATTTTCACATTGAAAGATCTCTGCATGATTATCAAATTGAATATATTATTTTGGAAATTCCAATCTTATTCATGTCAAATTATTAAAATAATATTACAAAAAATATTCCAATGATTGAACGAGTTATTCGGAATAGCCTGTATCACGCATTTGAAGTATCATTTAAGGAGAACTATTTTTCAATTGATCTGAGTAAAAAAGATTGAATAATGAATATGAATAAAATATTCATATTATTTATTAAAATATTATTATTAAAATAATGGTTGAATATAAGAATAGGGAAAAGCCTATAATATCACGCACATTGAATTAAAGGGCAATTGAACGAATTTATTATTTATAATATAATATTATTAATATAATATACATCATCCTTGAATTACACAGGCAATTGCACGAATTCTATATCATGGTTATGTCAAATAAGGTATATACATACAAATAATGTATATATCATACATTCAAAATACCAATTTATGGGAACTTGTATTAGTTGTATTTATGGAAACTTGTATTGTATTGTTAAGGTATGGAAGGTTCAACCTCCTTGGTTGCATTAGTTTCCACTGGCGGTTCCTACCCATGAAACAGGTATCAGGTATAAGGTAACAAGTGAAATCAGGTATCTTTTACTGTTTCTTGAATGAAACTGAATAAGAATATTATTGAAAAATAAATTATGAAATCAAAATAAAATATTCTGTTACATCTTAAAGAAAGTCTTCCTCTTTATCTTCATCACCATCATTATTTCTTTACTTATATCTCTATTACTTCACAACTACTGTATATTCATTTCTTTACTCCTATATTTATTCCTTCACCACTATCTCTATTTCTTTACTTCCATCCTAATCTCCTTCTTCTCATCTTCACCACCTCCCGTAGGAAGTTCTCTTTCACGCGATACACGAATTTTCGTCTCCCCCACCGGGGAATAATTTCGTAATGTGTTTTGTTGTTGAATGGCTCTTTCCATTCACTTGAACGTTGTTGAAAAGCATGAAAGGAAGCTCACATTATAACAGGATGCCAACTTTAATAATTCACACTTGATAACTCGAGTTTCATAACTGAAATTAGCCTCCAAGGAGCGAGCGAGCTGACGCCATCTTAAGTTGTTCCACTTCTCAGAAGGGTCTTCCTCACTTAAACATCACCCATCATTTCAAGTATAAAGTATTACTTCATAATAACTCAAGTAGTCTGTTTTAAGTATTTGACACGTGGAGTCTAGTGTTTCACAATGGCGGGTGAAGTGCTCGTATCTTTTACTGTACAGCACTTCACCTGTTTCGTGGGCACGAGCCGCCAGTGGAAGTTACTAAATTGAAATAAAATCAAATCAAAATCTTGTTTACTCCACATTGATATTCAGTACATGAGAATGAAATGAAGAAGAAATATGTTGTTTAATACTGCAATTTTATAAATACAGTACTAGATTTAATTTTCATTCATGTTTGAAAGGAATGAGCCTACTTGGGCATTGTGGCCTGTGCATAGTCTCAAGCAAACATATTACAGTGAGAGTAACCCCGATTAAAACTTTTCAAGTACAGTATCATTCTTAGAAAATTCCAAAAGGAATTGTATATTTCCAAAAAAATTACAATGAAAGAAATTTGAGTATCTTATAGTTCACATGAGATTCGAGAGTCAAAAATATTAATTCTAACCAGAAAATTAAACTTTAAAATTAGAGCTGTTTGGAATAATTGATAAATAAAATGAAAAATCAAATACCATTTTTAACAAACTTTTGAAGTAATATTTTACAGATATGTCATTGATAATGGGCTGAGTCCCGAAACATGTCTGTAAAATAATACTTCTAAAGTTTTTTAAAAGGGGTATTTAATTTTTCATTCTATTTATTAATTCTAACCAGTTATTCCCTCACAAAGTCCCCAAAATATGAATCCCTATGATATTGTCATCAGAATTAGGAAAGAAGACGTTTTGGACATGTGTTTTCACCCATAAGTTACGTTGTAAAATCTCTAATAAATAATAATCAATTGGGGTTAATACTTATTTCAAAGCTAAAGACTTATGATAATTGTTTTGTAAATCAAGACTGATTTCCTAAATTATGAATTATAATAATCAAACTTGAAAAAACTTGGAAAGACTTATTCCAAAACTAAGAACTTGTGATAATTACTTGTAGATTAAGCATGAATTTCAAATCTACAAAGTTTCAAACGACCAGCAGTTTCTTATCTTCAGCAAATTTGAATAATCCGCCCCAACGGTCCCAAACCAAACGAAGCTCCTTATAAAATGAAGAAAGAAACCTTTCCAATTCCAAATCCACTGAATATGTTTGGCTAAATTCGACCCAAGTCCGGAAATACCAGTTTTCTGACGTTTGATGACCTAACTGCACATTGAAATTCTTTCTTTATCCAATCTAACTGAACTTCTCCTTTTTATTATTTCACTTAATTAGACCTTTCGTTTGGTGGCTCAAATCGAACGGTGGTCCATCAATTCAATCAAATATAATCAGTTGACTTGCAGGGGCCATCATTTGAAAAATCATCAATAATTGACTTGCAGACCGCCTTCTTGTGAAGTGACAAGTTGTTTATATTGATGTGTTTCCACACCTCTATATCTTCTAATCAGATTTATTCATTCATTTATTAATCCATTAAATTACAAACATACATAGTGGAAGGAACAAAAATATAGTCGAAAACTATTTAAAGTATAGTAAAAATCTGTTTGCAAAAGATCGTTATGAGATGCAATTGCCTATAGTAATTATAGTTTTGAGAGATTTAATTGGAATATGATGAATATTTAACAGACTTGAGTATGGAGACTGTATTTTAGACTGAAGGTAAGGAGTGAAGTGATTGCTGATTACGATAATAAAGCGTGATAAACAAAACTTACAATTGTGAGTTAACTGATTCATTTTTTTTCAAAAGCAATCCTACTCGAAAACAGTAACACGATTTTGAAACAAAAAACATGTAGCATTCGCCTAAAACATTTTTCGTGTAACTAATTATCATTGTAGTAGATGTAGAGATTTTTGAAATTGCATGATTATTAATTTTTGGGAGATAAATAATTTACTTATTCATTTTCACCCTCAACGATTGGGGACCTGGACCGCCCTGATGGAAAAGGAAGAAAAACGCTTAAAACAGAGCAACAAAGTGATGATTATCAGGGGATCAAAGAGTAACAGAAGGGCGGCCATAAAAGAGAGAGAGAGATAGATAGATAGATAAATTGCCTTTATTAAGGGCGAAGTTAAGACTCTTGGTCCTCTCTACCACTCAACCCTAAAGAGAGAAAGAGAAAGAGAGAGAGGGTGACTGAGAGAATAAATGAGAGGAAGAGGGAGAGGGATAGAGAAAGAGTGTTAGACAGAAAAATGATGACAGAGAGAATATCGGCTCTATGAGTTTTGATACAAAAATATAAAAAAATTGACAGGTTTGTACATAGAGATAAAATTGATTCTTGTGCTCCGGAAACAAAAATATTTGAGGTTAATAAAAACATTGCTGATTGGAGTTAATTAAGTTGTCTACCAATATTTTCAGTGCAATAAAATTTCAATTCATCAATTGAATTTGCTTATTGAGAGGCTCACAAGCTTTTGTACACTTTACAGACTTTGTTGTTTTGCATTTGTTTCAGCCTCAACCTGATAACCTTCACATTTTTCCATGATTGAAAACGTGATTATCAATATACTAACTGAAATTTTCCTTTTTGATAAAAAATATCTATTTGACAGTTCAAAGTGATAATTGAATGGAAATTGGTCAATGGACTCCAATTATTGTTGAGTGGAGATTATTCTAGAATTGATGGATAGTGAGAAGTTATGGAGTTAATCAAGAATCCAAATCTATACATGGATGGGATTATCAGGTCTATGGAATTATTATGATAAGGTGGGTATTACAAGGTAATAGTTCTATGACATATAAAAAGGGATGAATATATGACATAGGAATATTAACGGTAGGCTTATTACATGGTAATACGAGAGTTATATGACATTTATTATGGAAATATTATATATGACACATTATGAAACATTTATATATGACATAGAAATATTAACGGTGGGCTTATTACATGGTAATACCAGAGTTCTATGACATTTATTATGGAAAGGGATGGAAATATGACATAGAAATATCAACGTCTAATACCAGCCAAAGATCTGAGACTAAAATGTATCCTAAAATAACTTCTTATGATCCTGGCAACAACCATCTCAGTTGGGTATTAATAATGTGATGAGAAATAATAAATATGTAAAAGTAATAATAATTTGTGTTTTTAATAATGTTAAATGAAGAGAGCTGGTAGCGCAACCAATGAGAATCATTTTCCACGAAACGCTTCAAAAGAAACCACTTTTGCAGGTAACCTCACGTTGCTAATCAACAATCCAACTTCCAAGAAATAATAATTTATCAAAATGATCAATGGCCGCCAACTTTCAGCCTGCGGCATTTCTCGGGAGAAGAGAGAAGAAGAAGAAGAAGAAACAGAAAAAGAGAGAGTAAGAAGTAGAAGTTGAACTGTTCCTAATTTCCACAAAAAGTTCATTTCGATTAGCCGCTCCAACATTCTTAACTGAAAAGCTTTTTAAAAGCGAGCGCCCTTGTTGAAATTTACGATGCTCTTAATAATTATCAGACTTCGTACATAGTTCATGAAAAGACACGCAGTCACAATTTGAAATGTATTGTAACTGAGTCTCTTCTCAGTTTACGCGTCTCTTTTGAGTTTGAGCGAACTTAGAAGAGCCGCCTTCGCTATGTAAAGTGTATTGAAACGGAGTGTTTTCTCAGCGTGCGCGGATCGTGCTAGGGAAACTCACTCAATTAAGGGCACCATCAGCGGTTGAATTGGTGGGGGGGAGAGGGTTTAGTAAACTCTTTCATATCATAATGGGGAAGAAAACGATATGCAAAGAAAGTTTTGTAATTTCTGAGATGATCAGGCGAAATAAATGATTATTATGAATTTGGAAGGAGTTTGATATTATAATAGGCTGCAACAGCCACAATTAACTAAACTTCAGTATTTTGAATCAGATATTGCTTTCTATTTTATTCTAACTGTATCAACGGAATCCATGGATAGAATAGAATAGTGTGTTTTATTCAATAATTACCAAACGATTCTGCAATATTGACAACTCAGTCGAATTAAAAAAAATGGGTTACTTCCAGATCATTACAAATAAATCATAATAGCGACCCAAGTTCATAGTAAATGAATTATTAATTAATTTCTATAGAATAATATTATGAAAGAAGACACTCTGGCAAAATGGGAGAATGACTACAGTCAACTTAAATTGGACTGAAAATTATAAATTTGGTTTTAAATGTTAAAGCAAAATGTTTTCCCCAATTCGAGACTAAATCTATCATTTTTAGAACAATATTGACTGATCTGTAGTCTTTTTTCCATTTTGCCAGAGTGTCTTCTTAACTTCAACAGACTATATCAGGCCAGCCGCCGAGCGCTTCCGAGATCGTGCTTATCGTATTTTAACGGTCATTTACTCACGTTGAATTTCAACAAAATATATGTTTCTTATACTCAAAATGTAGGCCTTGAAGAGTTCTACAAGCTCTATTTGAGATATTTTTAGTAGAACAATCCTGTCATTTTTTCTTAGGAAGAGAATAAAATTTTGAGGCATAAATCTCGGCGCTTCCTTCATTCTGTCATGTATAACTACTGAACCACAGGAGCTAGAGTGAAATGACAAAGACATGAAATGAAGAAAATTAAATTTTCTAAATAATGAGAAAAATTTCGTTCTCATATCTTCGATTGTTGCTGAGATACATGCAATACAAGAAGACCATACAAATGGAAACATTGGGGGGCTGCTGGGGGGGAAGCAAGAGTGGTAGGGGTGGGGACTTTTAGCAGAACACTTGCCGATATGCTAGTTATCGATGTGGAGAAAATCAGCTCCATATGTATTTTCCCAAATGTATTATTTCCGTATGAATTTCCCTCAATTCGTGGTATTTTGGCACGCCAGGGGGTATTTATCGCATATTAACGGACTTTTTCCCCCTTCAAATTTCGGCAAAATATAGTTTATATAATTCAAAATGTAGATCTTGAAAAGCTCTACAACTCTTATATGAGTCATTTTCCAATAGAACAAACCGGTAAACTCTTATTTGGAAGATAGTAGCATTTTCAGGCATAAATTTAGGGGTTTCTCTCATTCTTAAATGTATAACTCTTGAACCACAGGAGATAGAGTGAAATGGTAATGACATGAAATGGAGAGAATTTAATTTTATAAATAATGATGAAAAATTCATTTCTAATTTGATCGCAACCCTTCAGATTGATTAACCTTGGATTCCAGCTATAGAAACATGTTTTGTGTCACTTCAAACATTTGATGAATTGCAAAAAGGAGATTTATTTCTGCTGAATTTATAATGATTTGAGTCTCCTATAACAGAATCACAAATTGGTCTTATCGATAGAATTATAGAGTTACACATTTTATTCTCTATATATATGAAAGTTACGCCAATTTGATGGAGGAGAAACACACCAATCACAGCTAAACATTTTCATCTTCGTTTTAATCTTCATCCTACTATTACTCTTAGTAATAGTCTTCTAATCGTATTCATCTTTTAACCGACTATGTATGCAACCTCATAATATTCCACTTACATGCATTATTAATATCTATCAAACACAGATTGACACAGTACATACTGTACTCATATAGGATATACACGCATAAAATTAAAAGAATCTAACTCGTCTTTATCATTTCTAATCTCGATGATATCTAGTCGTATCGACCGTCGCGACGACTCATACTATGATATGTCCCGTTACATGCTGACATCTTTGTTAACAGGTGCCGTATCCTGCTATGGAGTTGCTTTGCTCAAGCCGAGAAGAACTGCCACCACAATACACTTCACATTGTAACGGCGTATCATTCTCAGCTTACACAAACTAGTAGGAGAATATAATAGTTTGTGCAAGCTGAGAAGACCCACCATCACAATGTAAAACGTAATGTGCGGCGTCTCTTTTCAGCTTACGCAAACTACTAGGAGAATATAATAGTTTGCGCAAGCTGAGAAGACCCGCCATTAAGATGTAAAGTGTATTGTAAGGCGTCTCTTCTCAGCTTGCGCAAACTACTCAACTCTCTTCTATCCTCCTGCAGTGTACTGTGACACTTTCCTTTGAAATAAACATAATTTACAAACAATTTTACCGTTTAGCATTGGACACCTGCTGAGTGGAACGTCTTTTATATTCTAGGATTACCTTTTTCTAAGGTTTTCAGTACAGTCTTATCAAGATTTTTCTTATTCTACTAAGAATGTCATACTCCTACAGTTTTATACAAGTGTTTCCTTATTAGTCTCAGGGCTACTTTTATCACTGTTTTTTTTATTTTAAATAATTATGCATTGAAAAATAATTCAAAAAGAGTACTTTGATAATTATTTAAAATGAAAAAAATAGTTTCATACAAGGTATTACATATTCTGAGATGAAATATTCTACTTGGATTTTAGTACAGTTCATCCAAAACTTATTTCATCTCAACAAGTACAGTTTTATCTGAAGTGAGAAAATTTTTTTCTGAGAGTGATACCATCAGGAGCTCCAAGGCTCAAGTGTGGGTAATGAGATTAATGATTATGAAAGATGAATTGAACTAAATACGTTTTAGCTAAAAAAAGAAATTAACCCTTTTATTTTACATTTGTGGACAATGTGTATTGAATGGAAATATCAAAATAAACAATTTAAACAGTATTTACATATAAACATTTTAAAAAATTCCTTCATAGTATACTATGAAGTTCCTGTACAGAAAATGATTTTTGATAAACAGGCGAAAATTAAGATCTAAACGTAGATAGCAGAATCATCAGATAGAATCAAGAATTTTATTAGTCATCAATATTTACATGAAAATACATTGACATCGTCAAGTAGGCATAAACAATAATGAATTGCTCAATGATAACAATAATACAAGACATTAAAATAATACAACAATAGAGAACACTAGCTACAAGACTTCATTCCACTCAAGATGAAAAAATTCATTTACAGTATAATAAGCACTTATTTATATTATAAGCACTGTCGTTGTGAAAAAAAACTTAAATTCAATACGTTATATTGGAGAAGCTATAGATTATGAAGTTAAAGGCAGATCAAAATTTTGGAAAGCGGAGGAGAAATAAGTCAAAAGGTAAGTGCTTGAAATAATCTGGAGTAGTATTATATACTTTAATTGACAAGTAATGAAAATTTTTCTGCGATTTTGTATGAGAATATTGTTAAATTTGAAGTTTATGCCTGTTTCGTGTACTGATACTGTGGAAACTCCTATTTGCAAGATAACTTATCCAAATTACTCTGTACATAACATAACACATAGAGTAGCCTACATACATTGAGCGCAAAGTGATAGCCTACTCGGTGTCTTCTATTAGATTTATTTATATTTGTCAAATCTATTAATTAATTTCTATTTCGTGCCAGACTAATAACCAACTCTCCAAGATGAATATTCAGAAAACTATCAAGAAATAATTTTCAAAGGGCAACGAGTTTCTCCACAAGAAAGCATCTGTGACAAATTGAGAAGACGAATGTTTGTGACAATCACAACTTTACGACTGTTTATAAAAATGATTGCTGGAGATATTTGTCAAGATTGCTGTCCTTTTCAACAACTACAAGGTCACCAACAACGACTTCTGAGGAAAGTTCAATCTAATGAAAATAATAAAAAATACCACAGCTCCCCGAATACTTTCTCCAAAGAAATTATCTATAAAACAGTTCGTCTGGAGAACATTATTAAACACTCGGAGAAATTCATAGAGATCTTGAACAGATTTCATAACTCTTCAGTACAGACTAGAGTTTGATAGTCTGACCAAACAAAGAAGATATTCCGGTAAGATGGGAAAATTACTCCAGATCGGTCAATATTGCTTCAAAAATTATCAAATTGTAGGAAACATTATGATCCACAATTTGAAACTAAACTGGAAATTTTTGATCGAATATTGACCGAGCTGGTGTCATTTTCCCATCTTATCAGAATGTCTTCTTTGTTTGACAAAAATAGATATACAGAATCGATAAGAGCACAGACTAGATATACTCAGTAGTCTGTGGTGAGAGTATTATAGCTTTGAAATACTGGTAACAGAATAGGGAACTAGTTTTTAATGTATTCTTTACTATGTACTAAAATTTCGTGGTAGAGGTTGTAATGTCAAGATTCTTTTCACTAGGGCCGGTTTAATGTTCACTTTTGTTTTAAACTATCAAGTTGAATGAGAACTTGCTCCGCGGTTTGAACTCCTCACCTCCTAATGATGGAAGAGGTTTCAGTAGAATCGAAACAAGGAGGTTCAACCTCCTTGAATCGAAAAGATTAAAATATCTGGTTTTGTGGTTATCATGTAGGTACTGATATTTTCTTTTTTCAAGCATTATGTTTTTCATGTAACACATGGTTATTTTCTCAAATTGAATTCTTACTTTGAATTACTTTTAGTGAATCATTTAGTTACATGGTCTTTAGATTGTCCATGTACAATGCTCTATGGAAAATTAGGTTATATGAAAAGGTAAACATTAACTATCTACGAGTTTTCCCACCAATGAAAGCGAAATGCATTGGATGAATGTATGAATTCTCACTGACTTAAAAAAGGAAAATTGATTCCAATACCCTAATAATCAATCCTTCATTTCCCAAAAATGAATGTCGTTCAATATTGCTTGGAAATTTATTCTATTTAAAATTAATGTCCAATCGCTCTCATAGTCTAGGAATCTGGATATGCAATACCAACCAACCTTTATCAACAAAACAGCATAAAATCATAATTCTCTCGCCAAAAGTACAATTACAACTTACTAATAACTCAAAATAAGTTATAAGAATTAAGTATAAGCCTATATAGTTATAAGATTAATTTTGCTTAGGTTCTATACCTAGTTTGAACGCTAATCTCAGTTGATTCTCAATATAATGCTATCCTATGAAACTAAATCTCACAACCTTTCTCAACAAAATAGCAAACAAATCATTATCTTTTTCCTCAAAATAACATAGGAACGCTCCTATCCTGAAAAGATACTAGAGAAATCATTATATTTTCTCCTAGAATAACATGAAAACTCTCCTATCTCTTGCTAGTTTCAAGGCTAATCCCAACTTTTATCCAACGTACTTTGAGAAGCTCACAAATCTGGAACATCACAGTTTAATCTCACGAAGAGTTCTATTCTCTGCATCAGCAAGTAAATAAAATGGATTTCGACATGAACGACACAAAACGGCACAATCCGTCACAGCATTAAACTAAGTGTAGTCTGTCCAAGCAAAGAAGACATTCTGGCAAGATGGGAAAATGACTCCAGCTTGATCAATATTGGGTCGAAAATGATAGAGTTGGTCTCAAATTGTAGATTAGAATGTTCCTCACAATTTGCGACCAAATTTGAAATTATTGGACCAATATTCACCTAGCTGAAGTCGTTTTCCCATCTTGCCAGGATGTCTTCTTTGCTTGGACACACTATACTTGAGCTAAGTAGGGAACGATATAAAATAAGTAAAGCCGGGCATTAAGCGCGACGCGAATGATTCTGCTAAGTACGAGGGATATAAGTTTATTTCGTTCCTTTCAAGTTTATTTCTTTCGCCTTTCCCACCCCCAAACAGAGAAGTGACAAATTTCACTTTTCCCAGCGTTTTATTTCGTCTGGCCCAATTTTACTGCATCGAAAACACAACGGGACCTAATGGAAAATCGGTATCAACGAATGTTGAGTTCTTGACAAAATATTCAGCTCACTTCCTACTATGGTCTGTCCAAGCAAAGAAGACCTTCTGGCAGTTGGGTGAAATGGCTCCAGCTCGGTCAAAATTGGTTCAAAAATTATAAATTTGGTCTCAAATTGTAGATCAGAATGTTTCCTACAATTTGAGACCAAATTCATAATTTTTCAACAAATATTGACCGAACTGGAGCCATTTCCCCATCTTGCCAGAATGTCTTCTTTGCTTAACAGGACTATAACATACTTTATATCCCTTCCGATTTCCTACATCTTGTATCCCCTATCTTTCACGTGTTACACCAAGTCGGAAGTTACTTAAACCCTAAGACGGATCGGGTAGTAAATATTTTACGTCCCCCAGTACAAAATGGCGTTCTGTGTTATACAGTGTGTGACGAAAGTAGCGATCAAGTCACGTGACTACAGAATTTGAAATGCATTAGGCGAGTCTAGGTTGAACGGAAAATGTATATTGTGGCTTACCTGATCTACCATGGCTTCCACGCATAGCTGAGATAGAGGGATGGGTGATTTTGGTTTATCCATTTTGGTGTCTCCGGTTGACAATTCCTCCTCCTCTTCCTCCTTCTTCACCACCTCTTCTTCTTCCTCCTCCTTCACGCCCTCCTCTTCCGACTCCTCCTCTCGCACTTCCTCCTCCTTAAAAGAAGATTCTTCCCGAACAGATTTTCCCGCAGCACCTCCTTCCCCATCACTAGACACAGGTTCTTCAACATTTTTCAAACTATTTTCAAAATTCATCGACGTTTTCAGAGTAGACTCCTGTATACTAGAAGGAGGTACTCTACTTTCCTTTGCTTCCTCACTCATTTGCCGATTAATTGCTGGTTTTACAATTTTACTCTCAATTGATTCCACAAAACTACTCTCATAAACAACCATTGTTTCTAAATTCTCCTCAGAGCAACTAAGCCTTAAACTATCACTCAAACCAGTATCAGTTGTATTCAAACTCATAAAACTATCACACCTAGCCTTCAGTCCGTTCTCCTTATTTTTCAAATTTTTCTTCATGACAAACTGCGCGTGCAACGAAGTCAAATCCGATACACTTTGAGATTTTTCCTGCGGTTTTTTAGTTGGTTTCACCAGAAAACTCTCCAACTCCATGTAAACCGGGTTGTCAAATTCGGTTTTTGTCGCATCTTTACTAAACGTTGTAATTATCACACTTTCTTTACGTAGAACGCTATCATCAAAACTATCAAACACAACGTTGGCATATTCGGGGATATCTTCGTCATATTCGGGTGTTATTAGACTGGTGCAAAGGCGTGGTTCATTCAAACGTTGTTTGTCGCTGTCCCACTTCAACATCGTCACCTTAGAATCATTTAAACTTTGTTTGTCGTTGTCAAACTTCGACATGGTCACCTTAGAATCATTTAAACTTTGTTTGCCGTGGTCCCACTTCGACATCGTCACTTTAGAATCATTTAAACTTTGTTTGTCGTTGTCAAACTTCGACATCGTCACCTTGGAACGTTTATCATTATCGGACATTGTGATTTTCGAAGCGACATCTGTCGAGGAAGAAGACTGCCACCCGGATAAAACCTGATTCTTCGGCGAAAAATAATCATCAGACGATATCTTTCGAGTGCGTCGATTGGAAGAGAACGAATTACGTTTTTCCTTCCTCAATCGCAACTTTTCGCCGTTGTTTATCGCGTGAAATTCATCGCGATGTTTGGAGCACAACGCCAGCTGATCCAACGAACCTGATTTCTTCATGCGTGAATCGCTTTTTCGCTTAGCGAACGTACCATTATCGTAAGTATTACTCTCGTTACTGAAATCATCCGAGGTAGTTCTCTCCATGGATGTCCCCGTGTAAACCGAATAACGTTTTTTCATCTCTTTTTCACTCACCAACGCGAACGCGCCCGGTTTTTTCGGTTTGGTACCGGGCCGACTTCGCACCTCTGTGTTACAGTACACTCTGTCATCCGTATCATCATCGGCGATACTCATATCAAAGCTTGATACACTTTTTCGACTTTTTCCCAACTCATCGGTGATACTCATATCAAAGCTTGATACACTTTTTCGACCCAAATCGGAATTTTTATCACGTGATGATAAGGCAGCGAAGCTTGAAAGTTTTGTACCCTCCAAACTCTTCAACTGAGCGCTCATCTTTTTACCACCACTACTAGATACACTCGAAGTATCGTTCCTTTTTCCACCAAAACTGAAATCCTTCGAACTTTTCATTAGCTGAGAATTATCCGTACTTTTAGCTGCTAGAAAACTAGTTGCATTCGATTTCTTTGTTGATTCAGAATTATTATCCTCATTTTGAGCTTCAAAAATATGTGTATTAGAAACATTCAATTGAGAACTCTCCACATTCTTAGCTCCAAAACTAGACAAATTCGAGCCCTTTGAATTCGAATTGGAACCCTTAAATTGAGAACTTTCTACAATTTTATCTCCAAAACTAGACAAATTCGAAACCTTTGAATTTGAATTAGAGCTCTCTACATTCTTAGCTCCAAAACTAGAAAAATTCGAACCTTTTGAATTTGAATTTTTCACACCAAAACTTGTAACATTTGTACTACTCCCAAAAGTCCTCAACCCACCCAAAACCTGATTCTCATACTGTTCATCATTTACACAATACGAGAACCTCCTTGAAACAAAGGAGGGATGGGGAGTACTCTTATGTTCAACTACATTCCTGTAAGAATCATAATCTGAGGAAACATCATCCAAAGATCTCATTTCTCTACTTTGTTGACCTTCTTCTCTTGCACTTCTCTTCTTTTTCTTTTGTTCTACAGCTTTATCCGTTTTTCTTTGATTGACTGACACATCTAGTCTACTAGTGAATCTTATTTCATTCTCATATTTATCACCTTCTAAGCTTGATGTTCTACTAACTAAATCATTATTTCTTCTAGAACTTTGTCGACTTGTCGTTTTTACAGCTTGGTTCTCATATTGTTCACCTTCAATACTTGATGTCCTGTTCAACAAATTATCAACATTTTTTCTGGTAGCTCCTCGACTTTGATCTCTACCAAAATCCTTCAAAGAACTCCTATCACTAACCTGAGACATATCGTCACGATGTTTTACCACCTCATGATTCTCATACACCTCACCATCAGGACTGAACGATCTTAAATTCTTTCTTTCTTGACCACTTCTACTCCTCACTGATCCATCTTTCTTCGAGTTTACAACTCTGTAAGCGTTCTTATTCATTGAAACTGCATGATTCTCATACTCCTCACCAGGTGTTTCACGATACCTGGACATCACTTTTCTCCTCACTCCAACCTTATTATCAAGGGTACCAACTGAAGAGGAAGATGTATAAATATTCTCTTCAACTTCCCTTCTCACGAACTGTTTACTCCTCCTCTCCAACCCTCCAAAATCGAGGGTCGATGATGAATCAAAATCAAAATCGATATTTTTGTCCTCAACATAACTACTTCGATTTTTACTCCTTGACAAATCTTGTTTTGTTGTCAAAACCTTCTCACTCCTACCTTTAACATTTTTAGATCTAACTTCAGTATTACAGTACCACCGTTCCTCATCATCTTCAATCTTATCAAAATCAGCACTGTTATCTACAGAACTTTTCGATTTCCACGATTCTTGAGCAATGGAAGATCTTCTACTATTTCCATCACACCAAGAACTATTATCACTCATTTCAGATCTGGATATGTTTGTGAATTTCCCACTCATAATTTGGTTCTCATACTCCTCCCCATCTACAACACTTGGAGGAGACCTCCATAAACTTTCCTCAGTCACCTCATTACTCACAGCGTTTTTCAAAAACATTCTCCTACTTTGATCAATGTTTTTTGAAGACCTTTTACTGGTCGAATCTTTTTTGGAAGACATTTCACTGCTCAAAGAACAAACTGAAGGGGTTCTATAGAGTTGTTGACCAGACTTATTCACATCTTCTATTCCACCATTATTATTCACAGAAGAATTTCCATTTTTTACAGAACTTTTGGAAGATAATCCATCTTCTACAGGACTTTTAGAAAATGATTTCGCCAACGTTTTCACATCGAGAGTTCCTAAATTGTCTACATTTGTTGAGAATTGTCTCTTTGCATCTTCTACTACAGTCCTAGAACGGTTTCCTCCTTTCAAAAGCTTTTTACAATTCTGTGAACCATTTTCCAACAGAGAAGAGACTTTAGAATCAACATTTTTCTCACTAGACGATCTAGCATACGTTGTCACTAGTTCATTTCCACTATCAACTCCTTCAGAACCGTTTTCAACTTCTTTAGAACCGTTTTCAACCTTCAACAACTTCCCAGGAACAACATGTTTTGCACCAAAAAGTCCTGAAGATTCTTCAACAAGTTCAGTTTTACGTTCAGAACCATTAAACAACTTCCCGCTACCAACACTTTTCACAGCAGATGACGTCACAACTAACGATGACGACAAAGACCGTCGTCGCTGTTCACTCTCCTCCTGATTGGTTACGTCGTCAGGTAGTCCCAAACTGCAACAAGGGTTGTAATTGGCCCAAGATGTTGAGCGATTAGTCAGTCGCAGCCAGGGTTCTATAACCGCTGAACGTAGAGTGCTAGCGCGAGTCGCGACTGTCGCGCCGTCAGTCGCTTCTTCCATCAACGACCATCAGCGATTGTCGCGACTAACACAACGAACGATTCTAATTTCAACTACTGTAGTTCACAATATTGTCACCTGATTATCCAAGGATAAGCGATTGTCGCGTCTACCGTCGACTAAGATTCCAAGAACGACTATAGATTCCAATTTCTAAGATTCTAAGAACGACTATAGATTCCAATTTCACCAAGTTCAAAATATTGTCAACTGATTATTCAAGGATCACATTTTTGTCACAAATTAGCACTATCTTATGTTTAATCCAGCATTGATGTCTGTATTTCAATCAATTCACTTGATTCATATGAAGCGTCTACTACCAACAACCATAAGAAACGACTGTCACCTTCACACTGAAAATTGAACAATGTGACATCTCCCAATTACAATTACAAGCGACTAATCGCAAAAAATTGACAAGGAGCAACTGTCTCGCCTCCCATTAACAACTGAAATCGACTATTCACTACCCACTGTCTACAATCACAATGAACTTCGTCACTTTATTCCTCAAAAATTGAGTGTTCAACTATTATTAATAGTAGCAATTACGTCTCCTTCAAGTTTGATTGTCTACTACCAACAAACACTAATAATAACAGCTAGAAATGAGATTTGCGTATCCTTTGAACGAATTCAACCGTCTACCATCAACAATCACTGGGACAACACTGTAACTTGCTAACTAAAAATCTATTTTCACTAGTTCGACTATCAAGTTTTGAATGAAGAACTAATACAACTGTCATTTGCTCACTAAAAATCGATTTTCAATATTTCGACTATTGTGTTTTGGATCGAAAACCGCGTCCAGTATTATCGCTCACGAGTGGCGACTGAAGTCAACAGCATTTTTCGAATTCAACCGCATGTTCTACTAGCAACAACCGCACGCTACTAAGGTCGTCACCGCACTGACTGAACCGGGCCGGCTAGTTGCAACAGGTTGTCCGACTTCTCGACTGCTCCCAAACAAACCGGTGCTACTTTCATCGATCTTTCTCACTAGTTCTCTCTCACTCTGCCTCTCTCTTGCACCCTTGTATCGAGAATCGATCTCACTTTATCGACATTCTCTCTTGGATTCCTGATTCAAATATGGGTCTCTCACTAACATTCATCTATCTTTCACTTTGTCTTAATAATTTTTTCTCGCCTTATCAGGATTTCTCACACACTCAATCTCTTCAACATCTTTCTCTCTCCTTACTTTATCTTTTCTCTCTTGCACTGTTGTATCAAGAATCGATCTCAATGACTCTCTTGGATCTTGAGATCTTGGATCTTGGATCATGATCTCTTGGATTCTTTTTTCAATCTTGTTTCTCATCACTAGATCTTCGACTTTGGCTACCTAAATAATTTTTTCTCTCTTGTAATGGTGTATCAAGAATAGAATCATCTTTCTCTCTTGCACCTGTATATAGTTTGTCCAAGCAAAGAAGACATTCTGGTTAGATGGGAAAATGACTCCAGCTCGGTCAATATTCATTCAAAAATTGTGAGTTTCGTTCAAAATTGTAGACAAGAATGTTTCCTACAATAGGAAACCAAGATTATAATTTTTGAACCAATATTGACCGAGCTAGTGTCATTTTCCCATTTTGCCAGAATGTCTTTTACTTAGACAGACTATATCAAGAATAATTGATCTTACTTTATCGATTGTCCCTCTGAGATTCCACTTTCAATATTTTTTCTCATCAATAGATCTTTTTACTTTGTCTGTAATTTTTTCTCTATCACACCGATGTATCACTTCATCTATACGAGTATAACTGTAAGCCTCTCCTGGTATCATGTATCGTGAGATATGAATCACTTCGTATCATATCTCTCATACTTCATCCTACTCTTCATAACAAATTAATTCCATCTCTTAGATACTGAGATTCTCTTATTAATCTGTTCTGTATGAAGATGTACTCATATGTTTTTTTATAATTTATTCAGCGTAAGCTTTCATTAGTAGGGAGACCAAAAGGGGTGGTCCACTTCGCAATATTATAACCTCATTTTTCACAGAATCTTTCATATTTTTAGATTTATAAGAAGATAAAAGAAGAAAAGATTAGTTTTTTCAGATAAGCCCTTTCATAGGGCTGTTGCGCCATTGACAAACAAACAAACCGAGCTATTAATAGGAGAGTGAATAGACATGAATGATTTATTCTCTGAAACTTTTTTTAATTATATCACCTAATTTTTATACATAAATAATCGTATTATAACCTCAGAGTTATAGAGTAATATTATAACTTCAAAATTGCATTCTCTCGCTTAATCTGTCTCGCTCTCTCTCAGAAGCGTAGTTCAACAAAGAATAAATCAAACGAATCTCATAGCAATCTTAGTCCATCTTGTGATAAATGTTTACAATTAATTCCTCAACTTGATGCGAATCGCAAAAGGCTTCCGCCGGTGTAGAAGTTGCCAATAATAAGCAATCAATACGAGAATTCATCTTCTCCATTTCACTCATTCTCTTTCTATCTCACTCCATTCTACAACTTATACATCTCTTGTAAATATAGTCTGTCCAAGCAAAGAAGACATTCTGGCAAGATGGGAAAATGACACCAGCTCAGTCAATATTGACTTAAAAATAATATATATTGTATCAAATTATAGATGACAATGTTTCCTACAATTTGAGACCTGATTAACAGTTTTTGAACCAATATTGACAGAGCTGGAGTTATTTTTCCATCTTGCCAGAATGTTTTCTTTGCTTGGACCGTTATAGCCTACCTCCTCCAAGTCTTGTCAATACAAGTCACAAGAAGTGAATACAAAAAAAAAACTTGCAATATATATGAAGAGTATAAGAGAAGAATGAGAAGTGTAGAAGAATTCCGCTTCTATACTCTCTAGGTATACAAACCACTTCAGCAGAACCAGTGTTAGTTATAGTATGTCTGAGCAAAGAAGACATTCTGGCAAGATGAGAGAATGACTCCAACTCGGTCAATATTAGTTGAAAATTTATAAATTTGGTCTCAAATTGTAGAGCAGAATGTTTTCCACAATTTAAGAACAGATTTATAATGAATGAACCAATATTGATGGAGCTGAAGTCATTTCCACAGCTTTCCAGAATGTCTTCTTTGCTCGGACAGACTATCTTGACCACATCTAGAATGCATCGATCGACGTTCTCTTCAATATTGATTGCAAGGCATCAATGTGTTTTTCACATTGATTGCAAATTCTCAACCATGTGGAAAGCATGCGATCCTGCAGAATGCATACCAATTATACAGGGATTACCATCCAAACTGATAGGAGAATTGTTGAAGTGATCAGTTAGGCTAGATGGGAGGATTGATAGAGGGGTCATGTGCATGGAAGGATTGTTGGAATAATCAGGTATAGTCTGTTTAAGCAAAGAAGACATTCTGGCAAGATGGGAAAATGACTTCAGCTCGTTCAATATAGGTTAAAAATTACAGATTTTGTCTCAAATTGTAGGAATCATTCTAATTTACAATTTGAGACCGAATTTAACATGTTTGAGGTGATATTGACCGAGCTGAAGTCATTTTCCCATCTTGCCAGAATATCGTCTTTGCTTGGACAGACTATAGATATTGTGGAGATTGGTAGAATGCTAACAAGTTGATCAATTGATCCGATGCAACGATGGGTTTGAAATTATCTGTGAGAGAAAGTCTTGTCGGTGGTGTGTTAAATGATAGGGAGAAGTTTAGAAAATTGATAGAAATAGGTGAAATATCTTTCTATCCTTATGAACGATATCGACCGATATTATGATAACTTCCATTACAAAGTGGATTCTTTATTCATACATACATCGATACAACTACTTGAATTGGGAGGAAAAAATAGACATAGCCTCTGCTATTCCTCTCCCAAAAATTTTATAATGTAGTCGATATTCTCCAAAATGAGGTTATGATATAATAGCACAATCAGTAAAATCAAAGCAACAAAACCATCTTGCAGTTCAACAAAACGAATATTGAATCAACCTATTCTGGAAATAATAAATATTCTAGAAAAATTAAGAAAAGAAAGAATCATGGAATGCATGTAATTATGTAGAACAAAACCTTCCTATATAAAGAAATTCTCCTTGTTCACATCAATTTGATTATCAAAATTGTTCTAATTTACCATGTCTTATAGTTCTCATGTTTGCTTAGTTTACATGTTTACTTGACAGTTTTGTTTCATTTTTTCTTTGATCTATTACTTTCAAAGTAGTATGATTCCCTGGCGCCATCTAGCGAGAGAAAATACAACTACAATGGACCATCTCTTTCTGTGAAACTGCCAGGAATTTGTCAAAAACAAGAAACTTTGTATTGCTATTGTACAATTTAGGATGATCGTACAAAAACTTTCATGAGCTTAAACGTTTCTGGACTAAGAAAATCGAGTATTCTGATAGTTTTTAAGTAATATCCAATTGATTAAATCAATAAACTTGTGATGCAAACTTTCAATACTTGGCAGTTCAGCCTACTCCAGATTCAGCTCAGCCAAAGCTAGTATAGTAAGTTATCCGGTCTAGCTGTTCTTAGATCTCATTAATCCTATTTGTTTTGTTCATTTATGAGATTAGATTAATAAAATTTATTTGAAGTGTACCGAAAAAAATTATACACTCACTCGCCCAGGAAGTTTTTTACAGTATTCGGAATTATTCCCAGGCTCGGCAAGCCTCGCCCGGGAAACTATCCTCATACTGTAAACTTTTCCTTCCCGGGCTTGTGGCGTAATGTACTATTTCGATATTGTTATAATATTGTTTTTATTTTCCTCTTCAATCCAATTTAGTTTCCACCAAGTATCAAGAATATTGTAGTGGAGGATGAAGTGTAAGAGAGAGCCCTAATAACTTCGCTCTCCCTGGTAAAATAAAAACAGCAATACATTTCCATATTCAAGTTTCACAAAGTTATTAATAAAGACAAGGTTATTCCGATTCTCGAGGATTTGAAAAGTGGTGGGGGAACCCTGCAAGTTTCAGAAAAAAATTTAGAATTTTCAAAGATGACCAACATAATTATTATACGGTTCGAGATAGCTCAACAACTTCCATACAAAAATATTTCGGATGTTGAGGAACAACATACACGGTAGAAAAGAAGAAATTCAATTTGAAAAGGTGGAAGATGTTTCTAAGATGATTCTCGATGGAGGAAAACAGCCAACTGTATCTTTCTGTGGCCTGCACCTGCCGTTGATATTATGCAAAGAATTTCAGCTGGGAACCAGATTCACTGACGTAACATCTAATTACAGTTTTCAAGTACTGCACTGCAACCGCTGTAATTAATCTAGTTCACTGCGGGCAGCTTATTCAAACTGAGAATTGAAGTTTTGAAAAATCGAATTGGAGCTACTATTACGCTATACCGTATTTGAAAATTATTTTCCCATTCCATGACCTCTTTCCAACTTCCATCATCTTATTTTTCAGCTCCTTTTTCTACTATTTATTATTAATCTTCTTCTTCTTCTTCTTCTTCTTCTTCTTCTTCTTCTTCTTCTTCTTCTTCTTCTTCTTCTTCTTCTTCTTCTTCTTCTTCTTCCACCTCCTCCTCTTCCTCTTCTTCTCCTTCCAACACCACCTCCTCCTCTCCTCTTCTTCTCTTCTCCTCCTCCTCCTCTCCTCCTCCTCCTCCTCCTTCTTCTTCATCTTCATCATCCTTTTTCATCTTCATCATCAATCTTCTTCTTCTTCTTCTTTTCTGGGGGTCTGGGGGAACTTCCAGTAGGATATTTTGGGAAAATGACCCTCTGCTAGGGTTTTATCGATGGTAAGTAATTCAGCTTTCTGCTAATTTTGTGACGGAAACAGCTTTTTTTACCTTTATTGACTGGGCTATAAGGTACCGCAATACGTTGGTAGGATGGTATGTTAGGATGAATATCTCAATTACAACTTGGGCCAGGATTAACAGATTATTTTACAAGTTCAGGATCAGATTTCACCGATATTTTCTCACGATCACCATCCGATAGCCATAAAATCAACCACCAATACCCTAATAAGTGACTTCCGAACACGCAATACTAATTTTAGAAAACTCTTAACTAATTAGTCATGTTTGATTCCACACTTATTAGGCATTAACCGAATAGGTTATCAATATCATTAGGGTTCAACCCATACTAATACCTTACTAATCATTAGCTATTACTGATACCGTACTCTCCAGTTGATGTAACATCCGACTTGGTTCAACACGTAGAAGATAGGTAATACAATGTAATCCGAATTGGAAGTTACATAAAAAAGAGTATTAACAGCGGTTTAGTGTGAATGATCAGGTCGTGACTTTACAGTAATTATCTATTAACATTCAAAGATGGAATAGCAATGAAACTTTCACTAGAAATTACTCAAGTTTTTACTCAAACGTTTAGTCCAATATAATAGCTCTCATAGAACTACAAATTGAAAGCGACTTCAAAAACAGTTTTCATATTCTCTAAGAAAGACACCAAAAAGGTCATAATTAGGACTGAGTATCGATGCATCGATTATACTTTCAATTTTATTTGTTTTTATAAACCCATCCCTAGTCATAATAAATTGACATTCCAGTGAACAGATTATCCATAATCAGACATAATAAAAAGCATTAAGATAGTTGAAACACTATTTTTAATAACGAAAGTTCAAATTAGATGGATTGAATGGTTCAATTTGAGTGTAGAGTAAAAATTTTTCAGTTTCACCTATCGTTTTAACTAGGTTTAAATGAAAATTTGTCGAGAAATAGATGAATTATAATGAATTATTGACCTCCAAACCAAATTTCAATACGATCTGACAATCATAATTTTGAAAAAAATTTTTGTGACGTTATAGTGTCAATCTTATTTCATGCAATCCTGTGTTTTTTAAAGTTAAAATTGTAATGGAAACTTTCATCATCTTTCATTGGCCATGTCAACATCATCATTCACTCACTCATCATCTTCTTTGCTTAAAATATTTGCTATTAAGTCGCAATTGTAACAATAAATTGATTAAATTAATATAAACAATCTTGGATCTCCGTACACTTAACGGTTTACGTGAAATTATTGTCTTCAAGGAATCCACAATCCATGAATTGTGAAAACTGTATACAAACGGCTCAACAGAAACAATTCTCAAGCTGCGTTTGAAGGAAAGTACGATTTCCTTGAAATTACTAAATTGCAATTATCACTTTGTTGTTTGTAATGCTTTAAAACTACAACAATTTACTACAAGAACTGAACAGATTGGAAAACTATGAAAGTACAATTTAAAGTTGAGCTATGATTGAAATCGAAACTTCTACAAAGTTACACTTGCAGTCTTCATCAAGTGAGAAGAAAGTTTTACAATTTCCCCAAGAAATTATCAAATGCAGTTTGAAGCGTTTTACAACTCAATATCCTGAGTTCATTTCTGGTTAATCATTCCATTTACATGCAAGAATTTCTATTTGCTCAAATAATTGCTTTTTGCATTGGTACTAGTTCAGGTGGATTTGGAATAAAACTATAATCGATTATAATTCCGATTTGATAAAAATTTCTACTCAGTAGCGTGAGGCATGTTGATGATATTCAAATTACTGTACCCAATTCTACAATAATATTACAAGATTACAAATAGTTATAGTCTGAGAAGTAATAGTCATCATCATCATCATTCATCATCACTCATTCATCCTTTGCTTAAAATACTTGGAAACCAAGTCGCAATTGTAAAGAAAGAATATAGAATGACTATTTAAAAAAAGATCCGTAATGCGTAGTGCTTTTAATGGTGGGTAGACCCTTGGCCTACCTAATCTTTACCCTAACGGGTAGGTTCCTCCAATACTGGTCACCCATTCAAGAGCATTCCACAATGTTCGTGGCTTAACTTAACTATTTCAAAACTTGTAGCCTACTGTAGTCTACAAACTAAATTTCTGTGAGATTGATAATATTACCTCATCGAAATCCTTAGTAGAAAAACTGTTGAAAAATAAAATTATAATTCGAATAGCAGACTAATAAATAACATAGATTAGTCTGACATGTCAAATGAAAGGGCTTGAAAGCTTTCCGGTAGAATTCCACAGGTAACATATACTTAACGAAGATTGGAGAAAGTAGTTCTATAAATTTGATGATGGGATGACTCAAAACTAATCATTTCACAGCATTTTTGTGCTATCCGTTATGAATTCGAATGTTGCTTTCGGGATCAAACCAAATAAATTAAAAATCCATCTGGATTTTGATTCTATCAATAAATTAATCTATGATATTAGCGCGGTCGAGAAATAAGTTATTTACCAATGATTTGGTATCCAAAGTGCTTCTACAAGAAGCTTTCGAGTTCCAGCACGAAGCTAAACACGAATTCCATCACAATTATTTTAAGAATGTTTCTTTGAATCACGCTATATTTCCAGAGTTTGAAGTGGAAATTGAAAATTAGTTAGCAATATTAGCTACTCTCTTTTTATTTTAATAATTCAACAAATCAAACTGCCAATGACAGAAGAAACAGGATTCCACAACATGAAAAATGAACTTTGGTCGACTATGACGACCAAGAAGAGCCTCTGACAAGATGGAAAAATGACTCCAGCTTGGTCAATATTTGTTGAAGAATAATAAATGTGGTCTTAATGGTAGATCAAATCGTTCCCTACAATTTGAGATCAAATTGATAATTTTAAAATCAATATTGACCAAGCTAGAGTCATCTTCCCATCATGCAAGAGGCTCTTCTTTGCTTGGTCAGACTATACCTTTGAAGTTATAAAATAAGACAGTATAGTCTGGTCGAGCAAAGATGACATTCAGGCAAGATGAGAAACGACTCCAGCTCGGTAAATATTTCTTAAAAAATTATAAATTTGGGTTAAATTGAAAAATAAACATTCCGCTCTTTAATTTGAGACCAATAATGTATAATTTTTAATCCAATATTGACCTAGCTGCAGTCATTTTCCCAGAAAATTGAATAATAATAGTCTTGGATTTCATTGATTCAAATCAGAATATCCAAAGAATAAAAATTTATGAATAAAATTTTATCAGTCCTAAACATTGCACTACCAATTTTTTCCAAATACGACATTGGCTTTAACTTTTCCTTTTCCCTATACGAGGTTGAGGACAAAATAATTGACTAAATTCTAGATATGAGCTAGTGATAAATTGGCTGGTTCAACGGTAAGAAACTATACAATTTAGACATACATAGATATCATACAGAAAAAGAGGAAGGCTCTTGACTTGCCAACCAGACCGAAACACAATTCAACGACTGACTATAGTAGTCTGTCCAAGCAAAGAAGGCATTCTGGCAATATGGGAAAATGACTCCAGCTCGGTCAATATTGGTTCAAAAACTATAAATTTGGCCTCAAATTGTAGAAAACATCCTGATCTACAATTTAAGACTACATGTATTATTTTTAAATCAATATTGATCGAGCTGGAGTCATTTTCCCATCTTGCCAGAATGTCTTCTTTGCTTGGACTGACTATAAATATATACACACGACTCGGCATAAGGCCAAGGTAAAAGTACATTTTCTTCAGCCTACATGTTCATGGAATGGAATAGTGAAAGAAATTCTTCCTAATACATGTGATTACGGAAATCAACCAAGGATTCCGATGTAACAATTATTATAGACATAGTAGAAACTTTACCTTTGTAAAAATATGGATATTGATATTGTTCAAATGGGATTAAAGTGAATCTGAGATTAAGGAAAGTAGAAATTTAAAAAAAAAAGTTGAAAGAGCTTCTTCTGATAATGGAAGGGGAACAATGTAATGGAATTAATCGATAAAATCAAAGACAAACCGAACAATCATAAACATATTGTTTACTCTGATATTACGGCTTTTCATTTATTTATTTATTGACTTTTACAAAGGCGAAGTTAGGACTCAACGGTCTTCTCTTACACTCAACCTTATGTATAATGAATGAAATAATAAATCACAGTTCCCGTGAGAATGTTTTTATTGTAACACGACTATATTTTTGCTCAACAATAATTTTAGCTTCGAACTAGTAGTATTTATTAAATTTTATTCATTCTGTTCAGTTTCACTTTGAAATGTCTCTAATGAGCTCGTATTCAAGTATTCAAGTCATATTCAAGTAAAAGCTTTTTCAAGGGTGTAGCTACTGTGATTTATTATTTCATTTATTTATCTTAGATATAACAATATCGTTCATAGAGAAGAATTCTGTCTTACGATTTTGAGAAATTATGTCCAAATGAGCTGAGAAGTTTAAATAGATGACAATCGAACTTATAGTGGAATTTTTTACAATATTGTTCCGACTTTGAGAAGGACGATGTTGGATTTCTTTCTTCATAATAGCACCTAGTAGAAGACTAATATGCTATTCTACTTTCACTCAAATTGATAAGAGTTATCAAAGAAGGTATGACCTTCTATATTGCTTATTGTTATTGACTAACTAATATTCTCACATATATACAAATAATAAGACGGATTCTCTTTTTAAAGATGCTCTGATGAAAGAATAATTTAATACACTATTAAAATAAGATTGATGAAATTGAATAGGAATGAAGTCTTACCTTTCCTGCAATAACCGCTTGTACGGTAAGCACCTGAGCAGGCTTGTGGTATTCCAAAACCTCTCCGGGCAACACATGCCCTAGACCCGGGTCGAACCATATCAATTCACCCTGTTGACAAAAAATTAAAAACATTAGAATAATGTTAAAAACTAATGTAAAAAATACGGGATAATTGACTATATTAATGTACCAAAGACTACGAGTCAAAAAAATTGAATGGAAATGAATATATTGGAATTAGATAAGATTACTTTATTCAAATAGATAACATAATACAGCGTAGATTCTACATTACGATACGAACGAGTAGAACAAATTTTTCAATGAATTTCACAAAATAGAAACTTTTAGTAAAAATTCAAGAATTGAGAGAATACAAAGAGCACAATCAGTGTAATGTCATATGTAATGGTTTAGTAATAATAATAATTATTATTAATTTTTTTCATGGTGTAATGAATATGCAATATGTATTGGTGTTGTATGTGGTAACGATACAGTGTTATACTTGTTGAAATCTAGGGTATTGATTACAATAGGGTGTAAGTGTACGTACTATAGTCTGTCCAAGCAAAGAAGAGCCTATGGCAATATGAAAAAATGTCTCCAGCTCAGTCAATATTGGTTCAAAGATGATACATATAGTCTCAAATTGTAGAAAACATTCTGATCTACAACTTGAGACCAAATAAATATTTTTTAATCAATATTGACTGAGCTGGAGTCATTTACTTATCTTGTCAGAGGCTCTTGTTCGCTTGGACAGACTATACATAAAATTTTTCATGGAATTTCATAATACCATTGATCATCACATTTGTGGATGCAACATCACTAAAAATAATTCACAACCATTCAATGATTGAAGTGAACACTATGAAATCAAATCAAATAATCTTTTTTATTGAGAAAAATCACGTTACAAACGAAAAAATACACTTTACACAGTTACCAGAGTACCTGTGTGTAGAGGAGAATATAGAACGTCTTCAAGAACTTTAAAAAAAAGCAGTTTGTGTTGAAACATTCATGAATCCAAATCCTTATTATTACAAACATTATGAATATTGGAACCTATGAAGCAAATTATCATCCATTTGAAAGCATCAATATTATATTATTAGAAGCATAAATCATTTGAAACCAGTCAAGTAACCACTTTTAACCGTTTCATTGGTCAAGAGCAGTTTTAGAGGTAACACCTTGCTAAAATGCACGTCCAACTATGGTCTGATCGAGCAAAGAAGACATTCTGACAAGATGGAAAAATGACTCCAGCTCGGTCCATATTTGTTCAAAAATTCTAAATTTGTTCTCATATTGTAGGAAAAATTCTGCTCTACAATTTGAGACCAAATTGATAATTTTCTAACAAATTATGATTGAGATGGAGTCATTTTCTCATCTTGCCAGAATATCTTCTTTGCCCGACCACACTTAATTGGAACGGTTTCAAACAAGTGGTCCTACAACAAAAAATGCATCCAGCTTCAGAGCTAGCCGCTTTATCATAGAGTTACCCGGCCCTGAACGCAGCCTATGACGAAATGATATGCCAAACGACATTCCTCTATGCAGTGGAACAGGATTTCACAACCAACTAACCGCTACCAAACGCAAATCTCAGCCAAATTCTCGACTACTTTTTCCTTCTTCTACTTTATTTTGTTCCTTTTTCAGGTCTCTTTTCTCGCTTCCTTCAATTCTTTCTACGATGTTCTGTTCCTTTACTGATTACTGGTATATTTCCTTGATTCCTCCTATTTTTTCCTACCATATTTTGTTTCTTTACTGATACATTTTCTTGATTCCTCCAATTTTTCTATATCGATCAAGTTCTACAAATAATAATTTTACATTTATCCAGCTAACCTTAGATTTCTTGGTCAAAGTAGAAAAAATTGGATCTCTTGTACTCAGGAGGTCTTGAATTGTCAAGATTTCAGAATTATTCTAGTCTACTGATTGGAAAGCAATTCTCTCCTCCTAGTAAGGCAAGGAAATTGAAAATGAAAGCTTGATCACTCAATAGCATGCAAAGGTTACTAGTAGAAATTCACGATACATTTACAAATAGGAACTAGTCTAATGCCCCAATGTGAGTGAAAATGTTAATAACATTCCTTGATTTCCTCAAGCTCAATAATACCTCCAACTTGACCTAGAAGAATCGTGAAGGAGCAACTATCTTTCATATTATTATTTTGTTATGCCAACACGAAACCAATGAAACACGTGATCAATCAAAACGGATTTATCTTCGAAAAAAGTTCATGTAATAAGTTGGTCAAGTGTTTATTTTGTACATATTCTGGAGAATTCCATTGCATTATATAATTATTTTAAGTAAGTGGAAACAAAATTAGTCAGATCCACAAAGTTTATTTAAAATACCGTACTTAAGTTTCAATGCTTAGGGCATCATCATCAACTTTGCGGATCTGACAACCTTTTCACTTACCTAAATTATGGATAAGTTCCACAACATGTCTGATGAAAGTGTAAATTATATATATATTTTATTGTAATTATATTACATTTCACTGATATTCTTGCTTTACTAGGTGTTATCAATTATAATATCCTGTACTGTATTATATTCATTATTGCAAATGAATCTAATTTGCAATTAACGAATTTCATTCTGTGTAATTTATATCATGGTAATAACATGATATAGAGTCACATCTACAATAGCCATAACATATTATTGAATACAAATCCACATAACTTATATTACAAATCACGAACAAACAAGACGTTATTAGATATGGAATATTGTTAACATTACATAGTCTACAGACTGTTATTTTGCTAATAACATTGAAAATTGGTGCTGAAGATTCCAGGACCAGAATCTTCAAACTGGTATCAGTAGACTAGCTATAATTACTGTACAGTTATCAGTAGCGGTTACTTTTTGCCCCGAGCTAAGGAAACACATCTTGTAACATAGATCAGTAGTATAGTAGCCTATAGTAATATAGCATGGGCCAGTTGATATAGTACAGGAGACAGTTCTTTCAGTGTGTATACAGTAATAATAGTTGGTATAACAAAAATTTAGGTAAAGATATAGGCCTAGTATGTTGACTTGTAACACAGTTTAATAAAAATTGCATCAAGTCTAGACCAACTCCATATTATGAGTGAAAGTGAACAAATTTACATAATTGTTTGATAACTCGTTCTCTTAATTGGATTAAAGTGAAGCAGAGTTCACCAGGTGCATAATCTATGGATAAGTTCAAGTTTTAAAAAAAACCTTTTGCAAAAAATTCGATCCAATAACTAGGTTTGTTAAATAACTATGTTAAGAGCAGAGCCTTCTAACTTCAACTATGATTCTAGTTTGAACCATTATCTGACTAAAAAAACTCATTTTAATAAATACAAACATACTGTAACTTGATTTAACCATGAATTAATTTATTTTGTTCAAACTCCTATTAATACTGGCATTAGGGATATATCTTGCATGATTATATTTTGTGTGATGAACTTTCCGTCTATACATGAAACAATTTTGGTAAACATTCTGATCTACAATTTGAGACCGAATTTATCATCTTTGAATCAATATTGACCGATCTGGAGTTATTTTTCCATCTTGCCAGAATGTTGGCTTTGATTGGACATCCTACACCCTGAAAAAAGTCAACAACAAGATGTATTTCTGAAGTTGTACGTTAGATGGCAGTAGGTACTGGGTTGTTTCCCCTTCTTGTTAAAGAGACAAACCTCCAAGCTCCGCCTACTCTCCCTCCTTATTGTTCAGTCAACAAGATGCATTTCTAACTTTGGCCGGTAGATGGAAGTAGTTACTGGGTTGTTACCCCTTCCTGAACAACACACACCTCCAAGCTCCACCTTCTCCTTCACCAAAATGGCCAATGTCTAAAACAAGGTGTTTTTCTGAATTTGGCCGGTAGATGGCTGTAGGTACTGGGTTGTTTCACTCACTTGTTCAAGACACGCATCCAAGCTCCGCCTACTCTCCCTCCTGAATGGCGAATGTCAACAACAGGATCTACTTCTGAATTTGACCAGTAGATGGCTGCAGTTATTGCATTATCTCTACCTGGCTTTTCTAATGACTTATCCATATCTGGTCGGTTTTTAGTCACTTTGCCTTGATCAAGAAGATATTTTTGATTGACTATGATAGAGTTATAGTTGAATAGTATATAATAGTCCAAATAGCAACAATCAGGAGTTGAGAAATTAAAATATTTGTACAATATCAAGTCATTAATATTGTTGAAATTGATAAGTAGTGTGGTGTTGTGTATCCATTCTTTTTCAATTTAAAACTTAATAAAAATCACTTTTATGCGTAGTGGTTTACTTACATAGTAGTGTAGTAGTTTACTTACAACTACTATCTAAGTAGAGTTTCTTTCCACATGAAAGTGATTTTTATTAAGTTTTAAATGCAAAATATACTATATCAATACTTGGTATCATTCATAATCCATTATTCTTTCAGATTTCTGAATTGTTTTATTTCAGGATTTCAGATTTCTTGTTTTCTTGCAGGTAATTCATTAATAATTATAATATTCATTATTCTGTACGAGTATAGATATTATTTGTGGTTCTCATTTAGACTGTTAAAGCTTGTTTTTATTTGGAGCCTCTCTGTCTAACTACTCAACTTAACTACTCGATCAAGGCAACTTGATTAAATAAAAACGACCTGGTATGGACAATTCGAAAGTAACACATGCTTTCCATACTTTAGTCAAAAATTTCTGTTCTGATATGGGATTATCAAGGTTATTATGGGTCTTATCTGACAATAGACTAATAGAATTTGACAAATTACTTTTTAAAAAATACACTGACTCACCCTATTCAGAGTCGAAGCCTGCTCCCGCATCCACTGTATCTGCAAATTATTCTGTAAACCCTGATGCGCCATCACATCCACTCTTGCAGTAACCGTTTGAAAATCTGGCAAAACCATTACATTTCTCAAATCCGGCATTGCAGTTGATCTTTTCAAATCGGCGCCCCTAAAATCGGGCGTCAAGGCCAACAAGGTCTCCGACACACGATACTTCTCATCATCCTGCGGCGGCATGGGACACGTGAACCGATCTCCCCTCTCCTTCTCATACATCACACTCTCATTATCGTCGTTGTCCACTTTGGTGTTGTCTTTATCACTTTTTCGCCGTCCCGAACACAACGAGACCAACGCCGACGTTTTCGACGGACTGCGTTCGCGGTTTTTCGTTGGCTCCGTTGTCACGTCATAACGTCCACTCCTGACAGCCGCCAACTCGCTCCAGCGTCTCTTCAGTTTGCCTTTGACGCGGTTTTCGTTGTTGGTTTTTGGCGCTCTCCCCCCACCACCTCCGCCTCCTACCAGCCACAATCTATTCATGACGTCATCGGGCGGATACCTAACCGCAGTCGCGCAAAAACACAAAGTCCACCACTGACATTGTCAGCTGTTTTTTTGTGCGGTACTTGTCCCTTGCGGAACAAAAACAATAACTTTCGAAACGATAACTGGCAGCTTCAACGTTTACCGGTCATTTTTACACACATTCTTTTTCATTCAATTCTCGACGGTGATATTCTTCAAGTCAGTAAACTTAGTTTTTCACACTCATTTTGCTAATACAAATACTGTGATGTAAATGGTATTAGAAAAATACCCACAACAATCAGTAGCATTTTACCAGTACTCTGACGATAACAATGGAGCACAATAATTGTTATTATTATTATTATTATTCTCCCGTCAATAACTCAATTTTCCGCGATCAAATTCTTCAATTTAGTAAAATTAGATTTCCACTGTCATTTTGATACTAAAAATTAATTCTATTATGAGGATGATTTTTGAAAACCTCCACAACAATCAGTATCATTGTACCAGTCCTCTATGACGATAATAATGAGACACTATAATTGAGATTGATGAGATAACTTAATTGAAGTCACGATATAATATTCTAGCACATTACATTCATAACAATAAATTGTGTTGTGATTGTTCTGTGATCAAAAACGATATTTTGATTGTCTTATTCAAACTACGAAGACGTAGAGCAATTATATAGAAAACTTAAGATGACTGTAAGTTCCTTGATTTGAATAAAACCAATCAAATTGTCAAAACGCAATGATCACAAAGGCTGCAAGATATTATGAAGAGATACTACATAACTATCAGAATATCCAATCCAAACCCTAAATCTTGTTGATTATCCAAGGGACAATAATCATTTTAAATACCAAGATTGATTGAAATGGCAGATTCCGCTATTACAAGGTAATATTCCTATTGTCATAACATGAAATCATAATTTTGCATTTTCATAATTATGATTTCACATGATAATAGAAATATGACCAAGTAATAACGGCCTAATGTGATAAAGAATACATCATGGTCAAGACAAAGTACAATCTAAATCAGTGATATTATTCAAAAAAAGATCAATCGGAAACTACAACTCCAACCTAACAACATAGATCCATCTTTCTTGAATGAAAATGAATCAATACAATGGAAAAATGGATTATAAATGGGAAAATTCTACAATACAAGAATTAATACATGGCTCTTAGTATAGTATACGGCTCTTAGTATACGGTCTTTGGATTAGTGCACAAATTTGTTCAACAACAGTGGCTAATGCCATACCGACTCCATCCACTCATGTCAAGGCCAAGTAAGGCCGGCAAACTGCCTTACACCTATTCAAGCGGAGCAATTCACCTTAGTTCCTTGGTTCGCCGCAGAGCGCAGCACTCACCGGCAGCTAAGAGATATCGCAACTGGTTTAGTTCATGATGTAAGCCACTGGAGTGTGTGAATGAGGAACTGGATAAATAAGAGTTTTATCGTCACTGTAACTGAAGTGAGTTTGGCCATTATATATAGATCCATCCTTGCGTCTACTGAGTACTGATTGATTAAAATATTAAATGAATTTTCAACAGACATGAGTCAATTTCGATGAATTTAATCAAGGAAAAACTAGGACAATCAATCCTTCTGTCTAATGATTGAATACAACACAATGACATATTATTTTTTTACTGTGGAAGATTATGACTCCAACCCAGAGCATTGGCGGCTCGTGTCCATAAAACAGGCGAAATGCTGTATAGTAAAAGATACGAGCACTTCACCTGTTTTGTGGGCACGAGCCGCCAGTGACCCAGAGTTAGGATATTTATTGTTAATAGAGTTGACATGACATATGAAATTTCTAATGTAGAAAATTATGATCTCAATCCAACAATATTGTAGATATCACAATATATTCTCCAATTCAGAAGATTCTACATCAAGTCCAGTATTTGAATTTAGATACAATACATTTCAATGCCATTGCCTGATAAATTATTTCAACCAACCAAAACCCAAGTTCCGAATTGCCACCAAGGGCTGACTAATAATGTAAAAAAGTAAACTAAGTAGTAAGCGATGTATAGATAGGAATAAAAGAGAAAGTAGAGATGGAAAATAAGAAAAGAAGAGGAATGGGAAGGGAAAGGGGTTAAGAGGAGGGAAAGGAAGGACAAGATGTAGAGAAAGAAGAAAAGGTAGATGCGGAAGATACATTGTGATAAAAGACTGAATGCAGACAGAATATTGGGTGATGAAATGTAAAATGGGAAAGGGGAGGAAAATTGGATAGTGAAGTAGAAAAGAAGAAGAAGAAGAAGAAGAAGAAGAAGAAGAAGAAGAAGAAGAAGAAGAAGAAGAAGAAGAAGGAAAGAGGTAGAAAAGACGAAGAAGAAAAATACAGAGAAGAAAAATACAAGCAGAATAGAGGAGAATAAAAGGAAAATATGATGAAGAGGAAGCACAAACATGGAAAAGACGATAAAAAAATGAGGAATGGAAATTGTCAATGAAGAATAGGGATGAAAAGGTAACAAATACAGGGAATACCAAACAATGAACTGGGGAAACTACCATTGTATTAAGTTATAAAATAGAACTATAACCATAGCTTCTATAGGCTTTATATTCAGTTCTATGGGGAATAATGGGGAAGCAAATGTAAGGACTGCCATCAATTGAACTTGATTCGGAATGTGCTCTCGCCGACTTCCTGGCAAGATAGGAACCACCTATCACATAGTGAAGATTTGCCGTCTGCAATGTACACTTGTACAGTCTTTGGTCGAGCAGAGAAGACATTCTGGCACGATGGAAAAATGACTCCAGCTCGGTCAATATTGGTTCAAAAATTATAATTTTGAAACCAAATCATAGAACAAAATGTTTTCTACAATTTAAAACCAAATTTTTAGATTTTGAACAAATATTGACCGAGCTGGAGTCATTTTCCCATCTTGCCAAAATGCCTTCTTTGCTACATCAGATTATACCACCAGCATCCGCCTCCCTCTCATGTTCCAGCTTGTTCCTTCCTCCATGTTCCAGAATGTTCCGTCCTTCTCACCAATATTCACTGGATGTGGTGTGGTATGCCTATTGAGGTGCACACAAAATTTGGTACGGGAGCGAAGCATCCCTTGAATGCGCCCTAAAATATCACCACAAATCTCGGCTCGTCGTATTTAGTTCACCTTGATTGGGAAATTATATGGGTTGGTTCGGAGTGGGAATTGTGGCTTTTAGACTGTGAAATCAATCTATGATTTGATAGGATAAACATATTTTTCAGCTAAAAAATATGTGAAATGAAGGTGTGGATAATTGTGTGTTGGACAATGTGATCGATCTATAATTTGATACAAATTCTTGAATATCAAAATAATTTTTTTTTTCAATAGTTAAAATTTTCATCTCTTTGGGCCTACTTAGAATGATGAGTACGTAGCTGGATAGTATTGCTCCACGTGAAATGGAACAAATCTATTATCATAAACACTCCTATTTCCCTATATTACTGCACTACTCTATGTGAGCTTACGTTTCTATTATGCCATAGTGGGGATACAAATACATAATAGACACACGACAAAGGGTTCGATAATATCGTCTTTATTTATAGTATACCTATGTAAAGTAAGTCTATGTATAAGTATGATAGGTCTATGATAATAGTTCCCTATCTCACAAATACTCATAAAGAGACTATTCCCAATTCCTACGGTTACACAGATATACAGGGTGTTTCAGGAGGAATGTGCAATACTTCTCAGGCTGATTCCGCACACCAAGTAGACAAAAAAGTTCCATGAGATCAACCCCCAAAAACGCTTTGTTACTGAGATAACAATGGCGGAAAATTGAGATTTTTCAAAAAATATTTATTTTTCTAATTTTTTAGAGGCTTTACTAAGGTTCTAAAATAATCAATTCCTATGTAAAATTAGCTGAGGAATTCAATGAAACCAGTTCCAAGTTTGTAACTTCAACGGTTATTGAGATAATTGGAAAACTAAGCTAGAAAACGCCATTTTTCAACAATAAGGGTTATAACTGGATAAGGAATCATGAAATTGTATTTTTTATTGATGGAAATTGAAGAGAGTCGGATTCTAAAGAAAACGTTAAATGGCGGCGATTGTGTAAATCTTACCAAATCTCAGAAATAGCAATCAAAAATCGCAAAATCGCTACTGAACACAAATTCATCACTTGTGCTATGTTTTGTCAATTTTGCGATATTTGATCGCCATTTCTGAGATTTGGGTAAGATTTACACAATCTCCGACATTTAACTTTTACTTTAGAATGCGACTCTCTTCAAGTTTCATTGATAAAAAATACAATTTTATGATTCCTTATCCAGTTATAACCCTTATTGTTGAAAAATGGCGTTTTCTAGCATATCTTTCCCAATTATCTCAATAACCGTTGAAGTTACAAACTTGGAACTGGTTTCATTGAATTCCTCAGCTAATTTTACATAGGAATTGATTACTTAACCTCACTAAAGCCTCTAAAAATTAGAAAAACTAATATATTTTGAAAAATCTCAATTTTCCGCCATTGTTATCTCGGTAAGAAAGCGTTTTTGGGGGTTGGTCCCATGGAACTTTTTTGTCTACTTGGTGTAAGGAATCAAGTATTGCAAATTCCTCCTGAAACACTCTGTATAGTTCTCACACTTCTGTAACTTAGAAGCAGTACAGTACTAGAGATACTACAGACATATGAATCGGTAATCAGAACATCAGAAGTACAAAGACGTTCATGTACAGTATCTATATCTCAAGACAGATTGAAAGATATGAACAAGATAGCACAGGAACAGATACAGTACGAGTAAATTAAGGTATAGATTCAAATCTGTAAATATAGGTTGAAGGTATAAATACGAAAGATACAGATATAGTATCTAGAACTACATGTATATAGATCTACACATGGACAAAAGACAGAGTAATGAACTTAGTACATCTACTAATGGAAATAGGTATATTGAGCTCCAATTGCACACCACTATACAGTATACATCATTAATTTAAAAGGTGTAAATACACAGAGGTACAGGTACAGATATAGTATCTGGAACTATAAATATAGATCGATCGATAGGCAAAAGACAAAGTAATGAACATACTACACTAATACATATCTCGTAGGTAGGATTCTGCTCCAACACACACCTTGTATGTAGATATAGTAGATCTTACTGTATACTCAGTCTATGCCCTGTGAATTAGTATACTGATTGGTACCAACAAGCCTATTCAATCCGAATACATTGGTAAAGCAGAGGTTCAGTGCTCCAATTCTGTACAGGGCTCAAGACATTACATACAATCAATGACGAATCCCACACATGTATGATGTACTCTGTCCAAGGGCAGAAGACATTCTGGCAAGATGGGAAAATAACTTCAGCTTGGTCAATATTGGTTCAAAAATCGTAAATTAGGTCTCAAATTGTAGATCAGAATGTGCCCTACAATTTGAGATCAATTTTATAATTTTTGAACCAATATTGAACTAGTTGGAGTCATTTCCCCATCTTGCCAGGGTGTCTTCTTTGCTTGGACAGAATATACATGTGTTCGCGTACATATTGTACGTTGATATACCCGGATAATGCTCTACGTCCGCATGGCCGGCCATGTAGAATCATAATCCGTTATTAGTCGTTAGAATGGCCAGTCAAGCCATAGCTAACCGCCGGTTAACTAAGGTTAGGCTGGCCAAAGTTAGAATCATGCTATAGTGTGCCTGTAGTTGTATAGCCTACTGGCAAGAACTATGAGAATGAATTCAATACCAAATTCAATACGGGCTGAACTAGCAAGAACATTCATGAAATATCAACTATTGTAAAATGAATATCAACTACAGTATTATACAGGGTGTTTCAGGAGGAATATGCAATACTTTTCAGGCTGATTCCTTACACCAAGTAGACGAAAACGTTCCATGGGACCAACCCCCAAAAACGCTTTGTTACCGAGATAACAATGGCGGAAAATTGAAATTTGTCAAAATATATTAATTTTTCTAATTTTTTAGAGGTTCTAGTGAGGTTCTAAAATAATAAATTCCTATGTAAAAATAGCTGAGAAATTCAATGAAAAGAGTTTTAAGTTTGTAGCTCCAACGGTTTTTGAGATAATTGGGAAAAATATGCTAGAAAACGCCATTTTTCAACAATAAGGGTTATAACTGGATAAGGAATCATAAAATTGTATGTTTTATTGATGGAAGTTGAAGAGGGTCGGATTCTAAAGAAAAAGTTAAATGGCGGCGATTGTGTAAATCTTACCCGAATCTCAGAAATGGCGATCAAATCTCGCAAAATTGACAAAACGTAGCACAAGTGATAAATAGTGTGAAATTTACATAGTTGAATATTATTTATTATTTTATGTATGTCATATTGAAATAATTTAATTAGTATGTAGAAGTAGTAGTCCTGGTGAGGACTCCTAACTTAGTCCAAAATTCCAATTATAAGTTAGAAATGAATTGCTTATTAGCCTCTTATGAGACTAGATTGCAATAGTAGAAGGAAAGCAAAAAAAAAAAAAAAAAAAAAAATTTATTTATTTAATTAAGTAAATCAGGCTTCCTAAAGATGTAAACATTGAAATTTATTGTATAATTTTGATAATTCCAGTATCATTTTATTATTAATTCATTTTATAAGTGTAAAAATAATTTGCATAATTTTATATAGTGTTACAGTAAGTGTTAAAAGAATCATAGAATCAAGTTCACTTCATGAATCTAGATTCCAATATTATATATGACAACAAGCGAATTCAAAGGAGATCTGATCCATGAGATGTAGTTTAATTTGCTGCCATTATTGAGAGCATAAAATGGACAAGTTCAAGATTCAACTTCAATTCAGTGCAGTAATAACGTTTTCAGGAATCAACAAGTTATATCTGCTAGAACCATAATTTTCGTGCCAGATCAAACATGAAAATTAACTATTTATTAGAACAGAGTCAAGCTCCTAAGCGAACATTAAATTTTATTCATATTTTCATTCAAACTTGAAATTGACGCATCACTGGGAGAAAATAATACTAGATCCCTCATTATTTGTCTTATTTACCAAGAAAAACATTGAAAAAAGGTTTTCCGTCACTAATTTTTATATAAATATTTATCAATAATTTTGATAAGATTACTTTTTGCAAAAAGCAACAATAGTCAGTCCAAGCAAAGAAGAAATTCTGGCAAGATGGGAAAATGACTCCAGCTCGGTCAATATTTGTTAATAAATTACAAATTTGGTCTCAAATTGTAGATCAGAATGTTTCCTAAAATTTGAAAACCAAGTTATAATTTTTCAAGCAATATTGACCGAGCTGGAGTCATTTTCCCATCTTGCCAGAATGTCTACTTCGCGTGGACAGACTTCCACACTATTTAAAACAAAGATGATTTATATGATGAACCTTAAATTTTAGGTGGAGTCAGAACCACGTATAGTCTGTCCAAGCAAAGAAGACCGTCTGGCAAGATGAGAGAATGACTACAGCTCGGCCAATATTGGTTCAAAAATTGATCTCAAATTGTAGGAAACAATTTGATTTACTATTAAGACCACATTTATAATTCTTGAACAAATATTGTCGGAGCTTTAGTCATTTTCCCATCTTGCCAGAGGGTCTTCTTTGCTTGGACAGACTAAATCACATCTGGCACTCTCACCTATTCCACAACCGAATTTTAAAACAATAGAAAAATTTCTATAGCGAACGTGATGATCTGTTCCTATACATGTTCCAAGATGAGATTTGCATATTCAAAAAGATCATTCTATTGTTTGAGCCACAATGATGCATGCATAGCGTAGGCCGGTCCCACATGATGCAAAATGAAAGGAATGCATTGTACACCGTAATGCGGAAATAATTACAATTGTTTCAAGTAATAATACACGTATTGGCTTATTGGTTGCATCATTGAGGAGTGCCTTTTGTTTTAGAAAAATCATAGCGAAGATGATAGTTACTGCAGACTTTTACAACAGACCGAACAGCAAATTGATAGAGAATGATAGATAAAGATGAAGAATGATATGACGGTTCAAAGCCATTCCCGAGACACCATTTTAGAACTAGGGCTGAGGCCGCACTGCCGGTGGGTAGAGAGTGGAGGGTGGAGGATAGTTGGTAAATCTATAGAACGTACACATCATCCATAGTAATACAACTAATGAATGGTATGACGTCATACTGTTTTCCGAGGTTATGTTCTCTACATTTAAGAACTTCAAGCCACCATCTTGAAATTTTTAAATATAGACAACATAACCTCAAAAAAGTGTGACGTCATACCATTCATACGTTTTATTACTATGGATGGTGTGTATGTTCCATAGATTTTCCAACTACCCTCCACCCACCACGCTCTACCCATTGGCAGTGCGGCCTTAGCCTAGCAGTTGATTTGCTACAAAGCTAGTTGCTTGCGATTTATTTATTCAATACAGCACAATACATTAATACTTATAGGCAGAACACAGGCACATGTCCAACGTCTTCTTTCCTAACTTTGATTGGAAAATTACAAATTTAATAATATAGGTTATGTTCGAGTTCACTTTCATGCGTTTGGTGGAAAAGTTGACGTTGTTTAAAATAGTGGAATTTTTGACAATTGGTTCGCAGTTGGTCCACTGGCGGCTCGTGCCCACGATACAGGTGAAGTGCTGTACAGTAAAAGATACAGGCACTTCACCTGTTTCGTGGGTACGAGCCGCCAGTGAGTTGTATCCCCACTATTTTTATTTACAACATATTAATTCCGTGAAATGTACCAATATAGTCGAGAATAGCCAATCTCAAATTTTTTATTACCTCATACAGAGAGGCTTTTGATCATTATGGATGTTAAATAAAGCTTTATTATTATTATTATTATTGTTATTATTATTTTTTATTTTTTTATTTATGTCCTTGATTGACAAAAAACTCATGATTTTCTTGACTTCTTCCAGATTTTTTTTAAAATTGCAAGTGAGAATGATTGGAATTGAACATTCAATAATGAATGTAATTAAATGTAAAAAATGATTACTTTTTTGAAATTAAAAGTTGTTGCACGATCGGAAAGCATAGGCTACTCCTAGAGTAGAAATAATTTTCATAAAAGCTCTTAAAATCCCAAAGTTGAATTAAAATTGAAGTTTAATTTTTTTTTAATTAACGGGAAGCGGTTTGTCCCAGTGGTAGAGAGCGTCTAATCGGTGAGATTAGATAAGCGACGTGCCTCTACCACCACTGTAGTAACGGTGACCGGTTCCTCTGAATTCAATTCATGAGCCTCAAAAATCGCTTCCCGGTGGTTCGGAACCCACCTAAAGCAGTAGGTCCATTCATCTCTCATCATCATCCTTCCCATTACCCACGCACAGACCCAAGAGCCCATGTGGGCATCACCCTCAAAAAAAAAATCACTTTGGGAACTCAGAGATTTATTATTTAATTTTTCGAAAGAATGTAGATTTTTCAACCTTTTATAAAACTTTAGGTTAATTGCGCAATTGAAAGATGACTTCAGATTTCAAAAAAATCATTCTAAATGTATTCACCATAGCAACTTTTCCGCACTGTTAGAACTCTAAAATTACAACTTACAACTAGTGAATACTGAAGAGTATTCAGTCAAAACGCTTCTAATACAAGTTCCACCTCGAACTTTCAGCACTACCAGCTTGTACTACTGATAACCGACAAACAATTCCAAACATTGTCCCAGTACTGATCAATACTGTGTACTATAGAGTAGTCCAATACAATAAAACGACAATACTCCTCCACCTGTGACAACACTGCAACATTGTTTTTTTTCATCAGTGCGGGGTGTGTCACTCCACGTTAAATGAGTGTGAAAGGTGCTTTTTCCAATGCACACTAAACGCTACACTTCCGATAGTTTTACACTCATTTCCTGTTACGTTCTGTCCAAGCAAAGAAGACATTCTGACAAGATGGGAAAATTACTCCAGCTCGGTCAATACTGTTCCAAAAATCATAAATTTGATCTAAAATTATAGATCAGAATGTCTCCTTCAATTTGATATCAAATTGATAATTTTTGAATCAATATTGACCGAGCTGGAGTCATTTCCCCATCTTGCCAAAATGCCTTCTCTGCTTGGACAGACCAGCTGGCTGCGACGGACAGAAGCGACTGATGAGCAGAAAAACTCTCGGAGACTCTGTTTAGTCTGATTGAGAAACGTGGGGGACTCTGTTTAGTCTGACTGAGGAAAACCTCATAGATGAGGAGAATGTAGTAGAAAAGGTGCGAGAGAGGATAGATTATATATTGATGATATATTAGTGTAAGAGAAAGAAGAGAGGAGTATGCAAAAAGAAAATTATTGAATGAAAGACAATGTATTGTCGCACCACTGACTTTCTGTGGATATACAGATAAATTTTCGTTAAATATCTTGTATTCTCTTATAATATGGATAACTCCACAATATCACCGTCACTCACAACTACTCAAAAAGAGAAAGAAGAGAATTAATTTACAAGCTCAAATTTAGGCCAGCTTCAAGTTCTTAATAACCAGTTGAAAGAAATTGTTTAATACAATATTTAGTACTTTTTCAGTTTGTAACTATATTTATCTCCAAGACACCATTGAAGCCGTCAATGACAAATAATATTTATAATATATTGTACTCTTCTCTATCTAGTATTTGTTACTTCTCTTGTTTTCTTCTCCAAAATTATTTTACACCATTTGACTGGATCTAATCCAATTGAATAAAAATCTATTCAAGAAGTAAATAGGCTCCAATATTGATAACTCATAGGTACGTATCTTTCTCCTTCTCTTGTATACTTCTTCAAAATTATTTTATACCACTTGACTTGATTTAATTGTCCTGGATTTAAAAATCCATTCAAGAAGTAAATAGGCTCAAATATTGATAATTCATAGGTACATCTCTTTCAATGATTTAAACTCACATAAAACATCAACGAACAAGAAAAAATATACTGTGAATGAAATCATCAATAACCTCTATCATCAGTAGCCTAATAACCTCTAGATTTTCACGAAACAGTCTTCATATACTCTACTTTCAAACGAAAAATTATTACTTCAAAACTCCGATTTCCTGCAGAATTTTTTGGATTCCAGACTACTCGGTAATAGACACTATCATCTATTGATCTATTGACACAAAATAATGGAAAGTAGGTTTCAAAACAGCAGGGAGCAAAGAGAAAAAAGTCTTATTGGGAAAAAGAAGAGAAAATCAGACACAACAAACCTGAAGAGACAACATTCCTCTAGATGTCTAGAATCTAGAAAATCAATTGGATAGGACATGGGGGACACAGATACAACTAGGTACAGTTGAATTAACTTAAAAAAATTCAAGAATGGAAACTAACAGGAAACAGAATTCAGTAGTTACAGGCATTCACACAGAATAATATTAGAATGAAAGAAAATTATACAAGGAAAACAAAAAATTATTTAATACTTTCCATTTAGAAGTATTAGAAATAAAAATCACAAAAACATACTGGGCACTCATGTTTAGAAGGTTTATCAATATTTTGAAAAACAACAAAAACCTTGATCATCATCATATATTCTGAGACTATAATGATGAATTCGGACAACAAAGCTTAGTATGGAATTCAAGCTAACTATGAAATTCAGAATCGATAATTATTCACAATATCACAGAATTATTGGAAATGTTTGACATAATTACAAACAGGGACAATCAATGAAACAATTTACTAGAATCATCAAATAAAATATATGAAATGGAAAGACAGTATCACCACAATAACTACCACAATATCACCACAATGAGTACCACAATATCACCACAATAACTACCACAATATCACCTTCACAACTACTCAACAAGAGGAATAAAAAATAAGAAATATGGAATATATCAGGATGAGAAACGCATCACGAAGTACATCTAACTGTATCACAATGTAGAATCTGACTGGAATAATCGAATAGTGGATATTAAACATTTCCAAAAACAGAAATTTTCAAGACATGAAACTGGAATATCACTGATTAATCCCAAGAATAACAACGTTCAATAAGCACAGAACACTCGGAAAACACGAATTATCTCCAGAAAACCATATTTTCACGAAATCTTAACCATTCACTTATTCAAAATTGAGTTAACAAGTAGGAAATCATTATATCCCGCAGCTTCAAAAACTAGAATCATTAGTTGAAAAATAAATGAAAATCAAACACCCTTTCAAAAAACTTCAAAATTATTGAAACACAATAGATGTGTTTTGATAATTTTGAAGGTTTTTGAAAGGGTGTTTGATTTTCATTTATTTTTCAACTATTTTAAATAGCCCTAAATTTTAAAGTTCAGTTTTCTAGAATCATTACTCTGATATTTTATTTTGATAACTGCCAGTGTTATCGACAGATCACTAGAAAAACACTCATCACTACGAAGAATCACGAAGAATACGATTTATTCAATTTATAAAATAATAACTCCCGGAGTTATAACATATTGAGAACTCACTAGAAAAACACGAATAGATAATCCCGAATGATATGAATTTTCCAATTTATAAAACAATAACTCCCGGTGTTATAACTCACTCGCAAAACATCGACTTATCCCGAACAATTAATTTTTACAACTGATAACCCCTGGTGTTGTACTAACGACGTCCACCCGTGTACTAACCGTCCATCCACGGTGTATGTGTGTGTCTGGGGCCCTCTAATAATTGTGTTGCACTCTACTGGTTGCGTTTCCTGTCGCACACACGCGCGCTCACCAGCACACACGTCAACATTTCGTACACACGCACGCATGGCACACATACACATGTTCGTACATATACACAAAATGTGTATATATACATATACTTATGTTGGTTAAAAGCATCTCACCCGAACATGATGAGAATTGTAATTATGACCGTGAATTGCTTTGTGCCAAAATGTAGAAGATTATATTGGTTCATTAATTTGAAGAATATTATTCATTTATATATTATTCATGAAAATGTACAATATGAGTATAGACAATTGCAGTTAAAAATTTAGTTTTGTATTCAAGTTGATTGTTCTAATTATAATAGAATATTATGTTTTGTTTTTGAAAACCTCAATAAATTTGATTCAATTCTATTTGAAATTGGAATAGGAGGAGTTCCAGGTAAACGTATGTTTTTTCTCTCCTCATGTTGTATATCTATCAAGAAAACAATTCTAGTTTTGGCGGGATATTATAATATTCATTTTTCAACATATTTATGATATTCATGATATGTAAATATTTAAATCTATGTGATTAATGTAACAATGTAACTAATATGCAAATATGTAAGAATGGAATATGTGACTCCTTAACAGGCCAAGTGTTAATGGGAAGGATATACTTATACTTTTCCAAGAATGGACATTATTATGTCCAAACTTCGCCTTCTCATTTAGATGTTAATGCACAACAAGTAAGATTGCAAGCAAGTAGCATATATTGTTTGGATAGTTGTTGTATGACTTTTGCATTCATATGTAACCTCTCTCATTGAATAGATTATAGAATAAATAACTTGTAAATAGTGTAGTGTAAAATATCGAAATTAGTGTGTAACTTTAAGAATAATAGAATAGTTAGATTTAATAATTACTCTTGTCATCTGGAAACTAAGCATAAATATTTTGTTGCTATCTAAATGAATAAAGAAATCTAATCTAATCCATCCTTTAATATTGTCTGAGATTTTGAATGGGTAAATGGTTCAGATATTGTTAATCGAACAAGTAGAATATTTTACACAAATTTGAATGTATTGGGGGTTGATTTTTTTCAATTCTTATTCTAATTCAAAAATAAGAAGAGCAGAATCTGATGCAGGCTTGTTGAAATAATTCTATTACGTTCTCTGAAGTGCAATAGTCAGTTTAATGACTTTTATTGTGTTATATTTATTATAAAAAATAAACTAAATTTTTCCAATAAATTTTAAATAAGTCCTACTACTCAAGAAATAGATTGATAGATACATAGATAGTCAGTCTCAACACTACGATTTTTCTCTTTTATTAGTATTCCCTTCGTTAACAATGTAGACATAATGAGAACAATATCTTCTTTCTAAATTGCTTCGAGAAGAAATTAATCCCATTATGTGGTCTACCAACACTGAGACCACCATATAAATGAGTGACAACATTGTATCAGTATCGAACATGTGATACACGACCGTACATGTGATACACGACCATACATGTGATACACAACCATACATAATTGTAGGACTCTGGTGAATACATATCTCGAAATTGAAGTGGCCATCCCTCCCAACCCACATACTAAACAAGATTTAATTAATTTCCGCCTGGAATATTATCTGGCTCATGTTCACTGTTGATTGAAATATCATTCCTAATAATGTGAAACGGTCTCCCTATTGACAAACGGATACAGAACGGCTTTATATCAATTCTATCAACTGATGCAAATAATAATGAACTTCATTTAATTAACAGAAGCTTTTCCATGATGTTTTTCAAATTTATTGCAATAAATAATTGAATAGGGATAAAATTGAAAAGGATGCATAGACGCTGTTATTCGTTGAAAAGCGTTATTGAAAAGAGCATTTTTCACTCAAAGACTTTAGCACTGTACAAAAAGCGTTATTTGTTATTAAATTGACTAATTAAAAACAAATTGTTAAAACAAACTTTTAATGCTATGGTTATATCCGTGGATACTAGAGTATTCTATAATCAAATTGAAATAATTTCCTCATTGAAAACAAATAATTATCAAAATAAAACACATCAAAGTCAATCTGAAAAATTTCCACATCAATCTAGATTCTAAAAATAAGTTGAAATAATTATTACATGAATTTTCCATGATGAATCAAAGAACAGGAAAATTAACAAGTTGAATTTTTTTATCCGTTGTTTTGAAGTTTGAAATACTTGCAATTAATTCAATTAATCTTGAATAAGCGGATTGAAATAAATTCTCAATACATGAATACAATATGAATGGGCTTGTAACATTGAATAACTATACTTACGCTATAAGTATACATATATATATATATATATTATAGAAAAACATGTAATATTGATAGAAAAAAATAACACTAGGCTAATTAAAGACGAAAAACACAGACGAAACTTACATTTTGAGCAAGGTTGTATTTCAAAGAGTTTTTCGTCAACAATATTAGTGTTAGTTCTGCCTATCAATATTATTTCAATTAGTTAAGAAATAATTATGTGATTTCCCATGCATATTGAGTAATAGGAGTGCGAAATTTGTTATTAAATTTACTAATTGAAAACAAATTGCCATATGATAATATTCGTGCAAAATTATACATAAAATAACTCCAAATACCTCTTTTGTATCCAGAAACCACACCATTTCATAGCAGATTTAAGATTCCAACATGAGGTATAAATAAATCAAATTTCATTCAATATGTTCAACAACTATATAATCAAGTAAAATATTTGAATTAACACCATTTAGACATGTATAAATGACTAGCTCATGGAAAAATGTTTATATCACTGTCGTTGAATATTTAGGAACAATAGAAAAAATGTTATTATAATCAGTGCTGAATATGGAGGAATGAAAATTGAAAATCTAGAAACCCGGATTTCACAACAGATTAAAAATGTTGAGCAGATCTCAGTTGTACCAACCGACAACTAAACTATTTGGGGCGTAGCCAGCAGATTCCCACGATGCTCCATTCAAAGAAACAAATTGCAACTGATAACAATTCAGACAAATTCAAAGCCGAGCTCTCATTGGACAAACTGTTCATTCAGACAAATTGTTTGGCCTCGGTCATCCTGCAGCTACAAAATTGACTGTGTAAAAATTCTGATAGAATATAAAATTGGGCAGCTCTCAGCTGTGTGAAAAAGTCTGATCGAATTTGTTGGACAACCAGAAAAATTTTGTTTTGTAATGATAGTTATTTGGGAAACAAAAGAATGAAGATCTGATAAGTGTTGAGAATTTTCAACGTGCGAAATGATGAAATTTAAGCTAAATTACTTTTTCATCTGATCATTTCTTTTTCTTCTTCATCATCATCATCATCATCATCATCATCATCTTCTTCTTCTTCTTCTTCTTCTTCTTCTTCTTCTTCTTCTTCTTCTTCTTCATCATCATCATCATCTTCTTCTTCTTCTTCTTCTTCTTCTTCTTCTTCTTCTTCTTCTTCTTCTTCTTCTTCTTCTTCTTCTTCTTCTTCTTCTTCTTCTTCTTCTTCTTCTTCTTTTTTCTTCTTCTTCTTCTTCTCCTTCTTGTTCTTCTTCACCTTCTTGTTCTTCTTCTTCCTACTAATCTAAATTTTCAGGATCTGTTTAGGTCACAGGAAATAGCTGCGGCTTTTCGATTGCGAGGTTATGTCATCTCTACGACAGTATGGTAGATTACACTTATTAATAAATTACATTCTTGTAGTATTTATTGGTGTAGGTGGAGCAAAAATGTTGTGTGCATCAAGGGACTAAATTACGTTTTCTCCCACGGGAAATTGTCGCCCTCTGGCACCAACAGTTTCCCTCAGGGATAAAAAGTTAAAAATTAGTCCCTAGATGCACAAATAACTATTGTTTCACTATATACAATCACGATTTACAGAATAAAAAAGTGATGAAAATCACGATAAATTGAACTGTGGAAGTGAAGTTTGTGAGAGATAATCAACTTCTTGATTATCAGAATTAAAAAATCAGGTGCAAAATGTTAGTGAGTGTAAATGTTGTGAGTTTTTTGGACTGTACGATTGTGATAGGACTGGACTATACTATTTGTAATATACATACTGTACTCATACAGCCTCTGTAGTATCAATCAGAGACAAGATTCGCTGGATTTTATGAATGAAGTTGACATTAATTTCATTCGTGGAATAAACTCTGACAGCGAATTGACGTGCAAGTATTCCCAACGCAATATTAGGATTAGACGAGCGTGGATTTTAATACGTGGAACACAGTGACTGGATTATTTAATTCTGTGTTCTGCCTTCATGGCAAATATGATTTCGGTTGAGTTGCGCGATCACAAAACAAAAAATGACACCTGTCTAGCCCCACAGCGGCGGGGTGGACAATTGTGTCAATTTCTACTTGTTTTTCACCTCCCTTTCCTTAGAAACTACGTATAAAAAGCGCCTTTACGTGCTCAGGCTCTTCTTTCTTCTACTTCTCTCTCTTCTACTTCATTTTTTTCTTCTCTCTATTATTTTCTTTTTTCATTATACCGATTTTCTTCCACTTGTTTTTCTTCTCTTTTATAAGTTTTCGGTATTGTTCTTCTCCTCTTCTTCTTCTTTCTTCTTCTTATTCTTCTATCTCCTTATACTTCTTCTTCTTCTTCTTTCAATTCTTCTTCACTTTCATCTATCCTTCTTTTTTCTTCTTCTGTTTTATATTATTCTTTACATCTTCTTCTTAATTAATTCTACTTCTTCTTCTTCTTCGTATAAGTTTTTCGTCTTCCTCTTCTTCTACTTCTTCTTCTCTTCTTCTTCTTCACTTAATCTCTTCTTCTTCTTTTTCTCCCTCTTCTTTCATTCTTCTTTTCTTTATCTTCTTCTTCTTTACTTTTTTTCTTCTCCTTCATCATCATCATCTCATTTTCATCATCATCATCATCATCATCTCTTCTTCTTCTTCTTCTTCATCCTCTTTTTTGTTTTTCTTTCTTCTTCCCCTACCTCTTCCTATTTTTATTCCTCCTCATCGCTCTCTTCTTCTTCCAGCCATTAATATTATTATTGTTATTCACCTTCTTCTCCCTCTTCTTCTTCTTCTTCTTCTTCTTCTTCTTCTTCTTCTTCTTCTTCTTTCCCCCACTCAATTTTCTTCATTAACTCCATCTCCTTCTTTTTCATTATCATCATCTCATCACTAGACTTCCCCCGTTCTCCTCATTCGCCAACCCTTCACCCCTCCTCCTCATCCTCCTTCTCTTTCTTTTCCTCCTCCTCCTCCTTCATTATCATCATCTCATCACTAGACTTCCCTCGTTCTCTCATTCGCCAACTCCTTCACCCCTCCTCCTCCTCCTCCTTCTCCTTCTCCTGCTCCTCTTCTTCTTCTTCGCACTTCTTCTCATCTTCCTCTCTTCTCCTCCTCTCTTCATCTTCCTCCTCCTCCTTATCCTCCTCTTCCTCCTCCCCAAGCTACTCTAGTGCACTTTGGCGAAACGTCATCGTAGAGCCGGGCTGCTGTCTGTTGGCCAGACGAGATAATCCAATTGGCAGAGGGATCACTCTTATCCCTAGCACTCACTGCTGGCAGACACTCACATCTCACAAGCAATGAACAGAGAAAGCAAGACAAATAGAGAGGAATATATAGAGAGAGAGAGAGAGAAAGAGAGAGAGAATAGAATAGGATGGCTGCCTCCATTTGATATCCTGGGAGGGCGAAGTTAGGGTGCAGCCGGCCCTCTCTTACACTTAACTCTCCGCTACATTTTTGTTCAAATGCTACACATCAATTACATTAATAGAAAATAAAATAAACAGAGAAAGAGATTATAGTCCATCACGATCACTTGAGACGAAATAAACAAACCTTTTGCGTGTGTGTGTAATGGAAGGTCTTCTTCTATACGAAAGTCAGCTGCAGTCGAACAGCTGACTCTTGTCTAGAGCTGTGATTGGCTGCAGTCCGACTTGTCTTGTCTCAAGACTGTTGTCTTCAGCTGTGATTGGCTACAGCTGTTGGTCTGTGGCCGAAAATTTTGCGTAGACCTTCCATTACACGCACACACACTCAAAAAGTTTGTTTATTCCGTCTCAAGGGATCGTGAATAGAGTATAGATTAGATGACTTTATTCAAATAGATAACAAAATTCGGCTTAGATTCTACATTGTAATATGATAAATGAGTAAAACAAAATTATCCTGTAAATTTCACAAAATAGAAACTTCTAGTAAAAATACGAAAAACGGTAAAGTAATGAATGCAACATTTATACAAATTTTAATTCGAGGTTCTGCAGAATGAATAAGGAGTGTAAGTTATCTAAGTGAAAAGGCGAAGTTTACACATATATATGTCCATTCTTGGGAAAGGATTTTAATGAATTGATACCTTTTAATGATAGAGAGCGAGATTACATTTTTAGATTATTCACTTTATCCAAGTCGAGTACAGCATTATCTTAAATCCTAGATTCCGGAGGTAAAACATAAATTTAATATCACCATTTAATTGGTTAAAATTAAAAATAAATTCATTGGTTGAATGATAAATGAAACAAGGATATGTAGTGAACTTGCTAAATTACAGAAATATAGGATTAGATATTCTTACTGTTATAATATGATTGTGATGTATCTACATGAAATGGCGGAGGGAGAGAGATATGTGCTGGACAGAAAAAGAAGAGAAAGAGTTATAGAGAGGAAAAGAAAGGAAACGTGAGAGAATGAGAGAATTTAATTGAATAAAACAATAGCCTTTATAAGGGTGGAGTTAGGATTGTAGGTCCTCTCTACCACACAACTCAAGAGAGAGAAAATAGAATCGAATAAAGAGAGAGAACCGAAATAATACTCGAAGAGAGAGATTCATCCAATGTATGGAGAGAGAAAAAGGTATAGTCCGTACAAGCAAAGAAGACCCTCTGGCGAGATGAGAAAATGACTCCAGCTCGGTCAATAAAACTCCAGCTCGTTCAAGAATTATAAATGAGGTCTTACTAGTAGATCAAATCGTTTCCTACAATATGAGATCAAATTCATAATTTTTGAACCAAAATTGACTGAGCTTGAGTCATTTTCCCATCTTGCCAGAGGGTCTTCTTTGCTTGGGCAGACTATATAAGTGTGTGTTAGAGAGTCATGGGGATGAAATTGTCTCTTGTGGCAGTGGTCGGTAAGAGGATATAATATTTACCCAGAGATGAAAGTAGGACTCTGGCCACAAATTGGATGGTAATGCTATTGTCTGTTCAAGCAAAGAAGACCCTCTGGTAAGATGAGAAAATGACTCCAGCTCGGTCAATATTGGTTCAAAAATTATCGATTTGGTCTCAAACGTAGGAAACATTCTCACCTAAAATTTGAGACCAAATAAATAATTTTTGAAACAATATTGACTGAGCTGGAGTCATTTTCTAATCTTGCAAGAGGGTCTTCTTTGCTTGGACAAACTAAAGCACTGCTGCTAAACTGGTGGGAGTGACTTTTATCCTGTGGGAAGGAATAAGAGGATGAAGACGAATGAGGAGAGGGAGGAAAGTAGGAAAGAGAGGCTGACAGTAATGGAGGAAGAAGAGAAGAAGGAGGGGAGAAGAAAAAAGAAAAGAAGAAGAGAAAAAGAAGAATGAAGAGAAAAAGATGAAGAAGAAGAAGAGGAAGAAGAAGAAGAAGCGGGAGAACAAGAAGAAGGAGAAGAAGGTGGAGAAGATAATAAATCTAATAAATTTAGAGGAAGGAGGATTTGAAATAAGGATGAGGAGGAGGAGGAGGAGGAGGAGGAGGAGGAGGAGGAAGGAGAAGGAAGAAGAGGAAAAGAAGGAGTAGGAGAAGGGAAAAGAGGAAAAGAAGGAGGAGAACGAGGAAAAGGAGGAAGAGGAGGTGAAAAGAAAGATGAAGAAGAAGAAAGGGGGAAGAATAAGAATAAGAATAAGAAGAAGAGAAGAAAGAAGAAGGAAGAGGAAGAAGAAGAAGAAGGAAGAAGCGGAAGAAGAAGAGAAGAAGAAGAGAAAAGAAGAAGAAGAAGAAGAAGAAGAAGAAGAAGGAAGAAGAAGAAGAGAGGAAGAAGAAGAAAAGAAGAAGAAGGAGAAGAAAAGAAGAAGAAAAAAGAAGAAGAAGAAGAAAAGAAGAAGAAAGAAGAAGAGGAAGAAGAAGAAGAAGTAGGAGGAGGAAAAAAAGCATTTGCCGAAGTGGGTTGGTAATCGACCTCCCTTTCCTAGATTTGAATTCACTCTTGATATTCCATATCTAACTCAACTTATTCCCTACCATCCCAACCTCCAACTGATATGACCAATTGTGTTTCGGTGGCTTTTGACAGAGTTGCTTGTCATATTTGTAGAGAAGGGCGTTTGTGACGCAGGAAATTGGCCCTCACTCTTGTCCTGGATTATCATAATTTGGTGGAGGTTTTCTTCTCTGTTAAGGAAAGCTGAGTGACACTGAAAGATACTATCTTTGGCCACTGGAGAAATTTGGTTCAACAATACACCGTCTGTGACATTTTTCTGTTTTTTCTCATTTAGAGAACCTACTCATCAGAAGGATATTTCAATTTTGAGCATAATGGTATAGTCTGTCCAAGCAAAGAAGACATTCTGGCAAAAAGTAAAAATTACTCTAGCTCGGCTCAAATTGGTTCAAAAACTATAAATTCAATCTCAAATTGTAGAAAACATTCTGATCTACAATTTGAGACCAAATTTTCAATTCTTGAACCAATATTGACCAAGCCGGAGTCATTTTCCCATCTTGCCAGAATGTCAAAGAAGACATTCTGGCAAAATGTAAAAATGACTCCATCTCGGTGTAAATTGGTTCAAAAACTATAAATTCAATCTCAAATTGTAGAAAACATTCTGATCCACAATTCGAGACCGAATTTTTAATTCTTGAACCAATATTGACTAAGCTGGAGTCATTTTTCCATCCTGTCAGAATATCGTCTTTGCTCGGCCAGACCATCCATATCCTCTTACTATCACTTTTTAGTTTAATCAACTCCATTATTATTCCTATAATATTTTCCTTTCAAAACCTATCATTAGTCACTTATTAGTTATTATTGACTATAAGTGCATGCATATAGTTATAGCTGATGCTAAAATGTTAGGCGGTTTCATCTGCTCCTTGTGCGCTCCAACAGCTGATGTTGTCAATGAGTCAACGTCATATAGTTGTGCCAAGAACAGAAGAGCCTCTTGCAAGATGACGGAGGGAAGTGAGAGTGTAGGGAACTACGTATGCGCAGAACTTGGAATTCCAGGGTAAAATCACTTCAGCCAACCTACCGTTTTTACACCAATCGTAATCATATTAATTTCACGAATGGAAAAATGTTTTTATTCATTTATTTATTAAATTATTGACATATAATAGCACAAATCATGACATAATTATAAAATGGGACAGAAAAAATAGTCTAATGCCGGGTTTTTCCAAGCACACTCAAAGTTGAGGGACCCTCAAAGTTTTATGAACAGCTGACATTTTCTATTATAAGTATAGGAAATGTAGTAAAGTGTAGTTAACTTGAGGGTCCCTCAAATTTGAGTGTGCTTGGAAAAACCGGGCATAAGCCTGTACTATTTCTTCCTAAATTTGGTTATTCTACAACAATTGTAAGCAGCAGTGAATGGCAGCCATGTTTCCAAAGGCTCTTCTGTTCTTGACACAATTATAGAGACTGTATTATCATATAAGTCAACATTATGCGTTGACTGTGAGTAATGTTATTCAAGATTATGTTTTAGAAAGAGACAATAGATGCGTCACATCAGCTGTTAGTAGGCTACATTACGTACAAGAGACAGACGAAACCACCTACCTTTCTGAAGATGCTCTCTGCTATACCAGTAACAATATTCCATGAGGTGCAAACTTCAATAATTTATCTCATCAAATAATTTATACTTTTGAGTATCCTACTTATATTTTCCTTCTTATACCATCCTACTTTATGTATCTCATCAAATAATTTATACTTCTTAGTATAATTCCTTCTTCCAATATAATTCTTCTATATACTTCTAATATAACTCTTTTTCCAATTTTCCCACCTTGTATTACATTACTCGTAGTTCGTAAGTTCAAAATTACGCATTATAAATTGGATAACATAAGATTAACATAAGACATAAGATTTGACATTCGAAAAGTATAGTAAGGTTAAGATTATTACATTTTTCCTTGAACACTATTACACTACTCTTTCAGCGTAGTACCATCAGTTATCGTTGAAAGAACATCTTTGTCACCAACTATAAAGTTAGAAGAGACAACTATTATCATTTGCGAATGAATATGTGAGCAATCCATAATATAATATTTGATAATAATACACAATGAATATGAATATGAATATGAATATGACAATAATATTTGAATATGACAATGAATATGAAATGAATGCATAAAACTGACTTAATAATTGAAAAGAAGATGAGTTCCTATTAAATAATGACCAGGAAGTGACCCTAATTCATGATTTTGTTGATCCTAATTTATATTTTTCGAATCTTAAATCTCACATAAAACATATAGTACATTACGCCACAAGCCTTGGAAGTGAACGTTTACGGTATGAGGATAGTTTGCGAGGCTTGCCGAGCCTGAATAATTCAGAATACCGTAAACAAACTTCCTAGGCGAGTTTGCGTATATTTCTTTTCGCTTCACTTCAGATAAGCATTATCAATCAAATTTCATTTAATCGATACTTCACGATTAACAATTCAATCTGAATGAGGTTATAGCGATTGCTGATTCAAACTGATAACTGAATAGGTTAAAAAGGTGCACTGTCACCCGATCTAGCGGACGGCTTGATAACTACTACGTTAATGAGCTGCTGTTGTCCACGCGCGGAAAGAAAGTCCTCGCATGGAAAGGAAGTCTTACCGCTCGAGGACAACAGCTGACTGTTTCCGTATGTAAATGACGACTTTCAAGTCTACATAGGGACCGGTAAGCAGCTTCTTTCTGTGAAGTGTGGCGAAAACATATTTACTATATTACTATCTATTACTATTATATAGATAAGATTACTATTATATTATACTATTACTATTATATAGTAAGATTTAATATTCGAAAATATATAACAGATTTAACATTCGAATCTCAAATCTTAACATAAGATTTAACATATTCAACATAAGATTGGATTACGCCAAGTGGATAACATAAGTGATGACTGGAAAGTAATCACTGGTTTCAGTGATAATTGTTAACTATTCTGTTAGTTAGTTGGCGCATCCCCAGAGCCCACCAAATTGGCTCCAAGCCTGGAAACATCCCAGACAATAAAGCTTTCCACAAAGTCTAACACTCCTTTTTATGGTCGCCGCTTTAACCCTATTTTCACACGGAATTTTGCGTTTTCTCTTCCTTTTTCTCTTTCTCACATACTTTCTCAATCTTTTCCTTTTCTTTTCTTTCTCTTTCAATCCTCCACTTTTCTTTTCACTCTTTCTTTCACCAATTTCTTCTTCCCACATCTTCTCTCTCATAATTACTTTTTTATTTTTCAGGATTTTGCCTTCTCACTTCTCTCTCTCCTATTCCATTCACTCTCTCTTTCTCCTTGAATTCCCTCTTATTCTCTATCTTTCGCTATATAGAGGCTCTCTAAAACTCTCTTGGTTTTATTTAGCCATCTACCTCTCCTTTATTTTCCTTTTACTCTTTGTCACGTATTCTTGCCAACTAGAAAGAGTTATTCCTTATATTCCTTACCTTCTCCACTTCCTAATTTCCACATTCTCACTCCCTCTCCTTCTTCCTCTCTTCTCCTATTTTCACCTATAAATTCTTTCCCTTCCTCTTTTCTCTAATTCTTATTATTTTTATCTTTTGTTGCTCTCTTTCTAGTTCTGTTGTGGTTCTCTCATTCTACTCCTCTTCGCTTTCTGTTGTTCTTTAAATTTCTATTTTCTCCTATCAATTTCTTTCTTACTCATTCTCTTCACATTCAATTTCTCTCATTCACTTCTCTGCCCTTCTTTCATTCATCTTTTATTCTCTTTTCAATTTCTCTCGTTCTCTCTTTCTTTTTTCCCATTTCTTCTTCCTCTCCCTTTTTCTCAATTTTGTTCTCTCCTTTCCTTCTCTTTGTTCCTCTCTTTAAATCTTCTTCCATTCCTCTCTTTCTCTTCCTTTTTATATTTCTCTTATGCACTAGATACTAGACTCTTTTTTAGTATATTTCTCATTCCTTTTTCACTTTTTCATGTTTCTCTCCCTACACATCCCTTCCATCTTGTTCTTGTTCTTATTCTTCTTCTTATATTCTTCTTCTTCTTCTACTACTTCTGCTTCTTCCTCTTCTTCTTCTTCTTCTTCTTCTTCTTCTTCTTCTTCTTCTTCTTCTTCTTCTTCTTCTTCTTCTTCTTCTTCTTCTTCTTCTTCTTCTACCCTTTCACAATTCCTCATTCCAAAATAATTTATGTTAGGTTAATGATCCGACTTCCTTGAAGCTTTTCCAGTTACCACCCAGACCCAGTAATGTTCTCGAATAATAAACAACTGTTATAGACTGGTCGAGCAAAGAAGACATTCTGGCAAGATAGAAGAATGCTTCCAGCACTGTCAATATTCGTTAAAAAATTATAAATTTTGCCCAAATTATAGATTACAATTTTTTCTACAATTTGAGACCAAATTCATCATTTTTGAACAAATATTGACCGAGCTGGATTCATTTTCCCATCTTGCCAGAATGTCTTTTTTGCTCGACCAGACTATTCAGAGCCGTATACCCCTGTTAATGCAGTCATCACACCACAATACACGTCCGACGGATAATAAATTCATTTCGAAATAATGGTAAAAAATACGCCTTTTTCTTGTAAAAATAATTCGGCCTCCATTATCTCAAAAACCTATTGAAAAATTATTTCTTCTGAAAACATCCAAAGGTGACGCCAAAAAGTTAGGCGGTTTCGTCTGTCTCATGTACATGATGTAACCTACTAACAGATGATGTAAGCATCTATTGTTCCTTTTGATTTTAAAAACTTACTCTGTGTGTATAGTCTGTCCAAGCAAAGAAGACCCTCTGGCAATATTGGATAACGAATCAAGCTCAGTCAATAATGGTTCAAAAATTATCAATTCGATCTCAAATCGTAGGAAACAATTTGATCTACTCTCAAGACCACATTTATAATTCTCGAACGAATATTGACCGAACTGTAGTCATTTTCCCACCTTGCGAGAAAGTCTTCTTTGCTTGGACAGACTATAGCTGGATTGCTATTTATACTCTTTTGAATACGCTTTTGTAATTGTACTCAGTACTCATTTTGTACTCATTGTACTCATTTTCAGTACAATTGTACTCATTTTGTAATTGATAACATCAGTTGTTAAAGCACACAAGAAGCACAAGTAACCGTCTAACGTTTTAGCATCAACTTTAGAAATAATGGAAATATGAAAATAAATTGATGAGCTTCCTTGTTTTACGATCAATCTTTACGTATCAATTTTGGACTTTTGTATCATTACTGCGTATCAAAAAACGAGTAGAGAGGCCTTTAAAACCATGAAGGAGGTTTAGGGATATTTTTCATAATTGATAGAAAAGATGTACAACTCACCTTTTCCAAATCACTGAGAATGAGAGAAGGTGAACTGGTCATTCTGAACTTTGTTTTGGCCTCTTATGACATTTCAAACCTGAAAGCAAAAAAAAATCATAATTAGTTCAAAAATAATTACACACAAAATTAGGATTTTCAGATAAAAAAATAACGTGGAATAGTTGATAGATTCATGATTTAAAAACACAGGATTACAATACTGTACCTTGAAATAAGAGATTAACATAAATAATAAACACACATAATTATAAGGATTTTTAAATCAATGAAATAACCTGGAATAATCTATACATTGTACAAGTATCTATAATCGTTAGATCATTGTTCGAAAGCACAGATACCGCTGGCGGCTCGTGCCCACGAAACAGGTGAAGTGCTCGTATCTTTTACTGTACAGCACTTCACCTGTTTCGCGAGCATGAGCCGCCAGTGACACGATACTTGAATTCACACAATGTTTCCTTATAACTAAGGTGCAACATGTGAAATTGATAGTTTAAGTTCACTTTCGATCTATGGCAGTAAAGGAAGAAGATAAATTGAAAAAAACATTGAGAAGAATCTTCAATCTATTGCTTACGTAAAACTTGAGATACTTAAAACACAAAATCGAATTATGCTATCCTACAATGTGTGTTTTGTTATACGGTAGGAGTTTGGGAGAAAACTTGAAAGATCTTAAAAAATCACAATAAATTCTGGGATCAATGACGACTGAAAACATTACTGAAATCAGAAAGTTTGGTACACATCAAATAATTGATACGAGTCAATAAAATGAATGTAAATAGTTTATAGTTATAGAGTGGATAAATGAATAGACAAGAGTATCGTCTGCCAAGCAAAGGAGACCCTCTGAACTGACCTATATTCGGTATGATTGCATGAACAATTATTATATGTTCATTCTATAGTCTGACCAAGCAAAGAAGAGCCTCTGACAAGTTGAGAAAATGACTCCAGCTCGGTCAATATTGGATCAAAAATTATTGATTTGGTCTCAAATTATAGATCAGAATGTTTCCTACAATTGAGACCAGATCAATGATTTTTGAACCAATATTGACCAAGCTTGAGTCATTTTCCCATCTTGCCAGAGGGTCTTATTTGCTTGGACAGAGTATAACTGTATTGTATAATCTGTCCAAGCAAAGAAGACATTCTGGCAATGTGGGAAAATGACCTCAGCTCAATTAATATTGGTTCAAAAATTATAATTTTGGTCTAAATTGTAGTTCAGTATGTTTCCTACGATTTGAGACCAAATTAATAATTTTTTAACAAATATTGACCGAGCTTGAGTCATTTTCCCATCTCGCCAGAATGTCTTCTCTGCTTGGACTATACATGCACTATGGTACCAAGATTCTTAGACACAAGATTCTGTCTCTAAGAATCTTGCTATGGTACAATAAAGTTGAATATGACAGTAAACAATAAAGTTGCTATCGTATACGCGGTGAAAGATAGAATAAGTTTTCTTTGTCAAAAGCGACTAGTTTCCAATCCATAAAAAAGTTTGCAAGGAAATAAGGCAAATCAAATAGTGAGTTTTACGAGTGGAAACTCTATTTGGAAAACTATCCGACGGTATACTCCTTCAGATGTAACTTCAACTTGGAGTTCATTGTATTCCCTATGTTATACGTGGTGAACCGGGTCGGAAATTACTTTATTTTGAAAACTATCCGTCCATACAATACATTTGATGTAACTTCAACTTGAAGTCCATTATATTTCTCATATTTTACGTTGTGAACTATGGCGGAAGTTACATTAAATACAGTATAAAAGAGTTGGGTTGTGTTTGAGTAGTTTCACGAGAGGGTGCTCCATTGCATATTCTGTCTAAGCAGAGAAGACATTCTGGCAAGATGGAAAAATAACTCCAGCTCGGTCAATATTCATTCTAGAATTACAAATTTGGTTTCAAATTGAAGATCAAAATGTTTTCTACAATTTAATATCGATTTTATAATTTTTAAAATAATATTGACCAAGCTGGAGTCATTTTTCAATATTGCCAGAGGGTCTTCTTTGCTTGGACAGACTATAGTTTGACAAGAGAAAATTGTATTGTCAGCGTTACTGCTGACTGTATTCGAGTGGAAAAATTCGAGAAGATAATATGGACTGTAACGTAGAGGAAATTGCAAGATATTTTAAATGTGAAATACTCATGAGAAGAATGTTTGAAGTCTTGAACCTAAGTGTATATGGTTCAACAATCTAAATAATTTTTAAAAAATACAAAGGACGTTTCAATAAGATAAAAAACGATTTAATAACATACGAGGCATCTCACATTAATTATTTACTATTTCGTCCGTTCTAGTATAGAAGACATTCTTGCAAGAAAATTACTTCAGCTCGGTCAAAATACTTAGATTAAACAATCATAATTATGGTCTCAAATTGTAAGAGCAGATAGTTTTCTCGATTGTAAACCAAATTGATCATTATGGAACAATTTTTGACCGAGCTGGAGTCATTTCCCTTTTCCCATCAGGCCCGAATGTCTTCTTTTTACTCGGACTATTATTATTGTCTGTCCAAGCAAAGAAGACCCTCTAGCAAGATGAGAATATGACTCCAGCTCGGTCAATATTGGTTCGAAAATTATTGATCTGGTCTCAAAAGTAGGAAACATTCTGATCTACAATTTGAGACCAAATCAATATTGTTTCAAAAACTATTAATTATTTTTGGAATCAATATTGACCGAGCTGGAGTCATTAAATGATAATGACTCGAGCTCGGTCAATATTCTTTCAAAAATTACTGATTTGGTCTCAAAAGTAGGAAACATTCTGATCTACAATTTGAGACCAAATCAATATTTTTGGAATCAATATTGACCGAGCTGGAGTCATTTTCCCATCTTGCAAGAGGATCTTCTTTGTTTGAACGGACTATTATACACTGGCGGCTCGTGCCCACAAAACAGGTGAAGTGCCACCTATCACAATTATATTATAGTCTGTCCAAGCAAAGAAGACCCTCTGGCAAGATGGGAGAATGACTCCAGCTTTGTCAATATTTGTTCAAGAATTATAAATGTGATCTTAATAGTAGATTAAATAGTTTCCTACAATTTAAGATCAAATTGATAATTTTTTAACCAAAATTGACTGAGTCATTTTCCCATCTTGCCAGAGGGTCTTCTTTGCTTGGATAGACTAAACCACGTATCACAATTTTATTGAATTTTCTAGTCCTAATTTATCGTATCTTATTGAATGTATCAAATTGCAGGCGATTGAATCATGAAAGTTTGCAACATAGAACATAAAATCTAGAATCTATTGTGCATGGCAAAATGCATGTTATGACCTAGTTTTCCAGTCAGCTGACCGGTGGTTCAACCTTGACTTTGATCGTATCGCGGCTGACTGGTTGACTTTTGTTGTAGCATGCGCCATCTAGCGGCAACAATTACAACTATTTCAAACCAGTTCGAACCGTTCTCTTCAGCTTGATATTTCGTTGAGAGTAAAAGCAGTATGCTGTCATATGATGTAAAGCTTAGAATTCAAATTTACTATCAAGATGGTTCAACTCAAATTTAACTGTAATTTAGAATTTGAATGTATCACAATCTACTAGAAAGATATTGTATCATTATTCAATAGAAAATTATATATCTTGTAGCTTTGATAACCTTGTAAATTGATATAGCTTAGGATAAAATCTTTCACTTCAATTTTCCATATGAATACATTTTATTGTACATAACATAAGTTACTTTATCACTATATTTAGTTATAATATTAGGTACTTTATTAAAACACATCACTTTACTTATGGAACATCATAAAAACTATAATGTGCAATATTATTATTGTATTCTGGGATTGTAGGACTTTTTTGCAAGATTTCAACAATAATTTATTCTGTACAACAAAATTTAGAATACAGTAGAACATTCACTCAATTGATTACATTCAGAATACAGTAGAACAGTCAATACAGCAATATAGTCCGTTTATTAAAAAGGATGATGAACTCATATGAGCCACGATTTCTAGCTGCGATCATTCTATGAATAGTGAAGCCATGAAAATATCACTTCCAGACAATGCCTTATCATGGGAACCATCCAAATAACATGTAGTCATTCACTGCTGAATCATTAAATTCTACAGAACCATATCCATATCAGATTACAAACTGATGTATATATACTGATGAAGTATATTTATATCATCAGTTATCAAAATTCATCAAGCACACACATTCAATGGAAACTATAGTTTGTCCAAACAAATAAGACATTCTGGTAAGATAGGAAATTGACTCCAGCTCGGTCAATATTAGTTCAAAAATTGTTAATTCAATCTCAAATCGTAGATCAGAATCTTTCCTACAATTTAAGACTAAATTGATAATTTTTGTACCAACATTGATCGAGCTGAAGTAATTTTCCCATCTTGCCAGAATGTCTTCTTTGCTTGGACAAACTATACATGTGTGATTGACGATTCAATTCATTGATTACAATGAAACCCAAACCAGGATTTGCGATAATCAATCACATTCAAGACAAAATCATCTCGTATTGCACTGATAGCTCTGATAGCGTTCTAGAATTATGTTTTATCGAACAACATCGTCAATCAGCAAAATGGAAATTGAATGGCTGTCAAATGTGCTCTTCTTCCCGGATTTAGTTGATATTTGTGTGCTTCTCCGCGTACTACTAGTGATGTGATAATTATGATTATCGATACATCGATGTTTGAAAACTTCAATGCGTGGGGATCGATACATCGATTTTTCAACACTGAACATCGATGTTTTTCTATCGATTTTTACAGTTCGATGTTTTACACTTCAAATTATATGCTCAATATTTTTCATTAAATTTACATTTTCATTAAAGATTTACGAATTCAAGTTCATCAATTTTTTAATTTCTTTTACAATTAGACAATGTTGATATTGTCCAAGCTTCTTTGCTTCAATCTGGCAAGATGAGAAAATGACTCCAGCTCGGACAATATTGGTTCAAAAATTATAATGAAACCAAATCAATAGTTTTTGAGCCAATATTGACCAAGCTGGAGTCATTTTCTCATCTTGGCATAGGTCTTCTTCAACAATGTTAAATATTGCAGCGGTATAGTCTTGTCGAGTAATTCTGGAGACATTCTGGGAAGATGGGAAAATGACTAAAACTTGGTCAATATTAATTCAAATCTTAAATTTTGGTCTCAGATTGTATAAAAAAATTTTATTCTGATTTTAAGATCAAATTTATAATTTTTGAAGCAAAATTGACCGAGCTCGAGCCATCTTCTCATCTTGCCAGAATGTCTTCTTTGCTCGACCAGACTATATGATGCAAAATATCAAACATGTCAAAAAATAATCGATGAGAAATACATCAATAATTCACCATCGATGTTTTTTACTTATCGATATTGAGGTGGAAAAACCATCGATGTACGTAACATCGATGTTTTGTCTTTCGATACCCACTATTACAGCATTGCAGCATGCTGCTCAGCACACGAAAATCAACCAAATCTAGCATGCGTCACAAGCCTTGTCTCCTCATTGTTTCCATCCTATCGGGAATTAATCAGTGCTCGTTCATATTATGTATAGCCTGTCCAAGCAAAGAAGACATTCTGGCAAGATGGAAAAATGACTCGAGCTCGATCAATATTGGTTCAAAAATTACAAATTTGGTCTCAAATTGTAGACCAGTATGTTTCCTACAATTTGATCTTAAATTTAAAATGTTTGAAACAATATTGACTGAGCTGTAGCCATTTCCCCATCTTGCCAGAATGTCTTCTTTGCTTGGACAGACTGTACGACGCGTTTGTTTGAGCCCATTCCCTTTGAGTACCGTACGTATATGTGTGATCCAATCATCCATATTCTGTGTGTTATTACCATAAATTCTCCATCAGCTAGCAAAATGCGGCCTAGAAATACATTTGCGATTTCCTATTCAATTCATAGATTAACATGAAAACTTCCAATATATATGCTGCTACTATCATACTAAAAGAGAGTATAGAATAATAAGTTTCAGTTCTATTCACAATAATTAAGTTAGAATAAGTTTTATTCTAATACAATAATTTGTGGACTTCAACTATACACTATGACATTCCTCAACATTTGTGTAATGTGCGTAGCTTACATGATAGTAGTTTATTTATTGTTATTTATGTATCCAATAACAGAAATACATGGTGAAAGGTACAACAGGCATAGTCCTTGATATTCCTATAACATAATTTTCATTGAAATATTAGTTTACATCTTTTAGCTCATGCTAAAATTTCTGTTCCTGCCAAAGGTTTCCCACTCCGTTAATGATCTGGAAGTTCAAGAATTATATTACTATTTAGTCGTATATAGAATTCCTCAATGCATATCCCACAGTTATTATATCACATTCACTGTGTATGACATATAGGTGGCACCAAGAAGTTGGGTATAGTGTGTCCAAGGGAAGAAGACCCTCTGGAAAGATGAGAAAATGACTCCATCTCGATCAATATTGGTTCAAAAATTATTGATCTGGTCTCAATCGTAGGAAACATTCTGATCTACAATTGGAGACCAAATCAAAAATTTTCGAACCAATATTTAGGATACTCAAGGATATCATCTAGCAAACTTTCATTGACAACATCAGCTGTTGGAGTTGAAGCGCACAAGGAGAATATGAAACTGTCCCACTTTTTGGTGTCAGCTATACAATTGATATCAAGATATAGGTTGCCACATTATATTTTGTTGCCATGACAAAATTTAATTGTTTGTAATTTTCGTGCTCTAAATTTTCAGTAAAAAGTTGAATATTTTCGGCTATGGTGTAGTGATTTCGTGAAGTGCTTCAGTTTTAGTAGTCAACAATGTTTTGAGATCCAAAATTTAGTTTTTAAATGAACTGTTTAAAAGAACTATAACTCATGTCTCCATTTGTGGGAAATGAGGTTATCTGGCGAAGTGGAACAACCCTTGGGTCTCCCCACCATTGAAAGCCATACGCTAAATAATAAGAGATAGAATAAAGCCGCGTATCGACAGTCCGAGGCATGTGCCGCGAATGCCTCAAGGTACAGTCTGTTCACGCAAAGAAGAGTATTGCTACTACTACTAGTCTACTATCTACTCCAGTCTCCAGCTCGGTCAATATTGGTTCAAACATTATTGATCTGGTCTCAATTAACAATTCGATCTTCAATTCAAAACCAAATCAATAACTTTTGAACCAATATTGACCGAGCTGGAGACTGGAGTAAAGCCGCGTATCGACAGTCCGAGGCATGTGCAACACATGCCTCGGACTGTCGATACCGGGTTTGCTAGCAGCCAGGCAAACGCGGCACACAATTCGCAGCGAGCAGTGCATGTTGCCTCGCAAAGCACAACGAACAATTCTACAAACTAACCTCAAAATTGTACCCCATTCCTATGCATTTTTGTGATTGAGAATTCTATTTGGGTGCAGAAGGTTGTAATAGGCAATAATAAACATTGCCTTAAATTTTTATCTACTAATTGAGCACAAACTAACCTACAAAGTCCAAATTATCAATTGTCAGAGCTTAGTTGCTTTGTCTCCCGCTTGATGGCGCTAGTCAATTTGATCGCGTGCTCGCATTTTTGGTTACAAAAATTGCAGATCACACATATTATGCCTCAGCCATGAGTTCATACTTTTTTGCGTCAACAGACTGTACCGCGAGGCATTCGTGGCACATGCCTCGGACTGTCGATACACGGCTTAAGACAACATAAGTCATTTGAATAATCACTGATGAGACTTCCGTCTCTTCTTCTTCTTCTTTTAATCCTCCTCCCTACTCCTCATCCTCCTCCATTGCATCATCTCTTCTCCTCACTTACAATTTTTTCAAAACTTTCGATGAATACATCTTTTATGTGCCAAACATCTCTTATACAACCAAATTTCTACTGCAAACAAACACAAGGAAGGAAGGAAGTGCGGCCATCTTTTTGCCCGTGTTACGCTTCATCACAGCCGGAATTATCTTGTCCAAATGCATCGAATTGACAATTGCCCGACTGTCGAACGGTTAGCACGCGAAACTCACAAAAGATTCGCCGACAATTTTCGGTATTTTAGGTGTTACGAAGTTATCAAGGAAACTGACTAGGAACCAATTTTTTGTGGGGGATCTTTAGATTATGCAAGATTCTTCTAGAGAACAGTAGTTTTATGCACTGGCGGCTCGTACCCACGAAACAGGTGAAGTGCCGAAGTTTGAGTATTGAGTTTCGTATCTTTTACTGTACAACACTTCACCTGTTTTGTATCTTTTACTGTACAGGACCTTACCTGGTTCGTATCTTTTACTGTACAGGACTTCACCTGTTTCGTATCTTTTAATGTACAGCACTTCACCTGTTTCGTATCTTTTAATGTACAGCACTTCACTTGTTTCGTATCTTTTACTGTACAGCACTTCACCTGTTTCGTATCTTTTACTGTACAACACTTCACCTGTTTCGTATATTTTACTGCAAAGCACTTCACCTGTTTCGTGGGAACGAGCCGCCAGTGGTTTTATGTTAGAGAGGAACAAAACTTGACAAGCCATCATCATCGAGGCCTCTTAACACGGCAGATACGCACCAGTGATACAAAAGTTCAAAATTGATACGCTATCGTACAGGAAGAAAGCTCATTGACACAAAATATTTGCATTGTCACAATAAAGTGAGGTTAGCTCATTTGACAATGCCGAGAATCGAGTAAAATAACTATTGGCTCTCTGAAACTTCTAATAAATCAACTTAATTACTTAATACTCAATTATTAAATTTATTCCTTTAATACTAATGTAATTGAACTTGAATAATTTTAGATACAAGTTTTATAAAGGCCTAAATTGTGTTTAAGTAGGAGTTAAACATATTATTATATGCTTCTGCATCTGCTCAACATACTAATATACTGTATTATATTGTATTGAGGCTGATTCTCCACACCAAATAGTAGCCTGGTATGGGTTTTCATTGAACTTGGACTAGAAATCTACCTTCTACCCTCAGAAATGCTTTGATACATTGATTTCATAACGGAAAATTGAAGATTTTTCATCAAAATTTTTTTCTATCTGTGCCCTTCAATAAGCTTATCCATATTTCTTTCCGCTCTCTCCCTCGCTCTTCTTCCATCATATTCTACTATTTCATTCATCCCCCTACTGTCATGGGTGTGTTATTTCTCCAACAAAGATTGCACCGCAAACCTTCCTCAATGTGTCTCCAGTCAGGCCTCAGTTGTTCGACATTCCTTCAACTGTAACAGTAGCAGTCATCCAGTGAAAGTTTTGGTTAATAATTCGATTACTCCCGATCGACAACAACACTCAACTCCTCTGCTGAGGAAGAGAATGGGGGTGTGAGAGGGGCAGATGATGAAGAAGAAGAAGAAGAAGAAGAAGAAGAAGAAGAAGAAAGAAAAGGAGGAGGAGGAGGGGAAGGATTAGATTAGATTACTTTATTCAAATAGATAACAGAAATCTATAGATAAATAATAGTATTCCTTGTTCATAAATCATTCTTCGAAAATACACATCGGAGACCTGTTAATTGAATGAAAAGAACATAATTTCACAATAATATACTATTATTTTTATATACTATTAATTTTTATAACAACATAAATGAGTAGAACAAATAATTCTATAAATTTCACAAAATAGAAACTTCTAGTAAAAAAAATACGAAAAACGGTGATGTAAAGAATGCAAGATTTATACAAATCTAAAATCAAGGTTCTGCAAAATGGATAAAGAGTGTAAGTTGTTATCTAGATGAAAAGGCGAAGTTTAGACATATAGGAGGAGAAAAAGGAGGAAAAAAGAAGGCGGAGGAGGAGAGAATGAAAGAATAAGAGGAAGAAGAAGACGGAATAAGAAGAAGAAGAAAATGGAGGATGAGGAGTGAGAAGAAGAAGAAGAATAAGAAGACAAGAAAAAAGAAGAAGAAGAAGAAGAAGAAGAAGAAGAAGAAGAAGAAGAAGAAGAAGAAGAAGAAGAAGAAGAAGAAGAAGAAGAAGAAGAAGAAGAAGAAGAAGAAGAAGAAGAAGAAGAAGAAGAAGAAGAAGAAGAAGAAGAAGAAGAAGAAGAAGAAGAAGAAGAAGAAGAAGAAGAAGAAGAAGAAGAAGAAGAAGAAAAAGAAGAAGAAGAAAGAAAAAAAGAAGAAAAATGGAGATAAAAAATAATAAGAATAAGGAGAAGGAAATGTCCGCCATTGATGAGGATGAGGAGGAGGAGGAGGAGAAGAAGGAGCAGGAGCAGAAGGAAGAGGAGGATGATGAGGAGGGCGAGATAGAGAAGGAGGATGGGAAGGAGAAGAAGTAGAAGAAAAGGAAGTTAAATCTTCACTGGTCCTCGACGGATGGCTGGGACGGTAGAGAACGAATTCGGGCGGAAATATTTCTTCTTTCATCGAACCACTTTCGATTTTGTTACAACATTAACTACTGTAACTAGTTGCAGGATTAGAAACCAGTTAAAAGAGTTAACCAATCTACTCAATTATGTTGAAGTACAGAACTAGTAGTCAACTACTTCAAGTAGTTCAGTTAACTAGTCGTCTAGTAGTTATCCAGTTGAAACATTCAAACTTAGTCACTGGCGGCTCGTACCCACGAAACAGGTGAAGTGCACGTATCTTTCACTGTACAGCACTTCACCTGGGCACGAGCCGCCAGTGAACTTAGAAATGCTTTGTTAGAGGGGATACTAGTGAATCTAGTTAATTAATTTTGTGAATTGAGTTGAATCATTAACTGTAACAAGCAGTTGAAGAGGATGAGCTGCCGAGTAAATAGCAACACAACTGGAAGTCAGAACAAATAAATATTTCAAAAGAAATGTATACAATAAAAAACTATCACTATTATTACTATGATTAATCATTATTGACAGTGCTTTGAATTAGAGCTTCTTTAGAAACTTCAATATTAGTGACTTTCTAAAATGTTTCTGCATTACTATTCATTGTTGGGTATCTCGATAGTGTATTTACAATTCCCTTTATAGTTGAATACACTCAAAATTTAAGTTAATTAATTTTGATTAAAGATTCTGTTGATTGATTACGATTTAATTTACGTTCTAATCCACTATTTAGAGCCGAACAATGATTTTTTTCAAATCCATCTTGTTATTTTACTGCGAATCAAATTAATCTCATATTACAATACATTTTAAATGATCTTCGATCATTCTTTGAGAGGAGTACTATTAGAAGAAGATATAATTATTGTTATACGGAGAAAGTATTACATTCATTAATAACAGAAATATCACATTGAACTTTCATCGAGTAATTCCTTTTTTTATCAAAACATTTCATAAATATTCTCCCTGATGACTATAATTGTTTTTATAATTTTTATGGCACAGTATCATACTTATAATAACGACAACAATACATTACATATTGTTCTACATATATACAATATATGTAGACCAATATTATTTTTAAGCCATTTAGGTGAATCTGAAGAGTACTCTATTTAAATGATGAATTTGATATCGCTTTATATTAACTGGCAGTATTGATCCTGCGTACATTTAATTTAAAGTTTGGTTTGATTTCATTAGTCTGCTTAGTCCTACTACATATTTTATGAGAATATATAATTTTTAGAATTGATTTCCAATATAGTACAAAGGTGTTTGACAATATAAGAGAATATTCCTCATTATTTAATAGATTTTCTGCTAAACACTCTCTCTTCTTGCTCCTTGTTCTTAACACAGTACTTATAAGGAAAAGTAGAAGTTAGTCTGTCCAAGCAAAGAAGACATTCCAGCAAGATGGAAAAATGACACCAGCTCGATTAATATTGGTTCAAAAATTATAAATATGGTTTCAAATTGTAATCAGAATGTTTCCTTCAATTTGAGACCAAATTTATCATTTTTGAATCAATATTAACCGAGCTGGAGTCATTTTCTCATGTTGCCAGAATGTCTTCTTTGCTTGGACTGACTGTAATAATAAAGTGTTCCAAGTCTCAAAACTCAAGGTTTTCGTCAATATTTTATGAAAAGTGAAAAAATTCACAAACACTAAGCAGCAAGTATACAACTCGATTTATTAATTCCTAAGAGAGAAATTTCCATCACTCCAAGTGTACCTCTTTGCACAAAATTTCCTCTCGTAAAATACATTTTCATAAATTCTGATTTTCAGGGACTACCAACAAGGGAAAATAAACTTACACATTCAATTTTTTCTAAAAGGGTTTGTAAAGGATCTCAAATATTGGAGTCAGCTATAGTCTGTCCAAGCAAAGAAGACATTCTGGCCAGAAGGGAAAACGACTCCAGCTCGGTCAATATCGTTTCAACAATCATGAATTCAGTCTCAAATTGTAGATTAAAATATATCCTACATTTTGAGAACAAATTTATAATTTTTGAACCAGCATTGACCGAGCTAGAGTCATTTTTCCATCTTGCCAGAATGTCTTCTTCGCTTGGACAAGCTATATACGCTTTGTTATTTCAACAAGCTGTAAAAAGCTATATCAAATATTCCCTTGAATAAAAATAAGTTCAAACATTTACTTTTGAAAAGGCAATCATTTTATTGATTGAAAAAATATGAGAAATGAGTAAAAAATATAAAGTTGAATATTCACTTTAGAAAAGCAATTTTCATCATAGCATTGTATATAACTGTATTCTGTATACCGGCATATCACTGTTGGCTACATAGCAAATGTTTGCGAACACAATCTACATTGGTAACAATGAGATCACAATAACACTCAATCTACATTGGTTATTTACGGACCATGGAAATATTGTTTGAATAAATAGAATTTTCTAATTGAAGTTCATGCTATCAATAATCTTCATACTGTACATCACATTAAATGATTGCATTTGACATTTCAATTCTACTCTACAACTTATTAAAACAGTAATTTATTCTCAATTGAAAATTTAGCCTGCAATGGACAGTAGCCTACTGCTCATATCAGAGAAAATAAATTGAAATATTTTCCATTCTTTCAATAACAGATTTAGGCTCTTCTGTTAAAAAATCAACATTTTTACATAGTTTGAACTATAACCATCTGTCAATATTCAGTAATGCCAACATTGATATTATATTGTGATTTCAGTGTTGAGGTTTGCCAAGTTATCAGACTAACGATTATTGTAGTTATTATATTTAATTCTACTACAATACCAATATTGCAATCTAGAAACTGAGATGTAAATGAACGTATTGGAAATGAAAATACAAAATCATTTTGTATTTTTCACCTAATGACAACGAAACAAGTCGTGCTTTTTATTTAACAAGTACGTTTTATCAACAAGTACTGTGATTTTTAATTTCTATTTCCAATACAATTATCAGTAGCCCCGCACAACATACAGTATAACTAAAAATTTAGTCTTCAAAGTTCTGTTATTAGTTGTTAACTATACAGGGTGTTTCAGGAGGAATGTGCAATACTTCTCAGGCTGATTCCTTACACCAAGTAGACAAAAAAGTTCCATGGGACCAACCCCCAAAAACGCTTTGTTACCGAGATAACAATGGCAGAAAATTGAGTTTTTTATTATATTTCAGAGGTTTTAGTAAGGTTCTAAAATGAGCAATTCCTATGTAAAATTAGCGGAGGAATTCAATGAAACCAGTTTGAAGTTTGTATAACTTAACGGTTATTGAGCGTTTTTGGGGGTTGATCCCATGGAACTTTTTTGTTTACTTGGTGTAAGGAATCAGCCTGAGAAGTATTGCACATTCCTCCTGAAACACCCTGTATAAATAAAAAAAACTAATCTTATTAATCTGGTCCAATTTTCATCTCTCCATCCCAGGACATCAGGTGGAGTGGACAATGAAACATTTGGTAATGAGCCGAATTTTGTCTCAACTTCAAAACAGCCTGATCACTCCATTTCTGACTCAATCCACTTCCTTATCGGTAGAGGAGCTACTTTAAGCAATATAAACAACAAAAAACTAAAATATAATTATAAACTAGAAAATAAAAACAACAAAAAATCGCACGACTTTCTAGTCACTCATAATGACAGCGTCGGCGGTAGCGCTTTTGTTTTGTCCCTCTATTCACCTGTCATTTCGCTTTTGAATTTTTTTCACTCTTCTTTTTCTTTTGCTCCGTCGTTGGAAGACTTTCACCGAACGGAAACGGAGGGAAAGAAAAAGTAGGGGGGGAGGGGGGCGTCTGTCAACAGGCCCCACTCAACTAACCACTTAGTCGATTGCTGGTGACAAATTTTTTGCTGGTAAATTGCAAAGTCTTGCCATTTCAAGAGTATTTAAAGAGGTGCTCTCGCAAGTTTCCCCTGTTAGTTTTCTTCTACCTGTATATTGCTCCGTCAAATTTCAATTCACTATGCTTTTTCAGATTTACTAACGGCGATCTTTTAAATCATAGAACTAATATTCTGCACATAAATAAATAGATGAGCTTCGGATTTAAAAAAAATCAAGGCCTTCTATCAAATGGATCAATGACACTGGCGGCTCGTGCCCACAAAATAGGTGAAGTGCTCGTATCTTTTACTGTACAGCACTTCACCTGTTTAGTGGGCACAAGCCGCCAGTGATCAATGATTAATTCTACAACTTGTCTGTCAGTTTTCTTTTTCTGCTATTTCTTTTCAATTTCCCCAATTCATTCGTTCATCCATTACCCCCCCCAAACTATGATCAATCATATTCTAGTTCATATATAATAATCAAAACTAGAAAAGTTTGAAAAGCGGATGAACATTTCCAGATTAGCAAATTTTTCAAAAGCTTAGTTACAATGGTGAAAGAGAAAGATTTGATTAAATTACTTCTATAGATTAAATTAAATTATATTAATTAGATTATAATTCATAATTATATTAATTATTTGAATATATTAGATTTAATTAAATTAATCATCGAATTAGATAACAAAACTCCACTTAAATTCTATTTTGAAAAATAATTGAGAAAAACTAAGTATAACTAATTCTGAAAATTGGAAATTGTAATAAAATTTTCACAAACTGTTATAATAGTATACAAATTCAGACAAAACTGTAAAAATTCGACAAAATAGTGGTAAAATTAATGGAAAATTTAAACAAATATTAATTTGAGGTTCTGCAGAATGGATCAGGAGTGTCAACTATTCAACTGGAAATACGAAGTTTGGACATATGGATGTCCATTCTTGGGCAAGGATATCCTATCCATTAACACTTGGCCTCAAGTAAAAGAAAGATAGAAAGAGGGGGTCTCTCTACAGAAGAGAGTGAGAGAGAGAGTGTTCCAACGCTCCTTTGAAGAATGTTGTCTTGTATTTGATTTTATTGACGGTGAATATGAGACGTTGACTTTGGGAGGGGCGAGGGGAGGGGTGGGGGGGGGAAAGAGTCTATCTTTCAGAACAGTTCAAGAACTCAATATCTCATCTCACCCATATCTTCTTCTTTTACTTCTACATTCACATCTTCCTTCTTTTTATATTACATTCATTTCCAATTTTCTCCTTGTGATTGTTCATAATATTTTCCTTTTCTCCACGGTTGCTTTCTTACAAGTTGTTCAACGTTTTCTCGTTTCTTCTCTTCGTTATCTTCTTCTCGTTTTCTTCTCTCTTTTTAACTTTCCATATAAATTCTTCTTCTACACCTATTCCCTTCCCATCAGTCTTCTACTCTTTCTCGACCTACGTTCATCTTTTTCTTCTTCTTTCACTCCGTATTGTTATCACATTTTACTTTTTTGACATTCTCTCTCTCCTCTCCTCTCTCTCCCTCTTCTCTCTTTTTAACTCATTTTTACCAAACTCCCTCACAAGTAACCATCAACTTTCCTTTCCTATGTTTCTCTTTTCTTCTTTTCCCCTATACTTCTCTAAATTCTCCTCATTTCTCAAATTCTCTTTATTTTTTCCTCTTCTACCACTAAACCCTTTCCCTTACTTATCCCCATCTTTTATTCTTTCCTATATGCTTCTCCTGCCGTTTTGATCTTCATTCTTTATTTATTCTTTGATCTTTATTTATTCTCATTCTTTTCTCCTGTTTACTTCCGGTTTCTTCCTCTACATCTTCAGCTAGCACTCATCTATCTCCCGCTTGTTTGTTGTCTCTGTTCATTTTTCTCCTTCTCATAATCCTTCAAAGGCCTCTCCTACCCTTTTTTTATCTTTTTTATATTTTTATCTCAATCACCTTCACGTTCTTGTTCCTTCTTTTCTTCTTCTTCACCTTCTCATTTCTTTATCTTCATCGCCCTCTCTTCCCTCTTCTTATTCAACTCTTTCTTCATTTTGTCCTTATTTTTCCTTTTCTTCTTCACTTCTCTCCCTTCTCAGTCTTCTCCTGCTCCTTCTTCTTCTTCTTTTTCTAATTTCTTTATCATAATCGTCTTCTTCTTCCTCCTCTTCTATTCATCCCCATTCCTCATTTTCCTCTACTTCTTTTTCTTTTCTTCTCCACTCATCTTTCTCCACATTCTTCTCCTGGGTATCCTTTTCTATTCTTTTTCTTCTTCTTCTTCTTCTTCTTCTTCACCTCCTCCTTCTCCATTCCCCTCCTTCTTCTTTTTCTTCTTCTTCTTCAATTCCCACCCCTCCTCCTTCTTTCCTCCTTCTTCTTCTTCCCCTTCTTCTTCTTCACCAATTCCCACCTCCTCCTTCTTCTTCTTCTTCTCCATTCCCTTCCTTCTTATTCTTCTTTTCTTCCTTCTTCTTCTTCTTCTTCTTCTTCTTCTTCTTCTAATTTCTTTATCATAATCGTCTTCTTCTTCCTCCTCTTCTATTCATCCCCGTTCCTAATTTTCCTCTACTACTTTTCCTTTTCTTCTCCACTCCTCTTTCTCCACAATCTTCTTCTGCGTATCCTTCTTCTTCTATTCTTCCTTCTCTTCTTCTTCTTCCTCTTCTTTACCAATTCACCTCCTGCTCCTCTTCCTCCTTCTTCTCCATTCTCTTTTCTTCTTCTTCACCAATTCACACCTCCTCCTCCTCCTTCTTCTCCATTCCTCCTCCTCCTCCTCCTTCTCCTCTTCCTCCTCCTCCTCCTCCTATCCTCCTCCTCCTACTTCTCCTCCTCCTTCTCCTCCTCTCATCTCTCCAACTTCCTTCTCATAATTCTTCCTTTCATCCTCCTGGGCGTCTGGTCTGCGCGCGTGCGTGTGTATCACAAGACAGATGAGTTGTTGGTTGAGGGTGGTTGTGAGGGGGGCGTTATTCACGGGGATCAGAGATCCGAAATTGGAAAATAACCCGGCGGGAATTGACTCCCTCCAATACCTGTGAATCGTCTACAAGGCCGCAGGGGATCTATATCGATATAGACTTATATCGACACGAAAATTTCGAGAGTCAAACGAAAACTGGTTGACTCGGGTCAAAGCCAAGTTTCAAGTCAAGACTTCATATTTGGTGACATTGACAGTCTCTTCACGTCTTTGAAAACATACAGAATAGAATTGAATTCGGAAATGGGAACTTATCAATGAGTACATCACCCGAGGTTATTGAACATCTTTTTATCAGGATAAATAAGGGCAATAATTTTCATTTCTTGGTTATTCATTCATAAACGTATTGGATAAAAACACTGGCAATGAAGTCTAAAACGTGTTTCTTCTAAATTTCCATAAATATTTGAAAATAGAGGTTCATCTTCATATGATCCAGATTCACTTTCACTGTACAGTATTCACGTATTTTCACACTCAAAAATGGAAAACAATGATTTTGAATTACAGATTTTTCATCTTATTTGGACATGAGTTGGAGGATTCTTTTATGCTCTACGAAAAATTGAACTTATAAAATTGAAGAATTTTATTTCCTACATTATAATGTACTGAATTGTTTATCAAGATTGGTATCGAGATAGTACCGATAAAGGACGTGGGCCTGTTTTCTCTTTCCCTATCATTACTATGATTGTTTGTTTGTCTCTCTGAATGAATAAATACGCTTCTGGATGCTTAGAATCTCCTCCAATAAGAATTCCACAGATTGAAATCCATAGGTGTTCAATTCAATCGATAACATGTCATTCCATCATTATTCCTAGTGCAACAATTAGTATTATGCAACAAAGACCATATTCATATTCTCGAAAAATCAGAAATCCTGCCAAAAAAGCTAAAAAAATTCGCATGTTGTATACTAGTCGAATTTACTTCACTTTAAGTCCGCTTTTCACTTAGGCCTATAATAGATATAGTCCGTTCAAGCAAAGAATACCCTCTGGTAAGATGTGAAAAAGACTCCAGCTTGGTCAATATTGGTTCAAAACATACTGATTTCGTGTCAAATTGTAGAGCAGAATGTTTTCTACAATTTGAGATAAAATTTTTCATTTTCGAACCAATATTGACAGAGCTGAAGTCATTTTCTCATCTTGCCAGAGGGTCTTCTTTGCTTGGACAGACTATATCTCGGATGAGTTAAGGAGACCTATCAATAATTAGCTAGTTCATAATATAGTCTAGTATTAAGACAAGGTTTTGTAAGATTAAGAGAAGAAATACGTCTAAAAATATGAAATTTAAAAGATAAAGTTGGAATTGTAACTTTAATGCAACGTAATACACTGGTATTACACGTTAATATTTCTATTTAGATAATGAATTCAAGTATATTAAAAAAGACGAACATTTTGTAATTTCATCTCTTTTGTTAGGATTCCAAATGATAATAGAAATATTACCGTGTAATACCGGCTTAGCATACTGAATAACAATATTCATTTCAAACCTTACGGAATTTAGCGCAACACATGTATTATACAATGTATAATTAAGATAATACATTCAAAATTTCTCTACAAGCTTCGAAGCTTATACTGCATTTACATGCCTGCCTGTAATAATAATTATTACGACTGCAAAATACACGAAAATCTTCCTTAAATGGAAAGACACACAATGGATAACTGCCACAATATCACCTTGACAACCACTTAAAAAATGAAACAAAATTTTTCACTGCAACTCCAAGCAATTAAAAATTTATATTCGCAACCACAATACATATCTCATACAGGCAACAAGAATATTTCCATTATTACAGATACGATACGGTACTAAAAAGATGCCAGCTTTCGTTCCACCAGGTATGGTCTGTCCAAGCCGAGAAGACATCCTATCAAGATGGGAAGATGACTCCAGATCGGTCAATATTGGTTCAAAAATTATAAATTTAGTCTCAAATTGTAGATCAGATTGTTTCCTACAATTTGAGACCAAATTATTAATTGTAGAACCAATATTAACCGAACTGGAATAATTTTCCCATCTTGCCAGAATGTCTTCATTGCTTGGACAGACTATACTAAAAAGATGTCAGCTTCCGTTCTATTTTACTATATAGGTATACCAAACACCACTAAAACTGGCGAATGGTGAATGACTGTTATTGATGCTCAGCTCTGTTAGGACAGTCGGCGAGCGGTCTGCGAGAACATATCGAGTAGAGAGTACCCTTAGCAAACCTTCTCGCTTTCCCAGACCACTAGCTGACTGTTCTGACAGAGCTGAGAATTTATAAGAGAGATTCCCAAATCGCCAATTCAGTTGGCGTCTGCTGAATGTTTGTGTGTGAATGGGTAGGCTTGAAAACTAGCGTTTCATTTTCCGAGCTCGAATTTGTTTTGCAGTTTGCCAACTACTGCCGCTGACAAGTCCATCCCGTTTCAAGACACAAAAAGTTGAAATAGATTTTGTTTGTTAGACAAGAGAAGCCGCCATTTTGTTTGTGTCTTATCATCCTCCGCATTTGTGCTGCCAAACCAATGGATTAAAAACTTCTCCATCACAGAAAATAATATTCATAAAAATGGAAGTTTATGGACGTTCTTTGTTATAATATTGCCAATAAAAAGAAGTTCAGTTATATTTTTTAGAATATTCTGCATGATGTTCTCAATTAAATGAAAAGACAAGACGTTGCCAAACCACTGATTTATTAAAAAATCGAGATACCGGTTTCGGTTGTTACACCATTATCAATCTCTGGTAAACTGGAAGTAAACTCCAGCAAACGTCTTGTTTCTTCATTTGATATGGATAACTACCACAATATCACCTTCACAACTACTCAAAAAGTGATGTATTCAAACTGAACAATCTTTATTGCACAAGTTTAATTACGTAATTTGAATGGATTACAATAGTGTTGAATGAAATGTCAAACCACAGATTTATTGAAAATTGAGGTACCAGTTTCGGTTGCTACACCGTTATCAATCTCTGATAACTTGGCTAACTATGATTTGGTTAACTACTATTTGGCTAACTATGAAGCTGATTTGGTTAACCAAAGATTGATAATGGCGTTACAACCGAAACCGGTATCTCGATTTTTAATAAATCTGTATTTTGACTATATCCTGGTTTTCCTTCAATATGGATAACTCATCTGACAAGCGAAGAAGACCCTCTAGCAAGATGAGAAAATGACTCCAGCTCGTTCAATATTGGTTCAAAAAACATTGATTTGGTCTCAAATTGTATATCAAAATGTTTCCTACGACTGAGACCAAATCAATAATTTTTGAACCAATATTGACCGAGCTGGAGTCATTTTCTCATCTTGCTAGAGGGTCTTCTCTGCTTGGACAGACTATAACACAATATCACCTCCTATTCCCAACTACTCAACAAATCACATAATCGTGACTATCCAATCATAAATCACAAATCGTATCCTCATCCACAGAACAATAAAATTGATAATTTGACGAAAAATGTGCAATTTTCTGCCAATATTATCTAGGTGAGGAAGCATTTTTAAACACATGTTTACGAGCTTTTCTATTTATTTTAATATTTAGCAACCACTTACTTCTTCGTCTATATTAGAATTTAGAAAAATACATTCCAATTTAGCGTATGGTCTATGCATATATGGTAGCACATCAAGAATAAACCTAGACAAAATATTACTTCAGCAAAAAAAAGCTTCAAGGATTATCATGAGAATGAAATGGAATGACTCTGTTAAACAATCTTTCTCTCAGCTGGGTATTTCAACAATATATGGGCAATATATTTATGATGTGATTATGTTTTTGAATTCGAACAGAGAAGTAATAATTCACATGGATATAATACGCGATCTGGCAGACTTGTTCAAAGACATAACTTAGAATTATTCAAAAAGAGAACCATGTATATGGGAAATAAGTATTTTCATATGTTGCCCAGTATTTTAAAGTCAATTGAACATATAAAAAAATTTGAAGATAATCTGAAATTTTTTCAATAGTAATTTTATAGTATTTTGCATTGACTGTATTGATTTATTTATGTTGACTCATTTCTTTTGAAATGTAATTTTATAAATATTATGACAAAATGTAAGGTGACAATATTCAAAATGAACTTGTACACTTTATGAATAAATATTGATTTATTGATACAATAGAATAGAATTCATTAGCTATTCAACATTTAGAAAAAATACATTGACTTTGTTAAATTACATTTTTCTAAAAATTAATAAGATTATAAATGCAATTTGAAATCAAGAAGTTGATACATTAACAGCCTATCATTCAGTAATAAAACTGTATAAAATTAAGAAGTTTATACATTATTAGCCTATCACTCAGCCTCTGTTAGTCGTCCTCCGGTTCTGACCAAACACCAAGTTTCTCACTTGTTATCAAACTTAGCTTTGCCTCAAGCTGCTTCATTTCCCAAGAGCTCCGAAATGCTTGCAAGGGTCAACCATGGCCGTTACTAAAGCTTCGAATAATCCACACTTCACAAATTCGGATTAAGGCAATACAGCCACCCGATCCAATCAAGGGTCTAACAATAGTGCTAAGAATAGGGTGTTATATAAGTTGAATAGGGTGTTATAGGAGTTCGTTCTTTGCTGGATCTGATTAGGAGCAAACAATACCTCCGATAGAACCTGAGTTATGCCTGGGTTGAATAACAATTTTGCTATATGACTAGGAGCTAGGTACATGTGTTGGAAATTGATACATTTTATATTTTTTCGTCAATGATTAGAATAGGAAGACAAATTTATGATGTGGCGAAGTTTGGATAATAATGTCCACTCTACCAGGGGGGGGGGGGGGATCGAGGGGGATATATTCCCCCCCCCCGAAATTGGGACCTATCCTACACTAAATAGAATTCTCTTTAAAAAGGTGGCAAAAAATTTTAATAAGAACTTCTAAAAATATAGTTTTATGGTGTTTTTTTGAAAAAATTTCCCCTCTTACGGGGGAATCCCTTTGGAGAAGGAAATGGATTGAAACTGAAACTAAGCATCGCAAGCCCAAATATTTCATTTCTTGTTCAAATGAATGCAACAAGAATATTCTCCCTAATAAAATGTTGAAGATTGGTGCATCATGTTCAATTCAACAATTTTCTCAATTTACAACATCTACAAGAGACCAATAGCTCGTGTTGAGCTATCAATTACTCTACAATAATTTATGAATGAATTTTTCATTATTAAAACTATTTTTCAACAATTAGATCAACAATATTTGATCAACTATTCGATCAACAATATTTGATCAACAATTTTTCAATGCATAACGACTGAAAGTGACCAAAAGCTCTTGTTATAATCAATTTATCTACAATAATAATTGGTAAATAAAATCTTCATTTTCACTATTTACTATCCTTTCAAAAAGAGAACTTATTTACACGGTAAATTTATTTATTCAACTTAGTTTACTTGGTCAAAAGATATGATAATGTTTGTTCAGAGAAGGCTATTATAAATACATAGGTCACTATAGATATTTCAAGGCAGCAACAACAAACACCCCCCCCCCCCCCACCAACTTCAATTATTCCTGTCAGCCATTCTGAGTAGTCTACTGTCTCAGTCCGCCTCAAAATTCTTCACGCCTTTCGATTGGTCGTCCCACTAAAGCTCCTCCTCCAACTAGCCACGCCTCCAGCCAATCGCAAGCCAGTAACAGAAACGACAATCTACTTGCTAGTTCTCGAGTTCGCCGATAGACGCCATTACCATGTAACCATCAGAATGAAGAACAGGACCGTGCAATCATTCCTTCAACATTCAATCAAAACATGTTTCGTAATACAAGGTTGGAGATTAAGCGATTAAACATCTTCTGCTATTCTTTTGCTAACTTTCAGGAAATAACAAGTTCAAATTTGAGGAGGAAGAGGAGGTGGAGGAGTAGTATGATAGAGAGAAAAGTTAGAAAGAGAATGAGGACATAGAGAGAAAAATATGAATAAAATTCCACGAAACAAAATGCAGGAAATGAAAGAAATCTGTGAAAGTACAAAAGAATTCTTAGTACTCGATTGATACTAGAGGTAATCATTCCATAATAATTATTTCCAAATACTGAATTAGCGTTTGATACACATGTAACACATGGAATAGATTAATAGCCAACCACGGATTTCTGATGAAACAAAAATTAATACAGGAAAGAAGCTATAGTTGATACAAGACATTTGCAATGCTCATGAATCGCTGCCATATTGAAAATAAGCTGATTCTATTTCTCAATTATTGAACATTATGAAAGCATTTATAATAAGTTTGATGTATTTTTTTATTGAATTAATAAAATAATAAGAATAAATATTAAGTTTCAGAGAGCCAATAGTTATTTTCCACCAATTTTCGACAAATCAAATGAGCTAACCCAACATTGCAAAATATTGTGTGTAGATGAGCTTCCTACCTATAAGATGACGTATCAATTTTGTGCTTTTGTATCACTGCTGCATAACATGAGACCGCCGTGTAAAGAAGAAGAAGAAGAAGAAGAAGAAGAAAAAGAAGAGAAAGAAGGAGAAAAAGAAGAACTAGAATACTATGAAAGTAGCGGTCCAAACTTTGTAACAAAAATAATTAGAGAGAGGAGTGAAAAGGACTTAGAGACTGTCCAAAGAGCTAGAAAGAAGTGAAAAGTGACACGATAGAAAGTAAACTACAAAGATAAACACGGAACGAAAGTCAAGGAGATAGGAAGAAGGCTCGATATTATTAAATTCAATACACTCTCAACAATCTGTCACCCGAACCACGTGATTGAATCAGAGCGTCATCCATCAATCATTTCACTTCACTTCTATTTTCACTCCACAAAAGTTACGCTCCATCAGAGTGAAGCAAGCACTTCACTAACTCATCCCATCTCAGATATTTGCTGGTATCGAAAATGTTTGCTACCTTTTATTCACCCGAAGCCAAGATACAAGAGTGCAGCTTCAATAATTATCAACTAAGAAATAAGTACTTTTACTTTGCACTGTACAGATCTTCAATAGCTGAAGCCAAAAAGTTAGACTACTTCCTCTGCTTCTTGTACGCTCCAACAGCTGATATTTACTTATTCAAAAAATTACAATGAAGGTTAAAAGCACAGACAATAAATTCCCAAATTCCGATGAATAATTATTTGAAATAGAGGTTATGTTCACAAGATCCTCAAAAACAAAATAACAATATTGTCTATTACAGTGTTGTCATTTAGCTATTAATACCCTATTCACGATCACTTGAGACGGAATGAACCAATTTTTTGCGCGTGTGTGCGGGTAAAGGGAGGTATTACTTCATACGACGGTTGGCCGCAGTCGAACAGCTGTAGTCAATCACAGTTCTTGGCTTTTCCTCAAGCTCAAACAAAAATAGCTACCAGTACATGCAAAAAGTTTCTTTATTTCGTCTCAAGTGATCGTGAATAGGGTATAGACCTAAATGATGTATTGGAAAAAAACAATAGATGCAACAGCTGTTGGTAGGTTACATCCGAGGTTAGTATAGTACTACAGTATAACGCCGATTAATCGAATTGCCAATTATCCGAATCGGTCTTGAGCGTATTAATAAATAAAAAACCAGCGTTTACGACGTGATCGTAGCGTGGCGAGGCGATGTGTTGTGCTAATGGAATTGTAGTTATATTTACTTATATTACTGTAGTTTAGTACATACAGTATTTTATATTTTTATTTCCATATTAATATAACATCACTACACTGTACTTTTCAAATGTAATAAAGTTTATTCCAACGTTTAACACATTGTTGTACTCTAATACAATTCAATGTGCGAATTGTTCGAATTGACCCCGATCCCAAATAGTTCGGATAATCGGCGTTGTACTGTATAAAGGGTGTTTCAGGAGGAATGTGCAATACTTCTCGTGCTGATTCCTCACACCAAGTAGACGAAAAAGTTCCGTGGGACTAACCCCCTAAAACGCATTGTTACTGAGATAACAATGGCGGATAATTGAGAATTTTCAAAATATATTGATTTTTCTAATTTTTTAGATGCTTTAGCGAGGTTCTAAAATTATCAATTCCTATGTAAAATTAACTGAGAAATTCAATGAAACCAGTTCCAAGTTTGTAACTATGACGTTTATTGGGATAATTGGAAAATATGCTCAAAAACGCCATTTTTTCAACATTGTATTTTTTATTAATGGAACTTGAAGAGAGCCGGATTCTTGAGAAAAAGTTAAATGGCGGCAATTGTGTAAATCTTACACAAATTTGAGAAATGGCGATCAAAAATCTCAAAATTGACAAAACATAGGACAAGTGATAAATTTGTGTTTAGTAGCGATTTTGCGATTTTTGATCGCCATTTCTCAGATTTGGGTATGATTTACACAATCGCCGCCATTCAACTTTTCCTTTAGAACCCGACTCTCTTCAACTTCCATTGATAAAAAGTACAATTTTATTATTCCTTATCCAGTTATAACCGTTATTGTTGAAAAATGGCGTTTTCTAGCATATTTTTCCAATTATCTCAATAACCGTTAAAGTTACAAACTTGAAACTGGTTTCATTGAATTCCGCAGCTAATTTTACATAGGAATTGACCATTTTAGAACCTCTCTAAAGCCTTTAAAAAATTAGAAAAATTAATATATTTTAAAAAATCTCAATTATACGTCATTGTTATCTCAGTAACAATGCGTTTTTGGGGGTTGGTCCCATGGAACTTTTTTGTCTACTTGGTGTAAGGAATCAGCCTGAGAAGTATTGCACATTCCTCCTGAAACATCCTGTATATGAACTACGGGTTACATCATGTAAAAGGGACAGACGAAGCCGCCCAACATTTTTGCGTCAGCTATACAATGTTTTTACTGTATATATGGAACTGAATGAGTATGAGAATTCATCTTACATAGTCTTATTTCTATATTACAGCTTCTTAAAATGTTCCAGGTCTTCCGATACACATTATTCATCTACATCATTGCTTATGATTGAACACTTCGACCAGAAAAGAAACTGCAATCATAAACTCATTTTTTGAGTTTTAAAGAGAACAGTATCAGTTATTAACTAGAGAAAAGGTTCACTAATTATTGAAGTTCAACAGCTTCTCAAACATCTATTTGAAAAGCTTTTAGCCAAGGAAAGTTCCCATGCTCCCCGCAAAAAATCGATAGAAAAGTAAAAGACTGATCCATTTACTTTTCAATTTAGATTGAAAAGTGAAGCAGAAGCTCATCAAAGTCGAGAATTTTGTAATAACATTTTTGGTGAATGATCTCATGCTGTGTGAAAATCCATTAAAAGTGGACTTGAATGTCAATCTGTAGTAGAGAGTTGACAGAATTCTAAATAGATCTATTATGGAAGAATTTAACATTTTTCCACTTATTAAAAGAAGAAGCCTGATAAAATTAAAATTTCAGCTCATTTTCTAATAGAAAATATGAAATAGAATAGAATAAAACTGGAAATTATATTGAATTTTTAATAATTTCTTCCCCAGTGATCTATTAAACCAGTGAATAACGTCATAACTGACATCTCTTGTACTGCCCTATATTGAATGAATAGTAGGTACAGTCTGGTCGAGCAAAGAAGACATTCTGGCAAGATGGGAAAATGACTCCAGCTCAATCAATATTGGTTCAAAACTCATAAATTCTATCTAAAATTGTAGAAAACATTCTGCTCTTTAATTTTAGACCAAATTCATAACTTTCCAACCAATATTGACTGAGCTAGAATTATTTTCCCCACCTTGCCAGAATGTCTTCTTTGCTCGACCAGACTATACTGCTTTCCCCTTCAACTCCATTATTCACTAAAAGGCACGTGTTTTGCCTTTGACATCGATATTCTTCTTTTTTGCATCATTTCAGCGCGATTCAGCCAACGGAAACGGGTCGTTAGCGAAACGCCGTCAAACGAAACGACAAAATGAATATATGAAAGGTAAGACTCACATAATATATGTGTTCAAATTCGTGATATGAATGGTATATGGACATGTGAATACACTGATAATTGAGTATATATAACACAATACATAGCCAACTGATAAACTGAATATGTTTATTTTATTGGAGTGGGAAACCTTTGGCAGTAACTGAAAATTGGACTTGACCAAAAATATTTGACTACATTTCAGTCACAATTGATTGGGTTAGAAATACTAATAGATCATGTATTTATGCCTGTTCTTTCTTCCACTATGTATTCTTGCATAGCTTCCCTTGATAGATTGTACATAATTTTGGAAGCTATGAGATAAATAGATATTTGTCATAGATAAATATATAAATTATACCGACTGTCTGTCTTATTATTACTGTCTGTGTATGTATAGCTCGTTTCGTGCAATCTGAGAAGACACGGCGTTACAATACACTTTACATTGAACGGCCTGTCTTCTCAGCTTTTACGAACAGTACAATTAATTTATATATAATTTATAATATTAACTGTTAATTTTTGTCCAAATAAGTAGTAATTAATTTACTAATAATTGAATATGCAAAGAAATATAAAGCTACTTGAACAAGAAAAGTCTTTTCACGGTAAAGCATCGCATAGGAATTTTCAAAATGGAAGTAACCAGCACCTGTCTTCAACAGAAAATACATGCATAAAAATATGAATAATTCATACATAGGCCTATATAATGCATAAAAATGAGAAAAAATTTAAAAAAAGGAAGAGTTTGTCGGAGCATAAGCGAGGACAAAGGAACTGGGTGAAATAAAAAGAAAAAGTAAATAAAAATGATGTATGGGGGAGTAAAGAGTGAAAAGGATTTTGAGGAAAACGAATCTGAATTATTTGAAAGGAGTGATAAAATTATGTGGAAAAAACTCAAGAAATTCCAGAATAATTGGAAAGAAAAATATTGGATTGAAATTGCTTGATATTGAAGTAACACTTACCAGTTCAAGATAACAGCAGTCCATGGATCTAGAAATTGAAGGATAATCAAAATTAGATACACATTTGAAAATAAAATACAGTATATTAGTACTGTATTTCAAAAGAAAATACAGTACTCAGGTCAATATTATCAAGATTTTTTCAATAACAATAGAAACTTATTGACTAAAACATAATAATTCACTATTCATAGAAATAAACTGATATTACGTTTAAAAAATAATTCTACCAATTTTCAAGAATCAGTCAGGAACTCTCTCAGACTAAAAAAAAACATGAAAAAGGATGCAAAAACATAATGCATAATGCTTTCAACTTGAAACATTAATGCGAAATGCTTTCACCATAATGTGTCACTAACTATAAATTTTTAAGCTTTCACTTTTAAACTACTACATATTCTAAACATAACTTATTATACAATTATACGGTACAATCTTAGTGTTTTTAATGGATTGTACATATTGTTGTATATGAGTTGGCGGTTTTCGCACATTTGATTCGAGTATTATATTCTCAAAGAGTATATATATATTTCCTCCAATTAATCTATAATTTTATTTTTATTAATCACTCTCATATTACAGTCGACTCTCGATAATACGAATTTTGAATCATGAAAAAGTTCGAATTATCGAGAGTTCGTATTATCGAAAGTTGGATGGAAGATGAAAAATAGCTATAGAAAGCAAAATTGTTTGATACTCTGGTTTATTGAATGTAATGAAATGCTGTACTATAAAACTATAATAATTTTAATTGAAGTTGAATTTTAGGTTGAGAAATTAACTGAAAAAAAACAACTATAGGATTGTACAATTAATCGAAACTAGATTACTGTATTATTTTTTTATGAAAAAGTCCGTAATATTTCAAGGGAAAAACAATATTATTGTGCATATATTCAAAACAAGATTATTATTTTTTGGCCAAAAAGTCTGTAATTCTTTTCTGCTTCACTGAATAAGTTCCAACTTATGACAAAGAAAGACAAAGTAAACTGAGTGAACATGTAAGTGAATTTTATGCAAGCTTTATCATTTTTGTGAATTTTATGCAGGTTTTATCATGTTCATGTTCAATAGAAGTTCGTATTATCGGGAGTTTCTGTGCAGAAATTCGAATTATCGCGTGTTGCAGTCGGATCAGGCTCTGTTTTTCGATTCGTATTATCGAGTGTACCTAAATACATTCATTTTGTTCGAATTATCAAGAGTTTTTCAAGGGTCCAGGGACTTAGTTCGTATTATCAAGAGTTTCGTATTATCGAATATTTGTATTATCGAGAGTAGACTGTATATAGGACCAGAATATTTAATACACCTTGTTCTTAAACCAGTCTTGCATTGATTTATTGCTAAAATATAGCCGTATTGTGTCTCAAAAACTTAAATAAAATTTTTAAACTCAAAAAGATATTTTGAAAACTTGAAGGTTAAGATGTTTATTTTTTAGATAATTCTTCTTATCCTGAGTTAATAAGAGATCATTGCCAATCCATTCAAAAGATAAGATCAAGATTTATACGAACCGTACTTCAACAGATTTTATCAATCTATAATAATAACTGTTCCTAAGGCCGCTATTACACGATAATAGTTCTATGTCATACATCTATTATCAAAGATATTATGATATGTTATCTATAGGAGAACATATGACATAAAATATGATCATTTATAATATTTGGTTTATTACACGGTACTATTTCATCATCACAGATGTTTGATAATAGAAATATGTCATAGAAGTATTATCGTGTAATACCCGCCTAATAACCTTTAACCTAAGAATTGTTCCTGTAACCTAGATTCATTCCTATCCTGATACACAAATCAATTGAATCCTGAACCTGAACCATTTTCTATCAATTCCAACAACTAACCCTAATTTGAAAAGGGGCCGATGAAGCATGTTTAAATTAATGTCGACAATGTATATTCTCAGCGAAATGTGCTGATGGGAGACTGCTTTTGATAGTTATCAACCTCTACGATGATCCTATGTATAAAGTTATTATAATTTGCATTTGCATATAGATAGATAATAACAATCGATATGCAATCAAGCTTAATTAAGCGAGTGAACATTTGTTGACAGTGGGCTATGTGGTATAGTCTGTCCAAGCAAAGAAGACATTCTGACAAGGTGGGAAAATAACTCCAGCTCAGCCAATATTGGTTCAAAAATTTTTAATTTGGTTTCAAATTATAAGAAACATTTTATCTACAATTTGAGCTAAAATTTATAATTTTTGAACCAATATTGACCGAGCTGGAGTCATTTTCCCATCTTGTCAGAATGTCTTCTATGATTGGACAGACTGTAGGTACCCTGAGTAAATATGGAGTTGTTATCTTATTCCTGCATATTGGGCGATATGGATAACATTATTGTAAGCTGTAATAGTTATGTGATACATTGGAAATCATATTGGATGTGCCTGGGAATAGTATTGAGGCATGGTCTGTCCAAGCATAGAAGACATTCTGGCAAGATGGGGAAATGACTCCAGCTCGGTCAATATTGATTCAAAAAAATTTTCATTTTGGTTTCAAATTGTAGGAAACGTTCTGATCTACATTTTGAGTTCGAATATATAATTTTTGAACCAATATTGACTGAGATGGAGTCATTTTCCCATCTTGCCAGAATGTCTTCTTTACTTGGACAGACTATAGCAGTTTACAGAAGCATCAACAATTCGTTGAGGATTCAATATTGAAATGTGAAATGATGAACTCTTGTGATTTGAACTGAACTGACCTTTTTTCGGCATGATTGCATTAACAATAATTATAATATGTCACAGCTACTATATGTTACTTATTGATGATATTGTTAGGTAGTCTATTTTAGAAGGTTGTCTAAAGGTTGAAGTAGTGTGAAAAGTTGGAATGTAAAAGTTAAATGTGAAATTTGTCCATCACTGCATGAAGCTATTATCAAATTCTATTGTAAATGCAAATACAACTACTATAATAGAAGCTATTGGATCAAATGCTAGTTAGAAATCACTATAAATAACTTTTATATACTTAATCTTGAGAAATATTCAAGTGTTGAAACCTTTTTCAATAATCTTCCGTTAAATGACACAATAACTTCAAAACAATTTTGTGTTTTTTGGGAACACAAACAAAGTAATCAACTGAAGCCTACTGTACTATTTAACACTTCTTCTCTTCTATTGTTGTTTTATGGAAAGACCAGTAGCCTCATCCCTTAAGTAGGTACACCAAAAGTATAATAGCTCAAAATTACTTCTACTTGTTTGTCCATATTTTGTTCAATAGTTTACAACAGTTTTCTCTAGTTTTGTGTTTCCGAAATACTGTTGAATTGAGCAATCACTTTGAAAAGTGCTCAGAATTGACCTGACTGAAATGACCAGAATACAGTAGTGCTCAATTATTAGTTTTCAAGTCACTAGAATGCATATTATGAAAGGTGAAGTGGATACGTTTCTGTTTGGTGAAACAGTTTGTAAATATGCAGTTGAAAGTGAAAATGTTTTGCATTTTGCATTCCATTCGAATTTGAATTAGCTACTATAGTATTCAATTTTAGCCATTCATTTGAACACGTTGAAGTCTATAGACTATTCAATGATGCTATTCAAATGATTCTTCAGAAGGTAGAAAGCTACATGAACAGAACCTTATGATTCGATTATTCAATTTGATACGATTATCTTCTTGAATAAATGTATCATCTTGCAGTTGAATGTGCGTTTAGTCTGTCCAAGCAAATAAGACCCTCTGGCGAGATGAGAAAATGACTCCAGCTCAGTCGATATTGGTTCGAAAATTATTGATTTGGTATCAAATTGTAGATCAGAATGTTTCCTACAATTGAGACCAGATTTATTATTTTTGAACCAATATTGACCGAGCTGGAATCATTTACACATCTTGCCAGAGGGTCTTCTTTGTTTGTACAGAGTGTAGCTGTTGCCAAAACGTTAGGTTACTTCTATCTCCAATACGTGATAATAAAACATGTAACCTACTAAAATCTGATGCAAAGCATACATTGTCTATTGACTTCAAAAACATCATCTTGATATAGCTTAGTGACAACTCTAATTGACAATATCAGCTGTTGAAGCGCACAAGGAGCAGACGAAAGCGCCTAACTTTTAGGCTTCAGCTATAGCAGAGAGTATATAAAGATAATTTTGTATAATTTAGTTCTAATTTCTCTGATAATCAAAGACCTAAACATGTCAAAAAATTGTTATAACATAGTTATTTATAGTGTATTATTTATCATACGAGTACTGAGACATTTATAATCATGTTGATGAATAAATATTGAAACCACAGTAAATATTTCAGTGGTTCTTATTTGATTGTTGGAAATATAAAAATATAACTTTTTAACATGAAGGCATGAAGCAAATATTGATTTCTATTAATCGATTAAGAGTCGATTAATTATTTCGATAATCGATCAAGATTACGATTGTTCTTGATATCTTTTCCACGAGTGAACGAAACAATTTGATTCTCCATTTGGAAGGGAGATCCTCCACTTCAATTTAGTAACGACCTTCTACTAGGCCATATTTTGATCTACATTGACCAACATACAGTAGTATACCGGTAGTCTGTCCAAGCAAAGGAGACATTCTGGCAAGATGAGAAAATGACTCAAGCTTGATCAATATCCGTTCAAAAATCATAAATTTAGTCTCAAACTTTAGAGCAGAATGTAATCTACAATTCAAGGGCAAATAAATAATTCCTGAACCAATATTGACCGAGTTGAAGTCATTTTTCCCATCTTGCCAGAATATCTTCTTTGCTTGGACAGACTGTATCAATCTTCTTATTTTCTCTGATCCACAAAATCGGATGTAGGTTGCAGGAAGATTCACTAGTGGGAAAGTTGAAATCTGCGGTTTAATGGAGAGTGTCCTGCGGTTGTTAACCACGAAGTTTTGGTTTTGGACTGCAAATTTTCTCCCGGCGCACGTTCATTTTCCGTGAGGAAGTTGTAACTCTGTGTGAAATCAAATCTGGGGACTGTCTCATAAACATTTACAGCTTGTTTTTCTCGAGAAGGAACTTAGAAAATGTTCTTTTTACAATTTTAGAGGAAACACTCTTGTATGACCGTCGATGTTTATACAATTTGAGAGCATTCAAACTTATTTCAGATATTTTATAAGTTGAATTAATAAAAATAATAATAGAGTATATCTTTATATTAGTGAGAAAACAGCAAATAGTTATCTTCTTCTCTATCTTAGACATTGTTGAATGAGTCAACCTCATTTTGTGTATTATTCAATCACTTATTATATTAAGCTTAAAAACTTAGTAGATACCAATGACTTTCACTTTTACAACAGTACTCACGATTTTGAGGCTTGTCGGACGCGTTCCGTGGCACTGAGCCACATCTTCAGCGTACAAGGAGTTACTAGATACTCTTATTATATTTATGTACTTATTTAAAAATTTGGAACACTGTGAATCAAGTGTTTCATAAGGTTGTAATACTACAAAAAAACAAGCTGTCAATGTATATGAGCCAGGGCCCTGGTTCAGAAAAGCCTAGATTACTTATTATTGCTCTTTGATATAATGACGTTCTCCACGCTGCATTCATATAGGCCTAGTTTAGCCTATCGTGGCCTAGTGTGGCCTACTGCATACTTGGAGGCTAAAAAATACTCTCGTTGATTGATTCTTGTTGAATTCCTGATTCTCTTTTACATTGGGCCAAACTCTCACGATATTTTACTATAAAAATTTATCTATAACCATAATAACTATAAATTTATAATAACTATAATTAATAAGTAAATAAAAATTTATCCCAATTTCACTATACACAATAAATTTAGTCAGAATACACTCCAAATATTTCTATTTCTCCTTCTCATTAGATCTTACTATGAGATAATATGTAAAAAATATATGTTGTAGATTATTCCTATTATCATATTAAATTGTATATCAATTTTTCCATTATTATAATGTACGTAACTCAATTAACAGACTCTGAATTTGAAATTTGAAAGGGTTTTTGTACGCTCAAACATTTTCCGCTAATAAATTCATATCATGGATAAACATGAATTACACTCTACATAAATATCACTAGATTTCTAAGCCATTATACATACTGCATATTTTTCAACTTATAAAATAAATATTGAGTCAACCTCTGCGTTAGCTCATCCTAAATTGAACGAAACGCGTAGAAAAAACATTTTCGAGTGAAAAATATTACGTGAGCGCATAATCCGCATATTTTATGCAGTTAATATCCTCTCTTTTAATATCATGGCGCGTTGTAAGAAGGCTCAACAGACTCTCATATCCTGACACAGTCTGCGTATATATTCATCTTCTTTTAAATCTCCTATATCTATATTTTAACGTTTGCTTAACCCGCTTGTCAAGAGCAGGAGGCTTGAGATGAGGTGGAAGTCAAGTTCTTTCATATCTTAATGTTAAAGTATATCTGTATATTCGATAAAAATAGATATAGAAGTTTGGATCTTCTTCAATCTATCTCAAAACATATAAGCTATCTCGAATAAATAGTAATACAAGGTTAGATCTTCTCCATCTCTTTCAAAACATAGAGATTTACGATGAAAATAGTTATATACGGGAAAATAGTTATAGTTATGTAAGAGTTGGTAGAGATTCACCTTTCTTGAAAAAGTATAGGTTGCTGAGGAAGATGTATATAAATGTATATAGGTTTTTATATCTTCTAAAAATGTTTATCTCGTGAAGTTCAATCTTGTATTACTGAGCTCGAGCTGTCAATCATCCTTTACCACTGAATATCTTTTTCAGCTTTCTCGTTGGTTATCTTACATGAATAGCTTCCTTATATAGCTACTTATAGCTATACTATAAGCTACTTCCTAGATAGCAACTGATAGCCCACTATACTTATTCTGTATACCTTAAATCCTTCAAACCTTAATCTTTAATTAAAATCTGGTTTCGAATCTTTCAATCCAAAAACTTAGAATTAAATGCTTCTTTGTCAAAACGTGAGTTGCACAAATAATAAATATTGTTTCCACTGCATTAAATTATGAACATGTAGGTTATATTAATACAACGGGATCAATATTAATCGTACACCATTTCACGCTAGTTAAAATCAAATTAAGTTTTTTGAAAAACACAATGGAGTTTGTAATGCTAGATCAAAATACGTAACAATGCCTATGAGAAAAAACTTATTGAGAAAAAAAATAGAATGAATTTCAATTACGAAAAGCTCCGGCTAGATATACGAGAAATATCCAAGTTCAGTTCCGGCTTTCCTTGGAAAATATGCTTGGGCCTACTCTCGGATATATTCTGGTCGAGTAAAAAGACATTTTGGCAAGATTGGGAAATAACTCCAGCTCGGTCAATATTGGTTCAAAAATTATTAATTTGGTCTCAGATTGTAGAGCAGAATGTTTTCTACAATTTGAGACCAAATTTATAATTTTTGAACCAATATTGACCAAGCTGCAGTCAATTTCACATCTTACCAGAATATCTTCTTTGCTCGACCAGACAATATCAAAACTAAGTCCACGTTCATGCTTAGTTTAAAGCCAAGTCTTGGTTGCCTGCGGCAAGAAAATAAATCAAAAGGAAGATAAGAAAACAGATGTAGAGAAGAAAAGAGGAAAGAGGGGAGGGGTAAAGAGGAAACACCAGAACTTTTCAATTTCAGAGTTCAACCGTGAAAGTGAAAGAAGTTTTTGCGAATGATTAAATCATTTAGATTCATAACAGAAAGTCGGCAACTTTAGGTAATTCTTCGTTGTGTATCATCCCGAAAGGCCTACTTTGGTATAGTCTGTCCAAGCAAATGAGACATTCTGGCAAGATGGGAAAATGACTCCACCTCGGTCAATATTGGTTCAAAAATTATAAATTTCGTTTCAAATTGTAGGAAACATTCTGATCTACAATTTGAGACCACATTAATCATTTTCGAACCAATATGTACCGAGCTGGAGTCATTTTCCCATCTTGATTGTCTTCTTTGCTTGGACAGACTACAGGGCCATGGAGCCAGGATAATGTTTGGCGGGAAGTTTGAATCTGCTCTGTGATTGGTGATAGGATTATTTCGAGAAGGCACATTTTCTCATTTTGGAAATCTTGTAATTAAGTACTTTTGAGAAAATAATGAAGTTGCTAAGTAAAGTATTATAAATATTATTTTATTAAAATTTGGAAAAATTTGATTGTGTTTACACAATAAGTTTTTTGAATTCTCTCCAATAAATGAATGAATGATTTATGTGTTCAGTGTTTTTGTATAATAGTATTAATACTGTAGTATGGAATTTTGCAATTGCTCTTGTAAATTATAATAATATGGTCAGTATCCATGCATAGCCTAATATTTGTTGATATGGTATGTTGAATTATGTAAGATACCACCAAATGGAATGCCCTAGAGCTGTTCATCAACTAAACCTTGAAAGTTCTAGAAATAAGGCGATCTGTTGTAACATCTGAATAATATTTTGATTGATATCCAGTAAATATAAGGTAGAATAAGACTACTATTCTATAAAAGACACATGAGAGAGAGACAATGGATTGCCGAAAGGAGAAATAGATGTTGGGTAAATAAGAAGATAATAACAATAACAGCACTGTAATAGAGACTGCAACAGATACGTTAAGTGAACGAATTTATGTTATGTATCATAAATATGTCAACTAGTACAAAAATATGTCAACCACTGCAGGAATTGATTGTAATATAGTATTTTTTTTTGAAACGATAGATTGCTATCTTGTCCTGTGACTGACTAATGAGCAACTTTTTTCTTGCCTAAACTACTACTAATCACTTTATAAGAGAATCTTTCTTAGGGTCTCTTATTCACATTTTAGCATTCTTAGCGCATTATTGACTGTACTACTACACAGGTGGGTTTCACTCATTATACAGGGTGTTTCAGGTGGAATGTGCAATACTTCTCAGGATGATTCCTTACACCAAGTAGACAAAAAAGTTCCAAAAAAGTTTGGGACCAACCCCCAAAAACGCTTTGTTACTGACATATCAATGGCGGAAAATTTAGATTTTTCAAAATAAATAAATTTTTTAGAGGCTTTAGTGAGGTTCTTAAATAATCAATTCCTATGAAAATTAGCTGAGGAATTCAATGAAACCAGTTCCAAGTTTGTAACGTTTACGGTTATTGAAATAATTGGAAAAATATTCTAGCAAGAAAACGCCATTTTTTTACAATAAGGGTTATAACTGGATAAGGAATAATAAAATTGTATTTTTCATTAATGGAATCAGAAGAGAGTCGGATTCTAAAGAAAAAGTTGAATTGCGGTGATTGTGTAAATCTTACCCAAATCTCAGTAATGGCGATCAAAAATCACAAATTCATCACTTTTCTGCTATGTTTTGTCAATTTTGCGATTTTTGATCGCCATTTCTGAGATTTGGGTAAGATTTACACAATCGCCGCCATTCAACTTTTTCTTTAGAATCCGACTCTCTTCTAATTCCATTAATAAATGTCTAATTCCATTAATAATTCCTCCTCAACTTCCATTAATAAAAATACAATTTTATGAATCCTTATCCAGTTATAAGCCTTATTGTTGAAAAAAATGGCGTTTTCTAGCATATTTTTCCAATTATCTCAATAACCGTAAAAGTTACAAACTTGGAACTGGTTCCATCAAATTCCTCAGCTAATTTTACATAGGAATTCATTTCAGATTCTCACTAAAGCCTCTAAAAAATTAATATATTTTAAAAAATCTCATTTTTTCGCCATTGTTATCTCAGTAACAAAGGTTTTTTGGGGGTTGGTCTCATGGAACTTTTTTGTCTACTTGGTGTAAGGAATCAGCCTGAGAAGTATTGCACATTCCTCCTGAAACACTCTGTATAGTAACAATAATACAGAAGAAGTAGAAAACTTGACAAAAACGAAAGAATACACAAAATAATAGTGAAATTAAGAGACAGCTATCAAGAAAGCTATGAAAGCTATGAAAGCTGACAGAAATGTAACATATACTGCAGTAAATGATCATGTTATGAAAAAGAGGAAAAAATAGAAAAATCCAGAACAGATGGAAAGAGAGACAGAAAAAACAATAAAGAAAGATAAAAAAGAGTTGATGACAAGAAAGAGGAAAGCCTTTCTCCTTTACTTTTTAGGTAAGCCGGAAGTCATCTGACAGTTGAAGCCTATATTGGAAGCCTTGTGTCAAGTCAGGTCACATAGCAGCTGAATACATAGTTATACATCACGTGTAATATCCAGTATATATTCCCACAAAGTGTTATATGTCACATATGTGATAAAAATATATATTACATTCACACAATGACCGGGATTTATATGGAGTGGTCAGAGAGTACCTGATCGGAAGTCTGATGACACCGTAGTGCATTGGCTGACCTCTCTACATGTCTATCTATCTATGTACACCTTCTTCTTTGAGGTTCTCTATCTATCAATCTGTCTATCTATGTACACCATCTACTTTTAGTCCCCTCTATCTACTGCTGGTATACTTATTGACCCCTTCATAGTCTGGTCGAGCAAAGAAGACATTCTGGCAAGATGGAAAATGACTCCAAATCGGTCAATATTAGTTCAAGAATAATAAATTTGGTCTCTAATTGTAGGACAGAATGGTTTCTAAATTTTAAGACCAGATTTATCACTTTTTAACAAATATTGACCGAGCTGGAGTCATTTTCCCATCTTGCCAGAGGGTCTTCTTTGCTTGGACGGACTATACTCTGGTCGATGAAAGAAGACATTCTGGCAAGATGGAAAATGACTCCAAATCGGTCAATATTAGTTCAAGAATCATAAATTTGGTCTCTAATTGTAGAACAGGATGGTTTCTAAATTTTAATAACAGATCTATTACTTTTTTACAAATATTGACCGAGCTGGAGTCATTTTCCCATCTTGCCAGAGGGTCTTCTTTGCTTGGACGGACTATACTCTGGTCGACCAAAGAAGACATTCTAACAATATGGAAAATGACTCCAGCTCGGTCAATATTGATTGAAAAAATATCAAATAATCTCAATTTGTAGAGCATAATGTTGTCTACAATTTGAGACCAAATTTACAATTTTTGAACAAATATTAACCGAGCTGGAATCATTTTCCCATCTTGCCAGAATGTTTTGTATGCTTGATAAGACTATATCTATTTATCTATGGGCTACAGCAACTTATTGACCGCTCTTATTTCTATCTATCTATGTAGCTACTTATAAAGTATGGGAGGCTCACCTCAATGAAGCAAAAAAGGTCACGTGGTCTCTCCATTTGACGCTAGCAGTGTGATGAGAATATAAATGAGGAAGAGGTCGAAATTGGATTTGGTCTTAGAAAAACATCTCGAATTCGATGGTACCCATGGTGTATCTCCTACCATTTGGGGGACGTGTGTCTTGAAGAGTATTTTCATAGCTTCCTTCAATAGAAGGCCTAGGCCCAATAAAATGGCAACATTGCAGTGCAGGTAGAATCTACCCATATGATAGCATTGAGTACAGTGACGATTCATACATGTTGCCTTTTTCTCTATTTTAAGCATAATTTTCATCAAATATGTTCATGAAACTATTCTTAAAGAATTTCTTTTCTGTTTTCTGTTATGGGTTGTGATAGAAATCAACAGAAAAGATTGAAAATGTCTAAAGGTAGCTATGATTTGCATGAATTCAAATGGAGAGCTCACACAAGGGACGCATCCGTTGAAACAGCTGATTAAAAAATGATTTCAATGCTTTTAAATCAAAGACAATGTATTATTATACATTAATAATGTATTATTATACATTAATAATGTATTAATAATACATTGTCTCTGTTTTAAATGGACCGACTTTCCTACTCTACATGGTTGCCAATTCTAAGGCCATGACCTTATATTAAATGTAGCCTTGGTATTCTTCGTTATTCAAGTACAATTTAATCAAATTTTTATTCCAAATTGATAAAATAATTAAAAAACTTAACTCCCATCTCAATTCTTATTTTTCCGAACTTATTTTCAAGATAGAATGAGTGAAATAATGAATGAATGTACTGTTTTGGATGGTGAGATCTTGGTGAAATTTGTGGTATCGGATCCTTGATCTCATCGACAGTATCAAGCTTCTAATGAACCAATCAACAGTTGCCAACACCTATCCTCACTCAATTTAAGCTGGAAGCGATCCTAACGGAGGGGATTTGCACGGAGAAGTAATCTATTGACGGTGAGCTTTTAACGCAGCAGAACTTAATCTTATGTTTCCAACAGACTCGAGGCTGTGCTGTCTACAGACATGAACAAGGAATTTGTTGAAGGAAGCATGAATGTGAGTGATTTGAACAATTTGAACTTTGAAATGAGGTTGGAAATCAATAATAGTACAATACATTATTATTGCAATAATCGTAATATGAATTATGGGTATAGATTCATGATAAATCTTGTATTCCTAGCTCCATTACCTTATCCATCTCAAAGATTGAATATAAATAAATTACAACAGTGTCTTCCACTTTAATATTCTGGCATAACTCAACCGTAGACAACCAAATCAATAATAGTAGTTGAAACATAAATAAAATCAAACACCCTTTTTTTTTGATAACTTTAAAAAATTATAAAACACACATACATGTTTTGGGATCTAAGCCCATTTTCAATGTGGATAAAAATTTTATTTATGTTTCAATTATTTTAAACAGCCCTGTTTTAAAGTTCTTTATTCAATAATAGTAGTTTATGCAACGATTTTATAATGGGAGCCTTTGAAGCATGAGGTGAGATATGAGTTAGAGCCACGAGCAGCGAGCAAAGCGAACGTAGCGAGTGCTCTGAATATCTCACGAGTGCTTTAAAGGCCTAATACAACTGTTGCATATACTATTTTATCTACGACTACTAGTGAAGTTATCAGTAGGTATCAGAACAGTAGGCTACATAGCTATAGACCACCAGTATCAAGTTATCTGTAAGTGTAGGTACTATAAAAATCAACATACCTTATATTAAACTTTTTCTTTTGTCTTCATCCTACTTGAACTGTTGATGATGATCAATTTATAACTTAGTAAATATGTTAATAATAACATATGAGTCAGTGCCACGAAACGCATTTGACAACCAACAAAATCGTGAGTACTGTTATAAAATTGAAAGTTATCTACATATTTACTAAGTTATGAGTATATTAAACTATTTAAACTTTAGACTATTCAAATTAATTAATTATTCAAAGAAGTAGATTGAAATATTGACAAAGAAATACTGGTTCTTGATTCCAGTTGCAGTTTAAGGTTATGAAAATTGAACACTGTTTACTTTTCATCAGCTGGTTTCGAAACGAGTAATTGTATCATAAAACGGAATTTGTACTGTATCAAAAAGTTCCTTCTGTATCGAAAAATGTTCATTACGACACAGTCCTGAGATTCTGTTTTAAAATGGTAGTCATTAAGATTTCAATGAAAGTGAAATAGGAATTTTTCGATACGCCCGTAGATAAATACATACTACAAAATGGAATTATACACATGAATATTAGGAAGAATTATTGTTGATTGGTAGATTGAGTAGACAAATAATTACGTAGGGGAATGAAGTTAGGCATGAAGGTGGAAAGTATAACACCGTATCGTACCTTATTTTCTGGATTCATTATAATTTTATACTCTTCATTAGACTGGAAGCATGGAACTTGAATTGCAAGTAAACCACTGGCGGCTCGTGCCCACAAAACAGGTGAAGTGCTGTACAGTAAAAGATACGGGCACTTCACCTGTTTCGTGGGTACAAGCCGCCAGTGAAGTAAATATTACTTGTTCCAATCTTCCAATATAGGCTACCATGCACTCGAATACTAGTGTACTACACAAACAAAATACACAAATACTAGAAACTTGTTAATTGATTGTAAACAGATCATCATCAAACATATGCTGTCTGCAGACAAACACCCTCAACTGTTTAATTACAGCATCAACTGGAGCTCGAAATTTCAAGAGGAATCTCAAAGCCAACAGGTTTGTCCTATCTTAAATACACACGTGACTCAGTAATTATGCAATTCGGGAGAGAACCGTCATCTGATACCAAGCCATGGGTGGGGAAGGAGGGGAGAGGGTGACTTACTAAGTCCCTCCACATAAGGGGGACTTAGGCAAGGGGACTTAGTTAATTAGAGCAAGTTACGACAAACTCCGTATCGAAGTTGAAGCCGCCAACAGCTTCGCAAGTCCTTCCGATTTGTTTATCTCAACTTTCACTCTTATTTCGATGAAAGTTAATTGGACGGATCAATTTTCAAATGTTGGCGCGTGTGAGTGAAATTAAAATCGGCCGCAATCATATAGTCTGTCCAAGTAAAGAAGGCATTCTGGCAAGCTGGGAAAACGACCCCAGCTCGGTCAATATTGATCCAAAATCATTCAGTGGCTCTAAAATTGTAGATCACAGTTTTACCTACAATTTGAGACAATATTTATAATTTTTGAACAAATATTGACCGAGCTGGAGTCATTTTCCTATCTTGCCAGAATGTCTTCTTTGCTTGGACAGACTATACCAACAGTAAAGACCGGTAAATACAGCAGGAAATACTTGATGAGTGCTTCCTGTAGAAGATGGCAGATTGGATTTGAATTGGTTTCTCTACTACATAATTGTAATATTATAGAAAGAAGTGTAGATCAAATAGATCTGTCAAGTAGTCTATGATAGAAGGTTTCAGTTCAGTTTATTCATTATATTTCTTGATATTCCAGATTCAAACACAAAAATGTACACAAAATCACAAATAGTTTCCGTAAGAACTGATCTTCTTTTCAAATTCATAACAATTATCAACTGAATTCAGAGACTGAAATAGTGATGAAATATTCTACTAGTCCATCAAGGAAACGAAGGTTAAAAAACCGCCAAATCAATTAAATTTGTTGTGTAATCAAAATCTATAACATTATTTCAACACAACGTTCAATCTGAGATTTAACGGAACTAGAATAACGTACTTTGATGGGAGGATCTGGAGGATCAAGTTCTTTGGATGAAATGGAAGATAATATAATTACTGTACTTATTATTACTAATCACTATGAGTTTTTGATAATTCATTCGAATTTCCAACAAAGAATTTATTTAATTAGAGATTGGAACTCACCAGTTATCATTGGCAGATCATCTTCGAAACGTATCCTGTAATAAAACAAACATTAATCAGAAGATTGAATCAATTCAAGAAATAATACACCGAACACTCCTTTCATTAATCGAAGATTTAAAAGATTTATCAAATTAGTGATTACTCAATAAAATTCCAAAACGAAAAATAAAATACCTGATCTTAGAAAGCAGGAATTAAAAACAATAGTTACAACGAAAATCCGCCAATGCTAATTTCTAATGAACATTATGTTGGTTCTTAAAACTTTTACAACAAAAAAATCCGCTCATGTAATCTCTAAACATTCTCTGATCATCTCAAACATTGTTGATTCTTATGACTACAAAAGATTAAACCCAATCCACTTTCCTACAACCATTTTTGAAAATTGAAAAATTATAACATAATAATACAAGACCAGTTTATAAACTTAACAAGTGACAAAAAAAAAGAATTGACTCAACATATCAACTTTCATCACACGAGAGATTATAGAGTTCTTGATAAATGATAATACATAAATACTACATGATAAGTTTGTCATCATCTTACTGAGTCAAGTTAACACAAGCTCAATGAATGTATGAAAAATGAAAATAATAAATCTATTTCATACGAAGGGTAAAATTCTAGTTCAAGGGTATCGACCACAGAGCTCCATTTTCATAAATAAAACTCTGGACACTATTTGAAATTCAGTATTTCATCCGCGCCAAAAAGGCGCTTATCAGCTTCTCAAAGAGAAGCAGCTTCGTAATTTTATTCGGAAATTCTGAATTTTACTTCTGAAATTTTTCGCTCATGACAAGCAAATCCTGCTTTATCGTTTCGCGCACCTACTCGCTGCTACATATTGTGAATATAAATTGGAAATTATTCACTACTGAAACCAGACTGGATATTTTCTGTGAGATTTAAACAGCAGAAAATTTTATCACGACAAACAACCGAACTTTTGCTAGAAAATATGGCAATATTTTCACAGATCAATGTCAAAGTCGGATTTCCAAATGACAAACAGTGTAGAACTAAAAGAATATTCTACTTGTCAACCGGGAAAATAAAATTGGAGTTTTTATAAGACATCATCCATGCATGACAGGATTATAGAATTGAATTATCCTTTTATATATTTTTTGTTTATAAATTTTATTACTCTAATATCCTGGTACAATAGTAAGCAATGAACCCTATAATTCATCCATCATCTGAAAAATAATCGTATATCATTCCATGAATTTTCTTAAAATGAAAGTGAAATAAAATGATCACAATTATTTATTTATATATTTTATTTATTTATCCATTTACAAAAAATAATAAACTTATTGGCTGAAAACACAGACTAACGACCAAAACGTCTTTATACCAAATTTTGATAAATAATAAGTTCGAAACTAGGTAATATTTTTTCGCAGCACTTTAAGAACAATTTATAGTTGAGGAGAAACACCGTATTATACAAACTTTGAATTTAGAGCAATAGGATGTACCAAATTAATTGATTCACTAAATTTTTCACACAATTTCTTATAAAATATGAAATAAACTTGAAAATTTTAAGCCATGATAAAAACGCTACCTCTATTACTATCACATTCCTGATCTATCTCAAAATTAATTTGGAAATCCAAATTTATTTCCAATCTATTTCACCAAACTCAGAAGAGAATTTGAAAAAAAACAGTTTGCTCAGACTAGGAGACACAAACAAGATGAGGAACTATCAACAGTTGGAGTATCAATATCGTTTATGATAATGTTGTTTATTGCAACGTTTATTACACTATTCTGGATGTACCTGTACATTTTGGTGAATAAAGATGTTTTCAATTCAATTCAATGTCCACAATTTAATCACTTTATCAAAAGTTTTTTTCACATGACTACGAGACTTGTAGGGGTGTTTCAGGAAAGTATATAGTCTTGAATTTGTAGAGTGATTATTGCATTACAGATTATTTCATGAAATAGGCGGGAGATTTAGGCAATTTCGTCTGTCCATTGTACATCATGTAACCTACTAATGTCTGGTGAAACCATCTATTATATTTTCTAATTTCAAACACTCATCTAGCCTAGCTAGTATGACAATTTTAGATGAAAATGACAATTTTAGATGACAATGACAAAATTTTAGATGACAGTGACAAATTTAGATAACAATAGAAACTTTAGATGACAATGACAACTTTAGATATCAATGACAACTTTAATTGACAACATCATCTGTTGGAGCGCAAAAGGAGCAGTCGAAACCGCTCAACTTTTTGGCGTCAGCTGTACCACACAGCGCGAAATTCAAAATTTAATTACAGATCTGCAATTCGATACATCCATTGAAGCAGTACGCAGAGGATAGGAGGACTTTGATTCTCATATCAACCAATAATAGTCGGACGCTATTTCATTACCGCTAATGGGAATTGAAGTCTGTTATTGAGTTAATTTCGGTGTGAAATGATATTGGTCTAGTATAGTCTGTCCAAGCAAAGAAGAGATTCTGGCAAGATAGAAAAATAACTCCAGCTAGGTCAATATTGGTTCAATAATGACAAATTTGGTCTCAAATTGTAGAAAACATTCTGCTCTACAATCTGAGACCAAATTAATAATTTTTGAACCAATATTGACCGAGCTGGAATCATTTTCCTATCTTGCCAAAATGTCTTCTTTGCTTGGACAGACCAGTATCTGGAGCCTTTGAGGTCACCAAATTGATCAGCTATTTGATAATTACCATTGTTCCGTAATTAATGTGACACTATCACACTAGAACAGTAATCAAACACCATGGGCTATAATACGCTTTGCAATTGAATAAAAATACAGTACTATTGTCAAACCACAGATTAATTTAGAGAAGAGATATCGGTTTCGGTTGCTACTGCATTATTAATCTTTCGTAAACACTAATTTCCAGTTATAAGACCAACAAGAAACACAAAATAATGCTTGGTTGACGCCAGGGTAACTATAGTTCAAATGAAATAAGGAATAGAATTCCTCGAAAAAACCGTTTTCAAGGATAGGATGTCTTGAAAAATCAGGTTTTTAAGAATAGGATAAAGTGTATTGAAGTTTGGAGATTCAGATTATTCATAGTAATGAAGTTTAGAATTCAAAACGATGAAAACCTTCATTTATTGAAGAGAAAAACTTCCATTTGATCCAAATTGACCTAGATTGATAAATCAAGAATGATCTAAATTTAATTGACTTTGATCTATTCTATATTTCAATACTTTATTTCTGTAGAAATAACAACAATCAAATAAATACATCAAAACTTGTGCAAATAATACAAGATAATCAGAAAATGGATTAACAGAATCATACATGATAGTATTAAAATAAATATATACATATTATGTATCTATTTATTTATTATGTATCTACTTACAATACTATTATGTATCATAATTTCCTTTGATGTAGCATTAATTTGAAAGCAATCAATTATTAGGCCTAGGTTCTCTATTGTTAATGGAAATAGAATTTTGACCCCCATTGACAATAATAGCATAATCAATAATACATCATTTCAAATTGAGCAATCAATTATAATGAATTTAATCCCTTCAATAGACAATCATCTGATCATAATACATCGATAATGAATCTCGAAACAAGAGGAATTCCGATTCTCGAGTCCCATCTAATTAATCAATATTCCATATATCTACATTGAATATTGACAAATTTCGATAAGCATCCAAACATAATCACTTCATCTTGTATAATCTGTCCGAGCAAAGAAGACATTCTTGCAAGATGACCATCCTGACTCAACCTCGGCCAATATTGGTTAAAAATCATAAATTTAGTCTCAAATTGTAGATCAGAATGTTTCTTACAATTTGAAATCGAATAAATAATTTTTGAACCAATATTGACCAAGCTGGAGTCATTTTCCCATCTTGCCAGGATGTCTTCTTTGCTTGGACAAACTATACCATATAGCAGTTCATTGAAATAATCAATGTTGAATTCCATCTCTATACAGCCCCATCACACATTCCATCATTATTGGTTCATCAAGTACCTCATTGCAGTTCATTGAGACAATTAATATTGATTTTCGACTAATTATCACCCACTTTACCAACCTATTCTCTCAGAAATATCGAATCACAATCCGTATTCAACAATTAAATATTGAATTATAGTTCCCTATTCACTGGCATACTTAACTTAGACTACATAAAAAACTCATTAAAAACTTGAATTAAAAATCTATCAGAAATACATCCTATGAAATTAAAAATAATATAAATTATCAATAATAATTATCCCCATATATATATCGTATGGATTAACAGTGGCAGTACAATAAGAAACGAGATACATTTATACTTGTAATTTCAAGTTAATTAGCCAGAGTATGGCCTCGTCATCTGCTACATGCAACTTTTGTAGCCCTCCTTGAAGTTTTGTCAATGGACACTCAGTTATAATATGTTCCATGGTTTGCTCCTGGCCACATTCACAGAGAGGGGAGTCAGAGAGGCCCCAACGATGCATGTTTCTTTGGCATCTTCCCAGTCCTATTCTAAAACGATTGAGGCGCACCCACAACTGACGAGGCAATTCAAAACCATATACCTTCCTGGTTGGGTCATTTATGATGTCTTTGTTTCTCACTGAAACAGATTGCCAAGACTCGGTCCACAGTTGAGCTGTTTGAGAGTTTACTGTCAGTGGGGGATCTGCCAGAAAGGTTTTCTGGATTTGAGTCTCAGTGGGGTTGGTGAGTCCAGGAGCAAATCTTGGTGGATTGGGAGCTCTGGTAGCTTGCAAATCTTACTCATCTCTCTGCAGGCTAACTCTTGCCTTCTGAGATGAGGTGGAGAAATATTGCTTAGAACAGGGAGCCAGTCTGTCTCAGTCTGCAACAAGCAGCCAGTGACCACACGCATTGCACTATTCAAGGCTACATCAATCTGACGTGTATGGCAACTGCCAAGCCAGACAGGGGCACCATACTCTGCAGCACTGTATATGAGAGCCAAAGCTGCATTTTTTAGAGTGTCAGCCTTACTCCCCCACGAAGAACCTGCCAACCTCTGGAGCAAGTTCACTCTAGATACCAGTTTTTTCCTCAACTTTTCCAGGTGTGCTCGAAAAGTTAGTGACCTGTCCAGTGTTATCCCAAGGTAGGTGGGGTTACAGTTCATTGGGATCTGCTCTTGACAGAAGTTCACAACTGGTACTTCATTTGCCTGCTGGTTGTTTAAATGGAAGGCTGTGATGTTTGTCTTCGTAGGGTTTGGCTTCAACCCCCAGTACTGCAGGTAGTCTGTCAGGATATTGATGTCTGTCTGAAGAACTTTTCCAGTCTCTTTGATGGTGGGTGCCTGAGCTGCTAATGCAATATCATCCGCATACATGTATTTCTTGCTTTTTTGGTATGTGGGATGTCTGAGGTATAGATGTTGAACAATACTGGTGACAGGACTGACCCCTGAGGTACTCCATTGTTCAACACTTTCTTCTTGCTTACTTGCTCACCCAAATGCACCCTATAGCTTCTATTTGATAAGAACCTATCAAATAGTCTGATGAGCCTAGAGCATCTGAACATTCTCCCTAGCTTCAGCAGGAGCCCTGTCTTCCACACTGTATCAAAAGCAGCAGTGAGGTCCACAAATACTGCTGTGGTCTTCAGCTTTTCCTGGAACCCTCTCTCAATGTGAGAAGTAAGAGCTAAAACCTGGTCAGTGCAACTCCTGTTTTTTCGAAAACCGGCCTGCTCAACAGGTATTTGCTCTTCCACTGTTGTGGAAATGCGCGCCAGTATAATCCTTTCAAGGAGTTTGAAGCATATACAGAGCAGTGAAATTGGGCGATAGTTTTTAGCTTCATTTGGCACTTTGCCAGGCTTCAATACTGCAATTATTTTCGACTCCTTCCACTCACTTGGCAGTCTGCATGTTCTAATCACGTCTGAGTAGAACAGGGATAACCATTTGACTGCTTTACCTCCTAGGTTCCTAATAAATTCGGGGAGAATGCCATCCACACCAGGTGCCTTGCCAGTTGTTATTTCTTTAATGGCAGACAAGATCTCTTCTACTTGCACAGCCTCCACAAAGTTAGTAGCATTCTCATGCTGGTCAAGAACTTCTCTCAACTGGGCCTTTACTCTTTTCTTTAGCCTCTTTGCTGATGATAGGTTTGCTGTTGTCTTTTAGGACTTTGGCCACTTTATTAGCACTAACCACTGAACTGAGAGGGGCTATGTTGGCAGCTGCTCCTAGGCGTCGGACAACAGACCAGGCCTTTCTACTCGAATGCTTGAAATCAAGATTGGCAGTTGTCTCCTTCCAGCGCTCCAGGCGTCCTGCATCAAGTTCCATAATGAGCTCATCAGCTGCCAACTGGTCTCCAGATTGCACCCTTTGTAATAGTGCTTCACACCTGTCAGTCCAACAGGGAATATAGTTCCTTGTAAAGCCCTTGGTATTGACTTTTTAGCTGAAGCAAGCACAAGACCAACAAACCTGTTGTAATTATTAACAACAGGAGGGATGCGATTTATATTGTCATCAATATACTTTTGAAACAGACCCCAGTTTGCTCTTCTTAGGTTCCATCTTGCTACTGGCCGTCCACCAACAATAGGAATGGACAGTCCAATACTGATGACTGACGGTCTATGCTGAGAGCGTGGGAAGTCATTGAGGACTACACAATCACATGGAATTGGTCTCCAATCATCCCTTCTTGTGGTAACAAAACAGAGATCTGGGCTTGTCTCAGTGTTCCACCTACCCGATCTGAATGTCCTGCGCTGCTTAGCATCAAAAAGAAGGTGCATCCTATTGGCATTGGACCAGGTCAACAGTTGCTCACCATCCTCATCCACAGAGGAATAGGCCCACATTGTGTGTCTTGAGTTGAAATCTCCAACATAGATTGCTGATATATCTGGAGCTGGGAGCACATTTACAGGCCATGAGCAAGAGGGGGGCTTGTAGATGTTATAAATAGTGTGTTCACCAATCCTACTGGCAATGCAATTTTCATCTTCAATGTGTACAGGGGTAGAGGAGCATTTGATATCTGATCTTATATATGTAGCCAGACCATGTTTTGGATGGAATTTGGCTGCAAGTAGTGTAAATCCTGGAATTTTAAGCCTGTTTTGATGCTCTGTGTCCACATGAGTCTCTTGGAGGGCAACAATGTCAATCTTATGTCTATCACAAAGCTGCAATAGAATCTCTATTTTAGCTTTAGTAATCCCTTCAATGTTTAATTGTAAAATCCTTAGTGTGCTTCCAACAGTAAGTTGGGTGTCATGGCCCTGAAAAGAACCTTTTGTATTTTTCCAGTCAGATCTTTTCTTCTTCTGCCTGTAGCCACTGCTACTGCCGGGAGGCCGTAAATCGGCGTTCGGCACCAAGTTGCTGTCCATTTATGTGAGCACGAAAGGTAATATGTACGCGAACAGCCTTGCTCAGAACTTTTTGCAGTGATCAACCATTTCCATGTGCCACATTGCCAACATCCAACCAATACCAATACCCCAGGGACGAAAGCTGTTATTGTTATCAGGAGCCACTTGGTCCTTTTTCTCTGAGAACCAGATGATTCTCTTGTCCGCTATGGGGGCTTTGTGACTCGATTTAGTTCCCCAAATTAGGTCTCCATCCTAAATTTGGGTATCCAGGCGCACCACTTGGAGGGGCTTCCAGCTTTTTAAGAGGGATGTTCAAGGTGTTATTTTGGAGAGTTTATTTCAAAGCTGGAACGAGTCATTATTATCCCCATAATTCCATCTTATTAAACTTCGTTTGAGTGCGTATGGCTGTATTATTTAGCGTATGGCTTATAATAGTGGGGAGACCTTAGAGTTGTTCCACTTCGCCACATAACCAAATTTTCTCTAGATTAAGAACCATTTGCGAGTAATTTTACACTTCTTTAAAACAGCTATTTTGAAACAAATCTTTCAATTTCATATATTACAGTACAGTACAATTAAGTACATATATTACAGTACAATACAATGATAATTACATTAATATTGTATTACAATCACATTACATACTACATATTGAGCAACGTATCCACAGTGTGAAGCAAGCACTTTGTATGCTTCGCAGCGAGGCTCGACATCTGCCTCAGGGTGAGGCATGCGTGGTCTTGCGCTGTTTGTAACCAAGTATGATCGCTCCGAACACGCGAACCAAATTGTATCCTCGGGTATTCACGGCTATAGAATTGTGCGTAGTGCGTGGTGAGGCAAACAGCACCAGTATCCACTTGACGCACGCCTCGGGGCGAGGCACCTTTGAGCAGACGGCCTTTCATCGTCAAGCACACTGCTCGCCTCGAATTGTGCACCGCGAATGCCTCGCAGCGAGCAACCACGGTATCCACAGTCCGAGGCATGCTTCCTGAGGCATTCGCGGCGCATGCCTCGCACTGTGGATACGGGCATTTACAGTATATATACATAACTATTTATTATACATAAGTATTGAAACCAAAAAACTTCACAAATTCACTTAAGAGGCCTTACAAAATTAAAATGAATCACGAACTACTTACTCTTTACGCCAGAAAGAAGTAGAAAAGGTTTTTTTCTAAAAGCTACTCTCTGTTTTCCACCTTCAAGGAAATGAATAATTTCATAATTACCGCCATAAAAAATTCTAACAAATTTTCTAATCATAATTCTAATTATTCTAACAAATTTCTAATTATAATTCCAACAATTCCGTCAAATTCCACTTGAAACATCAAAAATCAATGAAACATACATCAGTTGAATTTTCCACCGATATGAATCAGAAACTTTTGTTTGACCTCTGATTCAATTATATGCTGTACTTGAATTTGAAGCCTCTAATGAAGCATGCTTCCCCGGGGGCTCGAGCACGTTATTCCAAACACAATCCTGAACGTTCAGAGCTCAGTTTGTATTAAAATTTCCAAACAGAATACCTCTATATTACTAGTGAAGAGAAGTTTGTTATTTCGTTGCAAGCCATTAATTAACTGAAGCGCACACATCAACTAATGGAAATAAATGGACGTGTACACACCAATATCGACATGATGTAATTACTATAGTCTGTCCAAGCAAAGAAGACATTCTGGCAAGATGTGAAAATGACTCCAGCTTGTTCGATATTGGTTCAAAAATTATTAATTTGTTCTCAAATTTTTGAAAACATTCTGCTCTACAATTTGAGACCAAAAGTATAATTTTTGAACAAATATTGAACGAGCTGGAGTCACTTTTCCATCTTGCCAGAGGGTCTTCTTTGCTTGTACTGACTATACTAGTTCCATAAAAAAGATTCAATTTCAAAGCTCTCGACTAATTAGTCCTGAACACGTATGTGAGATCTCTTTTTCAATTGTATCAGAGCACTGATGTTTTACAAACAAATAATTCAGGTATCGGAATCAAATTGTTGATAATTAGTATTGTAATGTGAGATTATCTATCATTCTATCCTGTAAAATATTCACCAGTTCAAATGCTAGTTTTTCTCTAATGATCTGATGACAAATGATGATGTTTGATGACAAAAACTATATATAAAATATATAAAAACTATAGTTGATTGAAAATGCTTCATGGCCTATTTACACAGCGACTTTCTGATACAGAGTAGTGATACAGAAAATCAAAATCGATACGCAATCGTACAGGAAGGAAGCTCATTGACACAAAATATTCGCAACGTGGGGTTAAAAAGTCAGATTTTTTTTATTGCGGATGATGCCCACATAAACATTTTAGCTTGTGCGTGGGTAATGGATATTGAGTGCGAAAGCGATGAACAGGTGAAAATTGAGATTGGCTCATTGGATAAGGTCGAAAATCGGGGAAATAACTGTTGGCTCTCGGAAACGTAGTGTTTCAATTTAAATTAAAAAAATACCTAAAATTAGTTTAAATGCTTTCAAAATTTTCAATCATTGAGTAATAGAAGCAGCTTATTTCCAATGAGCATTGTGAATATCTGGTATAGTCTGAACAAGCAAAGAAGAGCCTCTAGCAAGATAAGAAAATGACTCCAGCTCGGTGAAAATTGGTTAAAAAAATATTATTTTGGTCTCAAATTGAAGGGAACTTTCTGATCTACAATTTGAGACAGAATCGATAAGTTTTGAACCAATATTGACCAAGCTGGAGTCATTTTCTTTACTTGCCAGAGGCTCTTCTTTGCTTGGACAGACTATATCAACGAGCTTCCTTCCTGTATCAATTTTGACTTTTGCATCACTACTGATTGATATTCTAACAAAATCGATATACAACTATCGATGTTTGGTTCTCAACAAATCGATACTTGAACGACAATGAAACACAGCAACAATATCTAATAATAACCATCGATATATCGACACAATAATCAACAACACAACACACACCAATCTGTAACAAAAGCTCTTTCTCCGATACTTCAATTCTCATTATAGTCTGTCCAAGCAAAGAAGACCCTCTGGCAAGTGAAGAAGATGACTCCAGATCGGTCAATATTTGTTCAAAAATATCAATTTGGTCTCAAATTGTAGATCAGGATGTTTCCTACGATTCAGACCAAATTGATAATTTTTTAACGAATATTTACCGAGCTGGAGTCATTCACTCATCTTGCCAGAGATTCTTCTTTGCTTGGACAGACTGTAGCTGAATTAATTAATTGATGCAGCTCAATACTTATGTCATTAGTAAATCCATTCTCTTCAAAAGGTCAGATCTAGCGACAACGTAATACAAATTTCTATTAGAAAATTTGTGGTTAAATGGTCATCCTGATCAGCCAGCCATCAATGAATTTGCAGAATCCAACAAATATGGCCACGATAAGTTCATGGCCATAGTCTGATCGAGCAAAGAAGACAATCTGGCAAGATGGAAAAATGACTCCAACTCGGTCGATTTTGGTTCAAAAATTATAAATTTGATCTTAAATTATGGAGAAGATTGTTTTCTACAATTTGAGACCAAATTCATAACTTTTAAACCAATATTGATCGAGCTGGAGTCATTTACCATCTTGCCAGAATGTCTTCTTTGCTCAAACTATAGCTGGCATTGTTTCAGCCATTACTCTAATATTGGTACTGTTATTATTATTACAATAAATTCCCCCATAATAGCAAGCACATTATCGAAAAAGCCAATCATCCAAACAAGAGCTGAAAACGAACATTTTCGATGTATTTATTCCATGAATGCACCGGAATTCAAATAAGCTGAATAAAATCTGGTTCACGTGGAATGATTTCTGGAATTCCCAGGGATCGAATTTGAGGGGGGGGAGGGTCGATAATGATTATTATCGTATTGATTCCTGTTACTGTATTTTATTATGCTCAGATGATAATAGTAATTTATATGATATTTTCAGTTGATTAGATTTGTTCAATTCGATACTGGGATATTATATAGTATTGTGCTATTATTTATTAATTATTTATTCAGAGATACAAACACACAATCATAATTGAAAAATAAATAAAAATCAAACACCCTTTTTTTTGAAAACTTTAAAATTATAAAAAAACACATACATGTTTCGGGAGCTAAGCCCATTCTCAATGTGGATAAAAAATGTGTGTTTTTTATCCACATTGAGAATGGGCTTAGCTCCCGAAACATGTATGTGTTTTTTTATAATTTTAAAGTTTTTAAAAAAAAAAAAGGGTGTTTGATTTTTATTTATTTTTCAATTATTTTAAACAGCCCTAAGTTTTAAAGTACTTTACACAATCATAGTAATTATATGATAGGGGAAGAAAAATCAGGCACAAACCCTTTACTATCTCGATCCCAATTTTGAAAAAACATTCAGTTCAGAAAAAGTTATATTCATTGAAATCATCTTAGCACAGATATTTTTGATGCGAAAAACTATTTTCAATTTAGAAGGTTGACACGAGAGATATGCATGTGTTCTTATTTTAATGAATTTTGAATAGTTTGAAAGGATAATTTCATTTAAGAAAACATGAATATTATCCATGTTGAAGTTGTAGTTTTATTGTCAACAAAAACATGTATAAGGTTGGTGCGATTTTAATTCAGTCACTTCCCAATAATGTTTCAAAGGAGCGCTCCTTTGTGTTGCTATTTTTAATAATATTTTAGCATGGAAACTTTGATATAGAAAGAAGTATGGTAGTTGGTAAAGTCTGTCCAAGCAAAGAAGACTCTCTGGCAAGATGAGAAAATGACTCCAGCTCGGTCAATGTTGGTTCGAAAATTATAGATTTGGTCTCAAATTGTAGATCAGAAAGTTTCCTTCAATTTGAGACCAAAATAATAATTTTTCAACCAATTTTGACCGAGCTGGAGGTATCTTTCATCTTACCAGAAGGTCTTCTTTGCTTGGACAGACTATACGTGTGAGCATAAAAGTGGTAATTTCAATTTTTTTCGAGCTAGATCCAGCTAAACTTGACCAATCCTCTGATTGGAGATCATGTATGACTGTGTGAGAAAGGGCCAGCTGGGCCCTAACTTCGCCCTCCTAGATAAATTGAAGGCAGTCACTCTATTCTATTCTCTGCCTGAAATAGGATTGCATTGGGAGGGGCCTAAGCAGAGAGAATAGAATATAGAAATATTCTATTCTATATATAAATATTCTCATATTCTATTATCGCTGGGCCTAAGTGCAACTGGACATACTCTACAGATGCATTTGAAACTGGCGGTTGGGAATAACTGGTTTTAATACTCATCTCTGTCAGAACAGTCTGAAAGTGGTCTACGAGAGCGAAACAGTTCACCTAAGGTCGATCTAGACTTGATATGGTCTTGTAGACCGCTTCCAGACTGCCCTGAGAGAGCTGAGCAATTATAACATTCATTAGCCAACCGCCACTTCAATTGGAACCTGAACTAAACGCGTCACAGCTCGCAATTACTGCCTGCCATTGATTCCATTGTCCTAATATACTCACTATAATGTATAGTCTGTCCAAGCAAAGAAGAGCCTCTGGCAAGATGTGAAAATTACTCCAGCTTAGTCAATATTTGTTCAAGAATTATAAATGTGGTCTTAATAGTAGATCAAATTGTTTCCATCACTTTGAGATCAACTTGATAATTTTTCAACCAATATTGACCGAGCTTGAGTCATTCTCCCATCTTGCCAGAGGATCTTCTTTGCTTGGACAGACTATACCTATGAGTATCTCCATCCAATCTCTGGCATCAATATCTCCCACTCAACATACTCTCTCACATAATATCTGGACTCCCAGATATCTTCTCTGAAACTGTGACCACAGATATCTGGACTCTTCTGGGATCATGTGGACTTAATATTGAAATAGCCTGATGATTTTAGAATATTTTGATCACACTTTTCAAATATGTGATTACATTATAATGTTGTTACAAAATGTTATTGCACAATCAGCAAGAAACATTAACTGAACATAGTCTAACCCAAGGTTATTAGGTTATGTCTCTTATAACCTTGGTCTGACCTATATTTTGGACTGCATCATATTATAAATTTGAAAGATAGAATAGCACAAGAATTACCTTAGTATTTTATCACTCAATGCCAATGTCATTTGTAACATGAATAAATAAATAATAAATAAAATAATGTAATTAATTATGTCAATGTAATGTAATTATTAATGCACATGTTAAAAATGTCAATTCCATACAAGGTTTCATCAAATTTTATGACTCAATTCCACCACACAATTAAATAATCTTCTCAAACACAATCTCCTGGCATATTCTATGACTTCAATGTCTCTGAGAACAGAAATGCCATGCTAAGCTACCTGGGTGAATGTACTCTCAAAACAGTAATTTTTAAACACTCTCAAAGTGAATGTTTAAAAGTTCCGAAATCTTCCTGTCTCACAAACCTTGACCGTAGACTGAAAACTGGATTCTCAGAGTAAATAACATGTGAAAGTGAATAAACTTCATTCATCGTTCTGATAGGCCTCTCTCCTACAAGAGTTTTAGGCTGAATAATACGGCCATCTATTTCCCGGACCAAAACATCCGTTTTAAATGCCCAAACTCTCTATAAGTTCTTTCTATCTGGAAAGAATCCATTTGACTAAATTTATAACCGTCATCTGACTTTTTCAAAGTCTAGCGCCTAAGGAACCACTCATTACAGATAGATCTGATATGGACACTTTAGGGGACTGAATAATTTATTTGATTGAGAAGTAGGTAGAATCTGGTCGGGCAAGAAGACCTTCTGGGAAAATGTCTCCAGCTCGGTCAATATTGGTTCAAGAATTATAAAATTGGTCTCAAATTGTAAAGAAAATTTATTTCTTCAATTTGAAACCAAAATTCATAACTTTTGAAACAATACTGTCCGAGCTGGAGTCATTATTCCATCTTTCCAGAATCTCTTCTTTGCTAGACCAGATTATAGTTTTGTTGGTAATGTTGAGGGTCGAAGATAGTGTTTTTTCACAATTTACACAATAAAAATAGAACAGAGTGGAGAGGAATCACCTGTGTTATGTTTATACATGATTTAACTGTCTTAATGAACTTAAAGTTGAAGTTAGATCTTACAAGTATTCAATGGACGAGAATTTTATGACATTGCAGTCAAATAAAGTGATACAATATTAAATGCAGCATTTCTAATACAGCTCAGCTCCATCGATAATTATTCAAGTAATACAATATTTAATTCAAGTTTACGATTATAATTTGAATGAAAATTTGATTCTTTGAACAAAACAATAAGCATTGAACTCAATTCTATTAAATACAGCCTATCGAATACAGCTTCATTAATATTCTGATACTGTATTTATTCAAACATATTTCTACTTTCAATGAGTGATAATTTGATACAAATTGACATTACTATTCTCAAGCAGTTCATATCCTATTTCACAGAGCTCGACCATGTCAATCAACCTTTCAATTATGTTGACAAGTGAAGGAATTTTAGAATTATTGATATTCCTTATAAATTGTAACGGCCTAATGACACACTATCTAATACGATTTCCAGTCTTTATAACAAATTATGTTCTCTATTTCTATTCTTAATACGGCAGTAGATTTTAGAAAGTAGATCATTACAATAATTATTACTCACTGATACCTTTGACGTGATGAGCAATGTATTTTTGAACTTTTTCATGAAGTAGAAAGTTTGTTCTATTAAGAACTCCAATATGTATTTCATTTTGGTAGTCTCAATATTTTCTGAACTGCCTTTATGGTTTTCTCCTCGACTTCTATTCGAATCCAAAATCGATGAAAACTCACTAGTAGCACCAAGTTATCTTTTTAAATTCCATCAAGTTTTCATAATAAAATCAGTTCAATAAAAATGAAGTTTGATGTAATTCAAATTCAATATTATTTGGTCCCATGATTACCTAGGTATCCAAATCTTACGGTAACTTTCAACATTATTTACATTAAGCTTATAAATTAGTAAATACTAATCACATTAGTAATATCTTTCACTTTTACAACAGTACTCACGATAACTAGTTACTAGATACTCTAGTAATATAAGATACTCTAGTAACTAGTATCTAGTTACTCCTTGTACGCTGAAGATGTGGCTCAGTGCCACGAAACACGTCCGACAAGCAACAAAATCGTGAGTACTGTTGTAAAAGTGAAAGATATTAGTATTTACTAAGTTATAAGCTTATTATCATCAACAGTTCAAGTAGGTTGAAGACAAAAGAAGATATATTTATAAAGTTATTCTTCAATAACTAGACTATAGAAGTACAAATTGAATGAACTTAACTGTGTTAAACCAAGTTAAAATAAAATACAAGTTCTACAAGATTCTTGTCGTATGGTATTGAATTTACTATAACCATACACTGTAACTGGATTGACATTTTGTCTTATCACTATTAAATCTGTGGTATTGGTACATCGTACATGTAATCAGCCTATGATGCAATGTTACTTTACTCAAGCATAGAGAACTACTGTCAATACAGAATAGATATAGTATACTGTATCACTGTCTACTCTCTACTGTACTCTATATTCTAGAAGCTAGAACTGGCATTATCCGTCACGACAGTTTCAGAAGTCAGTCAATCAACTCCTGAAATCTGTACTCGAGAAGGATAACTCAATCACAAATAATCACACAGAAACCGTAACAAACTTATCAAGCTCTACCGAGCAATCTGAGTAGAAAAAATTGGTACAGTCTGCCCAAGCAAAGAAGACATTCTAGCGGGATGGAAAATTGACTCCAGCTCGGTAAATATTGGTTCAAAAATTATTAATTTGGTCTGAAATTGTAGATAACATTCTGATCCACAATTTGAGAACAAATTCATAATTTTTGTACTAATATTGACCGAGCTGGAGTCATTTCACCATCTTGTCACAATTCCTTCCTGGGATAGACTATACCAGTGGTATTTGATTTCAAAGACGGATTACATCACAAGTTACACATTGGAAACTAGCACAAACGCAGAAGAAATTGAATAATTTGTAGTTGTTTCTAGAAAATCAAAACTTGATGAGGAAACTCCTCCAGGAAAGAGTGGAATGAATTTGAAATCGTAACACTGGCGGCTCGTGCCCACGAAACAGGTGAAGTGCTGTACAGTAAAAGACACGGGCACTTCACCTGTTTCGTGGGTACGAGCCGCCAGTGAATCGTAACAAGGATTTTGAATAGCTAGATCTAGAAAAATAGCCGAAAGAAACTGACAAATTTCTACAAGATTGAGAGGATTGGGATGTTATTATTATTATAATTATTTGAGTGGAATTTTCCTCATCATGTCTTGTTTGTGAATCGAAATATAATATGAAATTCAACTGATTATAACTGGAGATTGATCTTGTGATTCCTTCAAGATTTAAAATCAAAGAATTGAGAGAAAATTGAAATAGAAATTGCTGCAGAAATGAAATCAGAAAACAAATCTACAATAATAAAAAATATTATTGAAACATAATTAAATTTTTCTCACTCATACAATTATTATTTTCTATTATTATGTTATTATTTCAGAATTATTTTGTAAACCTGAACGAACTGATTAGTTCATCAACAACACATCAGAAATTTACATGTTCAATCACATAAACCTTCCAATACTATCAAGAGTTTCATGATAACTGTAAATTAATTATCAATGAATTTTGTCTAATATAACAGCTTCATGATTTATAACGACAATATCTGGTACCGAGCTCCGCTCTGAAGCTGCGGCCGAACTGAATTACATATAAATATGTTATTGTAAAAAATCAAGGAACCTCCTTGTAAAAGATAAATTAAAAATGATTGATATGATCACCTCTCAAAATTTTTTGACAGTAATGAACATGTGTTATAGACTTGAATGTAACTCCATTCACTCCAGCTGGATAGCGTTGGTCAGCTAACGATAACAGCCATTATACGCAGTACTTGAGATTGCCTGAATGAGGAATATTTAATTCTTTTATTAATCCTGCCAGAGAGTTTTCCCGGACATGAGACATGGTGCAATCTTATTTTTCCATCACAGTTATATTACATTTCAAGAAAATCGTTAGAGCCGTTTTCTAGATCCGTGGTTCCACAATATACATACAGAAATTACTCGCTTAATATAATAGGATAACAAGTAATCTATCCTGACAAACTACAGTAGTAAGAAATTCATACTAGTAGAAATTTTATGCCGTTATAGTAACAACTAATACATCCGACTACAACTAGAAACAATCTAGTCTAGTATTATAGATGATCAAAACACTTTCTCTCAACTATGGCCATAACCTATAACTATAGGATCGATAACGGACTTATTGCGCGTATAGTATAGTCTGGTAGAGCAAAGAAGACATTCTGGCAAGATGGGAGAATGACTCGAGCTCGGTCAATATTGGTTCAAAAATTAAAAATTGGATCTCAAATTGTAGAACAGAACGTACTCTACAATTTTAAATCAAATTGATTATTTTTGAAACAATATTGACCGAGCCGTAGTCATTTCCCCATCTTGCCAGAATGTCTTCTATGCTTGAGCAGACCATACACGCACCAACAGTCTCCCAAATAAATTCCTGATAACTTTCTCCTTTTCGGTGGGCATAGAACACTAGGCTATACTGAATTTATACAGTTATATTATTCAGTATGGCAATGGCAAGGCTTGGTCCAGCATTCGATAAAAAACAAGTTTGGCAACATAGCAGAGAGCAAATGACTGACACGATGTTCTCACGCAAATCACCACGTGATAAAAGAACATCGGACACCGCGAGACGATGAACATGAGGGATTTGGAGAGGACAAGTTCAAAGAGGATATGAAGGAGGAGGAGGAGAAGAAGGAATGGATAAATAGAAGAGGAATAAGTAGAGAAGAAGAAGAGAAGAGGAGAGGAAAAGAAGAGAAGAAGGCATGGATAAATAGAAGAGGAATAAGAAGAAGAAAGAAAGAAGAAGAAGAAGAAGACTGAGGAAAGGGAAAAGAAGAAGAAGAAGAAGAAGAAGAAGAAGAAGAAGAAGAAGAAGAAGAAGAAGAAGAAGAAGAAGAAGAAGAAGAAGAAGGAGAGGAGGAAGGAGAAGAGGAAGAAGGAGTAGAAGAAAAATGAGAAAAACAGATGGTGGAGAAGAAGAGGAGGAGGAAAAAGAAGGAAGGATGAGGAAGAGTAAGAAGGAGGAGGAGGAGGAGGAGGAGGAGGAGGAGGATGAGGAGAAGAAGAGAGAATGAAAAAGACGAAGGAGAGGTGTTAAAAGAAGAAGAAGTGGGAAATGGAAGAAAAAGGAGAGGAAGTGGAAGAAGGAAAAAAAGAAAAAAGTTAGAGGAAAAGAATAAGAAAAAAGAGGAAGAGGAAAAAGAAGAGGTAGAGAAATTGGAGATGATTATAATAATGAGAATTGAAAGAGGTTGAGAATAAATAGACTAAGATAAAAAATTAAAGGAATAGAAGAAATAACATGAAATTCATGAAGAAGTGGAAGAAAGATGTGGGGAGAGAGGAAGGAGGAAATAAAAAGTATGAGTGGAAAGAAGAAAATTAGATTGAGGAGTCATGGAAAATAGACTACTAGAAAAAAATGAAGGAAATGGAAGAGATAACATAAAATTTATGAAGAAATAAAAAATGTGATAGGGAAAAGTGTAGAAGGACAGGAGGGAGAAGAAAACGAAAAATGATGGGAGAGAAGAAATGAAGGGAAAATAAGAATATGTAGAGTTGTAGACTGTATCAAATGAAAGGATGAAAGAGGAAAAGGAACAAAAACAAGAAGGAAGAGAAAAAACAATCTCGAGGCCCCAGAGTCTACCTACGGAATTCGCTTTCAGAAACGCGACGCAAAGCCAAGGCTGACGCATGCCTATAACACGAAAACCGGTTTTCATCTTGGTATGAATGATCTGAGAACAGCTCAAGCTCACTGCAAACTGCAGATTGGTACTACGTACCAACTTATATCTGCTCTACAACAGTATACCATAGATACAGTACAGTACTATGTCGCCTATGTTGATACAGTACTAGGTTTTATGAGTAATAGTATATAATCATGAACATTATGATTCAATTAATTGGTGTTGATTTAATATATGAAAATTATGGATTTAATACCATTATTTTTTGACTCAACAAACTAACTAAATCACATCACAAAACAATGCGAATACTATTTCTATACTACGAGTATTTCAATTCCTTTCAATATGTATAATCATGTTTGTATGGCAAATGAAATTATTTGAATTGATATTGTTTACAGAATATACATACATCTCGAGCTGATGATGTCCATGGTTAAATTTGCTTTCAAAAGGATAAAATATCAATCAAATTTGATACGATGAATAAGGAAATACCATTACTCAACAATACCATTCATATTAGTACAGTAGGATAGTTCAAAAAGTATAATTATTTGAAACGTGCATTACTATTTTACTCTTCCATGTATAATTGGAAGAAAAAAATTATACACTAAGAAAAAATTATTATCATTATTATTATGTTTTGTTTATTGTCTCCAGTTACCTGGGTATATAAAGTGACATTGGCCAACCAAGCAAATGTCACATTTTCTATGGAATGTTCAAGAATGATCTAACTATTGATACATTATTAATTATTAATATTATTATTATCATTATTATTATTATTATTATCATCATCATCATCATTTATTATCTAAAAAAGAAAGAAGAAAAATAATAGAAAACCAGTGGATGGGGAGGAGGTGGGGAAGGAGGATATGTGAGTAAGGAGAAGATAATTATGACAAAAATTAACGAATAGGGGATAAAAGAGAAAGTGGAGGAGGAAGTAAAAGGATGAAAGGGGAAGAAGGGAGAATAAAAAACTATAGAAAATTGAGAAGAAAGAAAGTGGAGGGGACTAGGTAATGAGATGGAAGTATACATCAATTTCAGAAGTTGTCGACAAGAAGGAAGAGGATTTCGGAATAGGATAAAACAAAAATGAGCGAATAGGAGATAAAAGAGAGAATAATGGAGGGAGTAAAAGGAATATAAAAGAATATGAAATGGTAGAAAATTAAGAAGATAGAAATGAAGTAGTGGGGAATGAGTGATGGAATGGAAATTAAATCAATTACTCAAGAAGATGAATAATGAAACAAAGAAGAAGAATGTGAAGGTAAAGAAGGAAGTATAAAATGAATAACAAATAAATCATAATATTGAATTAAAAAACAACAAGAAGGTGGTCAAGTAGAACTAGATCTTTTAGAGGAAGAAGAAGAAGATCGAAGGCGAAAACAAAAACAATGTACATGCTTGAGTGACGTAATAGGTGCAGGAAGTAAGCAGCAAGAAGCAGTTTTTGGAAGGAAAGTAAAATGAAACGAGAGTGGATCGGAGGACGGGTTTGCATTTAGCTGCAGGACAATCTTGTGATCCAGATGCTGGAGCAGTTATTCGCCCAACTAGTGACGTCACTATTACAAATCAGCTGATCAGGAGTGCACTTGAGAACTTGAGTAATATTACAATAAGGTGAGAAAGTGTGACGTCAGAGAACTGCTAGAAATAGTGCCAACACCTACTATTAGTTAGTAGAAGCATAGAAAATGTATTATTAATAATAATAATTAATAATACATTCTCTCTGGTAGAAGTAATAGTAGATGTTGATAGAGCTCTTTAAAGACAATGTATAATAGTCTGTCCATGTAAAGGAGACATTCTGGCGAGATGGAAAAATGACTCCAGCTTGGTCAATATTGTTTCAAAAATTATAAATTGGTTCTGAAATTGTAGATCAGAATATTCACTACAATTTGATTTTTTGTTGAAAACATTCATATCTACAATTTGATACCAAATTGATAATTCATTATTTGAACCGATGTTGACTGAACTTGATTAAATTTTATACTATTCTCCAAAATTTGTAAAGTTTTCCTTTCATGTCATAAATTTTGTTATGATAATGCAACATTCAACAGGGATTATACTTCTCTTCCTCATAAGAAGTTAGAGATGCCTCCCCCTTACCTTCATTATTGTGCGAAGCTCCACCAATCACCGCAGATATCTTACGTAACAGTTCTCTCTAATACTACTAGGACTTGGATGTAATGAACAAAAAACATTCAAAACCTACATTTAGGTTTCTAGACAGTTGAAAAGATTAGGAACCACGAAAATTTTCCAAATTCACTCGTCAACAAAACAATAAACCAAAACATGTAGGAAGCATACTGTGTTACAAACTGTAAATTAGCAAGTCAACTTATAGTGAATGACATTGTAGTGGTATAGCAAAGAAGACATTCTGGCAAGATGGAAAAATGATTCCAGCTCGGTCAATATTGGTTCAAAAATTATAAATTTGGTCTCAAATTGTAGAGAAGAATGTTTTCTACAATCCCAGAACAAACTTATAATTTTTGAACCAATATTGACCGAGCTGGAGTAATTTTCCCATTTTGCAAGAGTGTCTTCATGGCTCGACTAGACTATACAATGAAGTGGGTAGCTTTGACCGGTTATTATCAAACGAAGGCCAATGAGAATGAATAACGGACAGTTCAGTCACGAGTTACTTAGAACGTATTGCACAAAACAGAACTAAAGCAGAAACGAGAGCAGAGAATAACTTATGACGGCCACTTTCTTCTCTCTACACGCCCTTCCTTATTGTATTGCCAAACAACATTGCAGATTATAGATATAGATAGGTTGATTCGGGATCTGTAGTTATAGATTGTGTGCTATTTCTAATCAGCTGATTGAGTTGAACATAGAAATCAACAATAATAATTAAGTTCAACAGATTGTTTTCCCTCCCAATGACAATAACTCGAATACTATAAAAATCGTATATTTTCAGCTAGAATTTAGGTATTCACAAGTATTTGGAACAATGCTTGAATTGAACTTTGTACATTTTTCAAGGAACCAGGGTTGTTCTTTACTATATTATTATTATTATTAGTATTAGCGTGTGGCTTTATTTGGTGGGGAGACCCAGAGAGAATAGAATATAGAAATTATTATCGTAATTATTATAATAATTATAATAATGTAATTAATAATATAGAAACTATTATCGCTGGCGAGAACAGAAGCCAACTTTGGGGGTCCACCATGTATCGCCGATAGGAAAAATGGTGAAAGTTCTTGATTATATTCGCTACAATGTTTCAAACTTTACAAAAGTTGTAAAAATCAACGGCTTTTCAAACATTATGTAATGAAAAATTACTTCCATCATTCATTCCATCTTCCAAGTACTGTACAGTAACATTTATTTAGCATACTTATAAGTGTATACTGTATAGTCAGTTCAATCAAAGAAGACATCCAGACAAGATAGGAAAATTAATCCACCTCGATCAATATCGGTTCAAAAATTATAAATTTGCAATTTGGTCTAAAATTGTTGGAAATATTTTGATCCATGGATTAAATAGATGCAATATTGCCACAAATGTATACAACACAAAAATGAAGATAACATGAGCATCAGATCAAATGTTCAGTTATTAAAGCCACGTTTACACCGGAATGTTAATAAAATTTGTTAATGACTTTTAAATAATAAGTTATAAAGTATAAATAAGTCTATACAATAATACGTTATTCAAAAACTTTATTAATATTTCGGTGTAAACGTGGCATTAAATAGGACTTTCAGGATTTACAGGAAATACAACCACTAAAATTGAGTAACACAAACAATTTTCTACAAGAAAAAAATTGTGAACAAAACCAAGCATATCATGTTTTACTATGTGAACAACGTCAGTTCGCCACAGTGTTGGCTCTTCAATCGAAGCGTTGAAAAATTTCGCTCGATAACAATTTTCACATTTTTCCACATAACTTCGCTCGTCATTGTTCCAGCTCATGTGATTCACTTCCCGTTTCATGCGTGCTTTAATCATTGCAATTATGTCTGTATTGCGCAATTATTCGCCAATTCTCATCCTTTTTTCGTGGAGATCTTCCTCTCACAAGTACGCACTGTATTCGTAATTCTATGTTGGAAATTTGGAGGTTAGTACATGAAGGAATGAGAAATGAGTTTTTGCATCAACTCAGACAGCCTTTATAACCAATGTCTCAGTGGCTCAATAGCCTATCAAGGGCCTAGGCCTACCAGCTGGTTGCCAGTTTCATATTCACTCCACTATACAGTCCGTCCAAGCAAAGAAGACACCCAGGCAACACGGGAAAACAACCGGGGAGTCTTCAACTCTAGACTGGTTTATTCAAAATTATTTTGTAAAAAGTAACACAGTTTTCACGTTTGGTTAACGATTATAACCAATATCAGATATATAATACTGATATCATACTTCATAATTTTATATCCAGTCAATTGTTGGAGAATGAAGCTATTGAAAATTGATCCGAAAAGTAAATAGCTATGAATCTATGAACGAAAAGCTATTTCAGGTTAGTTTCTGTTTCAAGAATCGTACATAATTTAGTTGAGCTGTAACAAGTTAATTTACTTATGTTCAGTTTATCTCATGTTACCCCAAGTTCAGCTCTCATTGAGTTAATAAACAAGTTCACGAAAAATAATATTTGTTAAGAGACTTCTCACAATCCTTCACTTGCGAATCCGACCCTGATAATCAAAACAAACTTTGAGTTGTCCCAAGACGTCACACCCTAAAAACTCCATGAGAACCAAATGCCACGTGTAATGAGTTCTATTCAGTTTTCCAACCACGATTAATTTTCCATCAAATGCGTAGCTATCCACAGAGGACGGTTCAAGCTTCAGTTGCCGGCAGAAAAATGATGGAAATAAATTATTTTCCCACTTCTCGGCAGAGGCCTAGTATAGTCTGGTCAAACAGAGAAGACATTCCGGCAAGATGGGAGAATGACTCCATCACGGTCAATATTGTTTCAAAACTTATAAATTTGGTCTCAAATTGTAAAAAAACATTCTTCTCTATCATTTGAAACGAAATTTATGAATTTTGAACCAATATTAACCGAGCTGGAGTCATTTTCCCATCTTGCCAGAATGTCTTTTTTGCTCGACCAGACTATACTTGGGCCGCTCGTGATAAGTGAATTAGACCATAAAGTCGCCTGTTCGCCATCCACCACGAATAACCCACATTCGGACACTGAATTAATGAAATTCCAAAATGAATGAAAAACATTGGCCATTGTTTCGCTCAGGAGCCGGAAATGGAGAATTGTTAAGAGATTCAGAAGTTCCAGAAGAAAAAGAAGAAGAAGAATGAAGAATAAGAAGAAGATGGCGAAGAAGAAGAAGAAGAAAAAGAAGAAGAAGAAGAAGAAGAAGAAGAAGAAGAAGAAGAAGAAGAAGAAAAAAAAAAAACGAACGTGAGAAGTGAGAAGGAACACGTTTTATTTCTATTTTCAGCTGGACCCATAACAGAATTGGCGGCAAATTCTCCCTCATTTTTTCCTATAGTTTTGTAAATGAGCCCAAAAGTATAAAGAATAAAAATAATTGTTAAAAGCAAACATAATTGTAAATTGAACATTACTTTCCTGGTAAATGCCAATTAAGAAGATTCTCTTTTAATTTCAAAAACATCATCTAGGCATAAGCCAACTCTAACTGACAACATCAGTTGTTGGAGCGCACAAGGAGCAGACAAAACCGCCTTGCTCTTCCGCGTCAGCGATACTGAATCATGTATAAACAAGAAAGAGGGGAACCATTTTTGGATCTTATATGACTAAACCATGAACTGCAAATAATAAATAACCACAAACAAATATTTTTGAAGGCCTCTTTACACGACGGATTTCTAATACGTAGTAGTGATACAGAAGTCCAAAATTGATACAAAATCGTTTAGGAAGGAAGCACATTGACACAAATATTCGCAACGTGAGGTTAGCTAAACGCAGAAATAGGGGAAAAATAAGAATTGGCTCTCTGAAACTTAGCGCTTTACTATTTTTCTATGAATTTAACTCGAAACATACCTAGACTAAGTTTAAATGCTTTCAAAATGTTACGTTATTGAGAAAATAATGGAATCTGCTCATTTCCAATATGGCGGTCATCATGAGCATTGCAAATGTCTCGTATCAAAGTGCTTCCTTCCTGTAGCAATTTTAGACTCTGTATCACTACTGCGTATCAGAAAGGGGACTAAAGTGTATAAAATGGTATATTCCTTGACTAAACAAACTGACTATTGACTAACTGACTTGCTGATTGACGACTGACCGACTAACTGAACGACTGACTGACTCGGAATCTCACTCCCCCCACCACTCTCCGGCTCACGGTAAATTTGCTATAATTTACACTACAGCTAATCCACCAAGGTATTTGAAGAAATATGAAGTTTGCAGTATTTTTTTTCTTCTCTCTAGGGGTTTTATATCTCCAATGTGTAGCCTGCTAGTATCTAGTAACTCCAGCAAACGCACAGACAATTATAGTTGCTGAATAAAGAATATGTTTCCTGTAAGTTATTCCTATATTTAGAAATAATATTTACTGTAATAATAAAATATGATTCTTGTAAATTTTTCTATACTTGTACTTATATTCTTCACTTGTACTTTATTATGTGGAATAAACGTGATTTTGAATTTGAATTTGAACTAAACTACCTCTAGCAACAAATAACCAAATGTCCAGACCGCAACTGCATCTATACCAGTGAATGACCAATACTCGGGAAATAGGCTGCTGGTTCATATAATGGCTGAGTTTGGCCAACTCCAAATACCATCTTCAGAGTTGTGCTCTCTCTCCCTTGCCGATAATAATTACTCGCTGCCAGTTTAATTACAAGCAGGAAGACTGGCAACGGCACGGGGACTTGACAGGCACGACAGTCGTGGGAGAATGTCTCTCGTCTGCTTTGTTCTATGCTTCTTCTTCCTCCTCCTCCTCCTATTTTTATTCTTCCTTCAACTCCTCCTAGTCGTCATCATTATCTTTTTTCCCTTTGTTTCAATCCTATTCTCCCTCTTCTTCTCCTTCTTCCTCTTTTTCTCCTTCCTCCTCTTTTTTCTACTTCCTCTGCTTTCCTTCTTTTCTTCCTCTTTCATCTTATTCTTCATATTCTTCTCCTTCTTCTTCTTCTTCTTCTTCTTCTTCTTCTTCTTCTTTCATCATCATCATCATCATCATCTCTTCTTATTCTTCTTTCATCATCATCATCATTATCATCATCATCTTCTTCTTCTTCTCTTTTCTTCTCCTTCTTCTTATCATGCTGTTTCTTCTTCTTCCTCTGCTATTTCTTCATGTTTCTTTTTTTTCTTCTCCTTCTTCTTATCATGCTGTTTCTTCTTCTTACTCTGCTATTTCTTCATGTTTCTTATTTTTTGCTCTTCCTTCTTTTTCTTCATTATCTCATTCTATTGTTCTCCTTCCTTCTCTTCTTCTTTCCTTCTCTTTCTCTTTCTCTTTCCCCTTCTCCATCTACTCCTCATCTCCTCCTCCTCCTCCTCCTTCTCCTCCTCCTCCTTCTTCTCTTTCTACTCTACCATTGTTATCTTGATTCACTCCAACTCTACCTCGTTCTCTATACAGTATCGATATCTCATCTTTTTCCCCCCATCAGTCTGTAGCCTATCAGCTTCTTTTATTGTCATCTCCTTCTACTCATTTGTTCAAACTATCTCCTTTTCTTTTCCCTCCAGCTACGAGAATCTGAACTATTCCAGCTCCTTCCTTTATTGTTTCAAAGCTAATCAAAGTTTATTTGCATTGTATAAGATATGTAAAAGACATATCCATGTGTGTCGTGTCGCCTTTACAAGAGATCGAGGTGGAAGACATTCTGGCAAGATGGAGAAATGACTCCAGCTCAGTCAATATTGGTTCAAAAATTATAAACCCGATCTCAAATTGTAGAACTGAATGTTTTCTACAATTTTAGACTAAATTTATTATTTTTGAACCAATATTGACCGAACTGAAGTCATTTTCCCATTTTGCCAGATGTCTTCTTTGCTTGGACATACTATGATCCAACTGCTTAACTACAATCAGAGACAATGTATTATTATATCATTATTATTATTATATCATTATTATATAATGATAGATTGTCTTTGCTACAATAGATATCGCTCAATATTACTATACAGCATGTCCTATAAGTAAAGTGACAAACTCTTGGAAAAGGTTTTATGGGCCAAAACATAGAGAAAATAAAGAATAAATGCTTTTTAAACAACGCTCCGATTACTAGATATTTGTCATCTAGTCATTTTCAGAAAATAATTGTTTCCTTCTAAACCATTCAACCGATCTTCATAGAACTCGATAAGTATTTTAAAATAAAAGAGATCTAATTGTGAAATGCAATATTCAAAATGTCGGAAATCTTCATTTCACCGTTTCCCGCTATTTTGAATTGGGTTTGAAATGACCGCCATCCGCCATTTTGAAACTTCAAATTCTACAAACTTCAATTTTCCTTGGATATGTTTCTTCCAGTAATAGGGCTAACTAACTGTATGGATTAATAATGAATAAATAAATAATTAGAGAAATCTATATGAAATCAACTCACGTCCCAATAAATGTATGACTGACTCATTATTACAGTATTTAGAATGAGTCCAAGACGATAATCATCCATAAAAATGTCACAGAGACATGACAAGGATGTGAAAAGTAGGCGCGATGCAGCACAGTCAAGAGGCCGCATTCTTTTATGCGTCGATGACACAGTCACACTCAGACAGAATGTCACTGAGTCACAACAGTAAAAGAAAAGGAAAGGTTACTCGCAGTTGATGAAGAAGGAGAATTGAAAACAGGAGGATGGCAAAAGTAAAAGAGTAGAATCATAAATACTAAAGAGGTGGAATATTAAAAATTGAATAATAAATATTTGAATTTTTTTATATATTATATATTAATATATTTTTATATATTAATTGAATAATAAAGTAATATTGAAATTATAATTAAGATGGAGATGGACGGAATATCTAAAAGTCTCTCTACACGGCAAATTTTGAAACACTGTAATGATACAAAAGTATAAAATTGATACGCAACGGTAGTAAGTACAGGAAAGAAGCTCCTTGATACTCGACTTTGAGACATTTGAAAGGTTGCTAAAATTGGTGGAAAATAACTTTTGGTTCTCTGGAACTCAAGTATGAAGCATTATTATTCATTAAATCAACGTAAAAAATACCTCAACTAAGTTTGAGAATACTCTCAAAACGTTAAATAATTGATTAATATAGCCATAGCTATGTTGAATATACCAGCTCTCTTCCAATATGGTTGCGATCAATGAGCCCCGTATCAACGAGGTTCCTTCCTCTAATAATTTTTGATTCTGTATCAGTACTGCGTATGAAAAAGCGCCATTTAAAGAGGCCTAGAGTAAGAAATGGAAGAAGAATAACGATGATACTGCCAAAATTGAAAAAAAATAATAAATGAGAACAGCAGACTAAAGAGAATCTAGGAAAGGAGAGAAATGAGAAATGGGAAAAGAGAAAAGAGAGAAAGCTGGAAATAAGAAGAAATAATTTTAAAAAATGACGAATTGACGCCTGAGAAGAGCAAAGGAATAATAGTTGAGAAAGGGAGATTAAGAAAAAAATTACAGAAAAAAGTAGAGACGAAACAAGACAAATAAGAGAGGAAAAAGAAGATTTTTTCAAGAAAAAAAAAGAAACTGAGAGCATACCGGTACAAAAAGCACAGAACTGCAGATAAGAAACGAGTAACCTATCCAGCGACCACATAATACGACCAGATACGTTGTATTCTGTGGTCCTTTCCTATCTACCTATTACATTATTGCATGGCTAGATGAATGGAACGAGACAAACCAGTTTCAGTTCAGTTTTCAGTCGACTTACAACATTCCTAAACCGTCTTCTGCGCATGTCCGACTGAGCATCATATGCGAGGGGCATACTAACCTCAAATTTTGACGATTGCCCAACAAAAATTCCAAATTATGAACAAAATCGCATACTTTCTTATGAATATATTAGATGACCAAATGAATTTAAGAGCACGGTTCAATTTAGCCTACTTTCAATATCATATCCATTTATTCACGAGATTAAAATAGGTCTACTACATGAACATTCAAGTAGATACACAAGTATAGTCTGACCAAGCAAAGAAGAGCCTCTTGCATGATGGGAAAATGACTCCAGCTTGGTCAATATTGACTTTAAAATTATCAATTTGAACGCAAATTGTAGGGAACGATTTGATCTACTATTAAGACCACATTTATTATTCTTCAACAAATATTGACCAAGCTGGAGTCATTTTTCCATCTTGCCAGAGGCTCTTCTTTGCTTGGTCGGACTTTACATAATTTTTATACAGAGTGTAAAATTCCAATCCAAAATTATGCAAGACGTTTCAACATAATATGAGGACTTTCAAATCGATTGATGAATAAAGTAATCAATAAAACACTGCTAGTAAAAATTTTGAAACTGCGAAGGAAGTAGTAATTACTTACCAAAACTATTAGAACGGTAACAAATATTACAAAGATAAACGCTAGACACGGGAAAATCGATTAAGAAACCGAATATTAAACAGCAATTACTATAAATGCAATGACATCACTGGAGCGAAAAAAACACCGATGTCTTAACTCAATTTTCTATTTCCTTTCCATGTGAATTCAAAGTAGTTTAAGGAGTAAACGTGAAGGAAACTGAATTTTGAAAGACATGACGAAATAAATGGGATAAAAATGAGTGAAATTGATAATAGTACATATTGACTCCATTTAAATAGATATGATGAAGAATCAGGAAAAGGACACCAAATAATAACCAAGAAAAATAATAAATAAATTATTATAATAAATAAATAAAAAAAATTTAATAATTTAATAATAAATAAATAAAAAAAATAAATAACAATAAATAACCAAGAAAAAGACACTTGAATAAATAATAGACTTGTTGTAAGAAACATATGGATACAATTTTCGACAATGTATGAATGAAAATTATGGAATTAGAGGGACGTAAACAGGATGATAAAAATTTGAATTAATTATTTATTGTTTGTTGAATAAAAATTTATTTCAAATCAAATCAAATTTTATTTCCCATAAAAACAATTTACAAAACATTTATTTATTATCATTTATTGTTACAATTGCTACTTGATAGCAAGTATTTTGCACAAAGGTGATAATGAGTGAGTGAAGGAAAGATGAAGAAAGTTTAAATTACAATTTTAAGTTTGAAAAACACTTTTCACTTTAAAAAATTCTGAATCCTGATTATAATTCAATGTAGGAGACAACAAAGATCATCAAGACCAAGAAAATTGAAAGCAAATAGTAATAAAAAATTTTCATAAAAGACAATGAATGCAATAAAAAGTTGAAGATGTACCATCAAACTATGGAAACAATACAAACATTGTTTGGCTCGGAAAGATAATTGAAAAATGAGCAACGTCGACAAAAAAAATTAAAGTTGAAAAATGAAAAAGAAGATGTCACCTATATTTTATCTAAGATATCAATTCAATGTGGAAAATTCGAAGATCTCAAAATTGATATCATGCTGATGAGATTGAGAAGGCAGAATTCTAGTTTGATGAAATGGAAAACGTTTGACTAGTATAACAAAACGATCGAAAAATAAAAAACACTTTAGAGATTTGAAAAGTATTCGAAACAAATTCAATATTGATAGATGACAAACTGTAATTTGCAACACTAAAGTGAGGAGAAGAGATCTCAGACTCCTTGAAACTTTTAACAAAAAAGTAAAAAAAAACTTGTGAGCAAATAATTTTCAAGCTTCTGCTAAAGTCTGTCCAAGCAAAGAAAACATTCTCTGTCAAGATGGGAAAATGACTCTAGCTCAGTCAATATTGCTTCAAAAATTATGAATTTGCTTTCAAATTGCAAATCAGAATGTTTCCTACAATAATTTGAGACCAAATGTATGATTTTTGAACCAATATTGACCGAGCCGGAGCCATTTTACCGTCTTGTCAGAAGGTCTTCTTTGCTTGGATAGACTATAACAATGGAGATTCCGAAATCACTCAAGTGCAACTTGAAGTTTCCAGACAAGTTGGCGAAGTTAGCAACTCGAGTCAGACACACGTGTGCGAAATTTTACTCGACCAACTTTTTCAAGAAAAGTGCAAGAAAAGCGCGCTGAAGTGATGAAATTCAGACACCTCGTAGCCACTTCAACATCAATTTCAACACGCTCCAATATCAGCGTCAACTTATTGAAAACTGAATCAACCTTCAATTGAATAAAAATTGAACCATATCCTGAGGCGTTAATCAAAAGATTACTACTGCTTAGTCTACTGCTTAGTATGAAAACATGGAGAATTAAATTGAATTGATAATTTATTATTGAATATAATATCTTGGAGAAAGATTTTAATTATTGAAATTTTCAAAAATGAAGATTTTTCTTCACGTTCTCAGACAACAAAAACCAAAGTATCTAATTCAACTCTATCATAATTTCCCAAAGTTGAAATACACCAGTATGAGTTCTAACAAGGCTATGGCCTTAAAAATGACAACTATGTACAGTAGGAAAGTCGGTTGATTTGAAAGCATTGAAATAATTTTCAAATTAGCTATTTCAATGGATGTGTTTATTGAGTGCGTTCTCACACTTGACTTGCTGCAAATCATTAGAAATATTTGTCTATTTTCAATATTTCAGCTATTTTCTAACACACCCCAGTACACAAAACAAAGCTAACTCAATAAGAAAAGATTCATGATCATGATCATATTTCAGGAAAAGTATACTTAAAATAGAGAAAAACGAAGTCAACATGCATGATTTTCACCATATTTAATACTCTCATAGACGTACTGTGCAGTATCACCATTTTATCAGGCTAGGGCATTCTATTGAAGAGATTTATGATTTCAATCCATTAATTTTTCAAAGCAAGTGAAATTGATAATCATTGTTTCCAGATTGACAGAAATATTTCAATTATGAATAATCCAAGTTACTCTCTGAGATACCGTTAAAGCTAGCAAATGCCGTTGGTAAGAATTTCGTAATGGTTTGATTATGAGGAAGTTTTGAGGAGGTCTGAATTTCCATGAAATAACCATTATATCCTCAGACTTGGGACAGGTTTTAACTGTAACAAGCCCCCTGAACCAGTTTCATTGAAGATCTTGTACGGTAGGTATTTAATTTTCATAATTTTATTTCTTGTTACAATAACACGGAAATTAAAAATATTTAAAAGTCATCGATTATCAAATAATGGAAAATATCAATCAACTATTTGATATTTAAAATTTTAATAATTAATATTATACAATAATGTATATTTTTGACGAAATGAACTCATTCATTCATTCACTCATTCAACTACAAGAAAAATAAAAATAAATCCTAGTCCCCAACAAGCGGGAAGCAATATTTTTGTTTGAGTATTTAGTATAAGTAGAATAAAAGCCTTTTAAACTTATGACAATTATTTTTGTAACCAGATTATTGTTTTGTAAAGGAACAATTAACTGATATCTGTGGGTTAGTTTATGAGTAGATTGTAGGAAGCTTTTATCAATCCTCAAAAAATCAATTCTACAAAGTCAGACATCTGATAACAGATAGGTTATCAATGAACTTTGAAAATAAAAAACGGTATCTCAACTAACATCTTCCAACAATTATTGGTTTGTAGCTTTCAAAGAGTTTAGTGATTATTTTTAAAATTGACAATATAACTCCAAAAATACAACTGGTGTTCGAAAATAATTATGAACTATTATGTCAATAGTTAACAATAATTATATATAGTAGATAAATTAACAATTATTCATAGTTTTATTATATTCGGGAGTGGGAATTTGTGGTTTTGAAATAGTGAATATCAACACAACTTTTTAAAAATATTTTCATGAAAATAAGTAAAGAAGACAATCTCGACATTTTTCTGTGTTTTCACCTATAATTATCGTTGTAATGTATCTTATAAATGAATTATTTGTATGAGTGATACACAAAATTACTGTATATATCTATGAATGAAGAAAATTAAATACTTAACCCTTGAACTGATTCAATAATAATTTATGAATGAAAAAAACAACATCAATAAACCACAGGGAAATCCTGTACAGGAAAAATTTTTTGTATTCTTGCCGCTTGTAATGAATAGTACATTATCTACTTTAATCACAATAGTACCGCACAAGGAAGTGTCAAAAGCAATAGCAAGCAATTATATTGGGCACACCATACAACCACGCGCCCTCAATCGAGGCTACAAAGCGGTACCTCATAGTAATGTATGTGGAAGAAATCTAGATATATCTATACTTTACTATATATATATCTCATATGCCAGTCTACGCACTCACACATTCTCACAAATACATTCTGACACTCTCACACAAACTACAGTGACTGTATAATCTGATTTTACAGTTTCTGTAACACAATGACAGTCCATCGAAGGCTTGTTTCTCTTGCATGTCTTACTTGTATCTTACATGTCTCTTATTTGTTTCTGATTCAATCAGTTTAGCCTTGACTACTCTCCTCTTATCTTATTATTCTACACTTTTTATCTAGTTTTCGAAGTATTCATCAATCACACATCTTAGCTTCTAAATTTCTTTGTTGTCCTCTCACTTAAAGCTCAGTCTTCTTATCCTCTGTAATGCATTACTCATAGAGGTGTGCATATTTTTATTAGTCTATTTTAATTTCTATTCAAGATATATTGCATCAAGTTCAAAAATTGATGATTTATTATCTTCTATCTTTCTTTCTTTTTTTCAGTAACTTATCTTTTTTCTCTAGAGCCAAACACTTCTCAATTCTTCAATTTCCTACAAACTTCTGCAACTTTTTCTCTTGTCTCTTTCAACTTGTCACCGCAATGTTGCTTATTTCAATTTTATCTTTCTCTTCTTCCTTCATTTACCTCATTCTCTTCTTCCTCTACTTTCATTTTCATATTGTTCCCTACCACCTCACCATTATCCTCATTGTATGGCAAGTTTTCTCATTCTTCTTCATAATTTTTCTTCTCAAACTCCTCAATTTTAATTCAAAATCCCTTGAAAGTTGATGATATTCTTTCTAACTCTTCCTACTTATACCATTGGCGGCTCGTGCCCACGAAACAGGTGAAGTGCCCGTATCTTTTACTGTACAGCACTTCACATATTTCGTGGGCACGAGCCGCCAGTGACTTATACATCGCCTCATTCTTCTCCTTCTATTTGTCATAATCTCTTCCTAGTACTGAGAGAGTTGTATTTTTTCTCCACTTTTCCTTAACCGTTTCCTTGTCATTCTACTTCCACTTACCATGAGCTCTCTCCTCAGTCTTCCGACTCTGGCGCATTCCTTACATACCAAACTTCTTCTTCTTCCTCCTCCTCTCCTTCGTTATCATCCTCTTCTCCTTATTCTTCTTCCTCGTCATCATCATCTTCTTCTTCTTACTCTCCCTCTTCGTCACTGTTCTGTCCAGTATAATGCCTAAGCTCTTAACAGCAGGACATAGTAGTTAACTATACATATCTATAGTCAGAATTCCATCTAAAGTTCCCATCTCAATATAGCCAACTAAGTGCCTACAGCCAAATACCACTTGGAGTAATAAGTAACGCTATATATAGCCAAGCAAAGAAGACATTCTGGCAAGATGGAAAAGTTACTCAGCTTGATCAATATTGGTTCAACAATCATTAATTTGGTCGCAAATTGTAGATCAGGATGTTTCCTACAACTTGATACGAAATTTATAATTGTTGAGCCAATATTGACCTAGCTGGAGTAATTTTCTCATCTTGTAAGAATGTCTTCTATGCTTTAACAGACTATACCACACCTAATGAGATAGTGTACTGTTCCTCTAACTATAAATGACTCAGCACTTTCGAATCTACAGTTTATAACATTGTTGTAGTGTTCTAGGCAAGATCCGTATTTCACATTAAATTTATTGAAAATACGCAAAAATTTTCCATTATTCATTAATTTAATCCATTGCAATAATATAATAGAGAATAAGAAACAATTTTTCGCCAGAAACTTTTCAATTTGGATTAAAATGTTCAAATTCAGGTTTCGCTTCTTACCATTCACACAATTTTTACTCTAGAAAAATACAACTACAAAGTAATATGGAAATACATTATATACTATGTATATGGAAAAATGATAAATTTGAAAATCAGGATGGTTGTTGTAAAAGTCAAGTAAACATTTTAGAATTGGAAATATTCCCAATCTAGTTGAAGCTTTAAAATTTTCAAATTATTCACAGAAAACCCTGAATGGAATAGTAGACTTAAATAATAAACATAGATTTGTACCATTCTGAGTAGGCTATATAAATAAATAGCCTACTTTGCAATCACTATTTTATTGTTAAAATAGTAGGCCTAAATGAATAAGTATTATTATTCAGTATTTTTTGTAAATAAATGAATAAATAAATATTATTCTCTTTTAAAAGAGCTGGTAGGCCTAGGCATTTCATGGGCTGTTGAGCCAGACATACATTTAAAAGAGCAAACCCTTATAACGGAGGACCAGACTATCATGAATTCCTATCTATAGTTTTGACTACTCAGACTGTATATTTATATCGACTTTTCATACAGAATCTATAGTATATACTATTCTTTTCTGGGTGTGACTGCAGCCCACAAATAAAATTCAAGTTTTTGAATGCTCACTTCTGACCGATTGTTTTATGCAGTGTACATAATTATTATATCTCTATTCATTCAAACAATAGCACGTAACTATTGTTTGAAAGATTGTAAATATTCAAACAATAGCAAGCTACTATCATTTGCAACATGTAAATAATAGTAGGTTCCATTGTTTATATTTGAATGATCTATATTGATTAGAATTACATATTTAAAAAGTATGCCAAAGGTGTATAGGGGTCGCATATGGGTAGTATCAGTGAATAAACTAATAAACTACAACTTTGAACTTCTTCCACAAATGCAATGCATGCTAGGAAATAGGACATAATGTGAAAGTCAACTGTCAATCACAAGTTCACAATACTCATTTCTGTCTATAGTCTCTCCAAGCCAAGAAAACCCTCTGACAAGATGAGAAAATTACTCCAGCTCTGTCAATATTGGTTTAAAAAATATTGATTTGGTCTAAAATTGTAGATCACAATGTTTCCTACGATTGAGATCAAATAGATAAATTTTGAACAAATATTGACCGAGCTGGAGTCATTTTCCCATCTTGCCAGAGGGTCTTCTTTGCTTGGACAGACTGTATCTATAATGGCCACTAAGTGGAGCCTCAGTAGTTACCGTTCTGTAAAATGTGATTCCGTTAGTTATTACCCATTCTTACCCATTGTTCAATACTGGAAATCTAATCTATTCATTCGGTTGTAAATGTATCCTTACAAGTCTTGGAAGATTCCGGAACAGATACCGTCTGTGAGTACTTAAAGGAATTAAAAGGATTGTAGCCTTTCCTCATAAGTAAGATTGAGATTGTGAGATTGAGTAATTTCATAAAATTTCATCCATTTATAGATGCACTAATATAATATTATCAAAATAAATTGGATTTATTTTTTGGAGTTTTAATTATTTCTTACACAATGTCAGATACCAATAGTCTAGTTTATTCATGAAGTTGGGAATTCATCCTCTCAAGGTTTGTTGGCTATCGATCCACCATAATCTACTGGTATTTTATCGTTCAAAACTTACTGCCAGTGGAATGGAGTGTAGTAGAAATAAGCTAATATTTTTGAGAGGGTTTCCATAAGTGGGGCTTTATTTATAATCCATGTACCATAGAATATGGAATAAGTTCCAAACCCAATCTACATACAATTTCTGTTGAATTCAATAGACTATAACTGTTATTGACGACCCCTCGAAAATAATAACTATAATAATATAATAATATTCATGTTGAACTACATCAAAGTATAAAATGTAACCCTTCAAATTTCTCATTACAAATGTCCACCAGCAATTTGTCGATAAATGGCTCTCCTTACATGAAAATTTCCCATCTTGGATACCCCATACAACAAAACTCGTCCCTCGGAAGTATCAAAACCAAAACCACCAATTTTCCCCAAATTCGTGAGCCAGGTTTTATCAATGATCTACGAATACAGAATAACTACAATTTTCGTAATTAGGTTTTCATCGTTCCATGATTCACATTCATGAACTACAAACTACTGCTTTCCGCTCCATATCTCGCAATGGTCTCGAAACCCAAACAAAATACTCTTCAAAGTACGGAGCTACCCCTTCTGTTCTTACGCTTCTACGTTCTACCGTAGAGCAAGATTTTTCTCAATTCAAAACACTATTTCAGGCACACGAAACTCACTTCCTCAAATTTCAAATAATGTAGCACTTTTTTCTCATTTCAGATGGATGAAAACAGTGGTATGTTTGTATGTTTAACAAACTATTTGCTCGATTCAATACTTAATTTCAGATCAATGAAATGGAAATCCCTTTAAACAAACTATTTTTTGAATTCAATGCTCCACTTCAAAAGGATGAAACCCTTTTAAAAATATATTTTCTCAATTACTCTAGGACATGGCTCGCCATAGTGGAGTGGGTCAATTCCCATTAAAAAAAGGAAACATGAAGTCACAGTCATCACACGTTAGAAATTTTTGCATTATTTTTTATTTGTTTTTATTATTGTATTATACGTTATGTATGTATTTTTTTCTGGAAATAAAATTTATTTATTTATTATATTATTCAAGACTAATTCAAACTCTATTCCAGATGGATGAACGATGAAACCCTCTACGTTCTACCACTGGCGGCTCGTACCCATGAAACAGGTGAAGTGCTCGTATCTTTTACAGTACAGCACTTCACCTGTTTCGTGGGCTCGAGCCGCCAGTGCGCTCTATCCGAATTCCCAACTAGATTCAGTAGATTACATGTGCCGAACTGAACACGCATGTTCTCAGAACTGAAGCTCTATAACAAAATAAGTCCAATACAACCCAACGTAAGTCCCTATAAGTCCCGAATAGGCTTGATTTATCAGAATTTGAGCTTGTATTAAACACTGCCACTTGTCAGTCACATCCGTTTCTCAAATTCAGAAGCGAACTTAATTGATCAAACTATCACAGCCTCAGTAACTGTTACGGTTAACAATCGCTAACACAGTTCCCAGTATCCACTCCAAATGTAAGCTTAACGATAACCAATATTAAATTATCACAGCCTCAGTAACTGTCACGGTTACCAATCACTATCACATTTTCCAGTAGCCATTCAGAATAAGAGCTGGATTGAATGTAGTGATGGCTCGTTGGAGTAACTGATAACTCGCCGGTCTGATAATATGTGGTTCCAAGTTCGATTCTTGAATGGGGAACAATTCCTTGACCACAGCGTGATCACAGCGCTGCCAAATATTCACGTATTTACACACAAGAAATTTCCACCTTGTCCACTGGTGACTCCGTGACTCGTACCCATGGAACAGGTGAAATGCTCGTGCTTGTATCTTCTGAATGATCTTTGATCAAATGATCCCTGGTCTAATGATCTTTGATATTTGATTGAATGATCTTTGATCAAATGATCTCTGTTCAAATGATCTTTGATCAAATGATCTCTGATCAAATGATCTTTGATCAAATGATCTCTGTTCAAATGATTTTTGATCAATTGATCTTTGATTAAATGATCTCTGATCGTTGATCTTTTATCATCGATCATTGATCTTTGACCAAATCTCTTTCATCAAATGATCTCTGATCAAATCTCTGATCTTTGATCATTGATGTTTGCACTTTGATCAAATGATCTATGATCAGGTGATCTTTGATCAAATGATCTTCGATCTTTGATCTAATAATTTAATCTTTGAAAACAGATTTAGGCTACTTTTCTATGTATTCTACATGAATAGAATGATTGAATATGAATCTCACTTCTTCTCTCAAACGTCTCCCTCACTTATAGGGTAAAAGACGTTGGAAATTCGAAAAAAATATTGAGAGTAATGTTTTCATGCATTTATTTGAAAATTCCCATACTCTGTTAAGAGTATCTGGGAGGCTATTAAAAACACTTCATTCCATGTTTATTATGAAATAGGTGTGTCCAAGAAAAGTAGACATTCTGGTAAGATGGGAAAATGACTGCAGATCGATCAATATTGCTTGAAAAATTTGGTCTCACATTGTAGAAAACATTCTGATCGACAATCGAGACCAAGCTTTTCATTCTTTACCGAGCTGGAGTCCTTTCCCCATCTTGCCAAAATGTCCTCTTTGCTTTGAACGGGGAACAATTCCTTGACCACAGCGTGATCACAGATACTGCCACCGTATCTTTCAGGGGAGACGTAAAGCCGTCGGTCCTGACTGCCTGTAAAACAGTCACCATCTCTCATTATCACCCCTTTCATTACCCACGCACATGCTTAAAGCACATGTGGACATCACTCTCAGAAAATTACATTCATATTCTTGAAAAAACAGATCTAAAAAATTTTCACGGTTATCAATCACTATCACTATTCATAGTACCTATTCAAAATGAGAGCTTAATGGTAAAACATACAACAAAACCAAATTATCACACTTCTCAGTAGCAGGTATAATTTGTCCAAGCAAAGAAGACCCTCTGGCAAGATGGGGAAATAACTTGAACTCGGTCAATATTGGTTCAAAACTTATCAATTTGATCTCAAATTGTATGAAACAATTTGATCTACTATTAAGACCACATTTATAATTTTTTAACAAATATTTACCAATCTGTAGTAATTTTCCCATCTAACCAGAGGGTCTTGTTTGCTTGGACAGACTATAACAGCTATCATAGATCTGTTCTTAGTTCTCATGATAGATCCAGCATTACAGTCGCAAGTCTGAAATAGAGATTCCCTTCCAGATACAGCATTACTGGTGCGAGTCTGAATTGGAGAGACCCTATCAACGTTTCATCAGAACAGTAATAGCCTGAGTTCACGCACCCCTAGAACCCTACAGATTACGTGTTAATTTCAAGGAATTCAATGGAAATCGGAGACACCAAACAGGTTATGATGAAGGCAGCGGAATGAAGATAATTCAGCGTTAGAACATCGCCCGGTATAGCCTGTCAAAGCAAAGAAGACATTCTGGCAAGATGGGAAATAGCCTCCATTTCGTTCAATATTGGTTCAAAAATAATGTATTTGGTTTCACATTTTAGAAAACATACTGATCTACAATTTGAGACCAAATTGATGATTTTTGAACCAATATTGACTGAGTTGAAGTCATTTTCCCATCTTGACAGAATGTCTTCTCTACTTGAACAGACTATATCATTAGAACGGATTGAATTCGGGCGAAACTGAGTAATTTTAGGTTAGGTTCGCGCGCTAAGGTAGAGACAAAGAGTAAACAAGATGAAAGAAGAAACTGAGAGTGAAAAAGAGGAAGAGAAGACTGATTTGGAGTTGAGAAAGAGTGTGTGAAATGAAATGAAAGAGAGTAGGATGGAAAAGAGTAAAAGAGAGAATGAGGGAGTGAGAGTGTGAGAAGGGAATCTCGCGTGTTCGCTGACATTCAGCTTCGAAATCACGTCTATGATGATTGATACAGTTACATTCTACATTATTATAATGGGAATGGGATGCTATTATTTTGAAAAATTGACTAATTTTCTGAGGAAACTTACAAGAATTATATTTTTCTACATTATTATAATTATGTATCAATAACATCATAGGTAATAATTATTTTGAATTAAAATTTTCAATTATCGTTGAATATTCAGGAATATTTTTGATCAGCAAACGCCTGTTCTACCATTCCTTAATAGTATATTTGTAATAATATAGAGAAATAAAATGTAAAAAGTCACAAATACAATTTGAATGTACAATGAGACAAATTTTAAAACTCAAAATAGCCACCAATTTTATGTGAAAAGGTGATATAATCTGTCAAACATTCATGGATTTCAAACTCCAAAAAATTAATACTCCAAGAATATCCTATCTAGTCATAAAATATCATCAACCACTAGCGAATTAATTCGTGATGATTGACAAACATGATTTTGATGGAAATCCTTATTATATTGAATAATGCTTTTGAAATCATTAAAAATAAAACTTTTCATCATCGATTATCATTAAACTATCTTCTCAAATAAGCAATTACAACGCACTTATAATCAAGAAACTTTGAACCTCAACTTTTCCTAAATTTCATTAGAGATTTCATCGTTCGTTTCCAGAGAAATTTCTTCATATCAGATAGATATCACTGGATTAGTAAATAGTTACTGCAACAAAGCTCATCATTTCTAAAACTAAAACTTCAAACAACCCAACAAAAGTTTGAACTTTTCATCAGCTCTACAAGTTTCAGTTTTTCTCACGACCCGGATTAGTGGCCGTTTGGTCTGCAGATGTTACAGTCTGTCCAAGCAACGAAGACATTCTGGCAAGATGGCAAAATTACTTCAACTCTGTCAGTATTGTTTCAAATTTATTGATTTGGTCTCACAATGTAGAGCAAAATGTTTACAATAATTTGAGACAAAATTTATAATTTTTGAACCAATATTGACCGAGCTGGAGTCATTTTCCCATCTTGCAAGAATGTATTCTTCGCTTGGACAGACTATACCTTCGCAGAAGCACTAATTAAATCATAACAGTTCATCTTCACTTTTTTCCCAGGACTTGAGTTTTTAATGATAACCTGCTCTGGGAAAAAAGCTAACACAACTACTATAATATAGTCAACTACAGGCCATTCAAACTGAACTAACTCCACTTTATTAGACTTCTTAACAAATGCTTACTTAGTTCTTGCTTTGGTAGTTAACGAGTGGACAAATAATGTTATGTTATTTTAACCAAATTATTCTAGTTATTATTTTGTTACTTCAACCAAATAGTATTTGGTTATTATTTTGTTATTTTTGATTATTTTAACCAAATAGTATTTGGTTCTGATCACACCACTATAGAAAAAATTAATTTATCAAGTCAACATATATTTTTTATAATATTCAAGACTGCATGAGTATTGAGTATGCTTCAAAATAAACAATATTTGCTAGATTTCCTGAAAGATGGGAATGATCGTGCAATGAAGTGACAAAAATAAGTAGAATTTTGTAGGTGTGTAAACAATTTCGTTGATAATAATAGAGACACATAAAGTTTTTCAAAACAGAAGAAGAATATGGATGAATTATTATTGATTGTTACAACGCTAGACGAATAAAATAACCAATGCTCTGTGATATTTCAATTCGGAAAGGTCGAATTAAAAAGATGCTCAAGATTAGCCTTAACCTTTTGCAAGTTGAAGAGCATTCCTTTTAAAGCATTAGACAATGACGAATTACATTATAGTTCAGAGAGTTTGTATCCTGTACTGTTTTTTTTTTAGTTACTAATCTTTGCCATTTTCAAGAGATACACATTACTTCTCAACTTTGACATTACGTTACTGTATTGAGCATAGTACTATCAACTATTAATCATGAGACATCCTCCACTGATTCGAAAATTTCACTTTTCATTCATTTATTTATTTTGAATCCATTACGAGAAATATGAATAAAATTTCAAGTTTTGCATAATTTAATATTCAATAATGTTTTGCTTTATTTCCGGCACATGGTTCTGGAGAAATAATAAAAAACAATAATTTTATAAAGTAAACATAATATTTCTCACCATATTATCATAGAAAAAATTCCGTCGTTATTTTAATAACTCAAACTATCAAGCCAACTGATTTGAACTATCAAGCCAACTCACAGAATTTGATAAATGGATATAGAAATTTGATATTTGAATATAGAATGATGGTACACAGGATCCAATGTATATCCTAACTTTATCGCGAAAATTCTCCCTCATCCTTTATCACGAATTAATACTATAGTATAGAGGTTTATCGAACTTTGATGAGTGCAATAATTACAGTTCAGAAAATATTAGTGATAAATTACGCCAAAAGTGATACATCCAATATTGAGAAAATCTAGGTTGATTTTGAAACGTCATACCAGTTTAAAAAACCTGCAGTAATGTTTATTATTTAATATTGATGAATCTAGTCCATGAGCTATAAATACATGCCAGTTACTGTATTGAATACGTTAGGTATTCAAAGTATGTCTATATTTGGCCTGCTGTTAATTTTGTGACTTATTAATATTTTAGAGGCATGCCTGCAAACACAGAGAAGCTAAGATATAGCTTCTCTGTGATGTAACTCAAAGTTAACAGAATATGTCATTTTCTAATGAATGTAGTATCTTAGCTGTAAAATATGTCCAATAAGTTGTCATTCTCTCAAATTTATTGTCAAAAGGTGGTTCAATGAATCATTCATTTTATTGCATGGCTAAATTAAATTTTCACTTCTCTATTTTAATGGCGGAGTTTGAACAGTAGTTTTTGATAAAAAGAAGAGCTGTTATCACTGTTTAGCATAACTTACTTATAAAACCACAAAGAATTGATAAGAATGCATTATTGATAACACAGGTCAGGCTGCCATCAAAACAAAATGACTGGTGATGGGGAGGTAGAAAGAGATACGATACATAAATACATTGCTATAATTCTGATACAATATAGTTTTGTTTTTCATTCAGCCTATTTATTAGCCATTAAATTTACATTCAACCCTTGATAAGATGACAACTGAGTTGAAAAATAAAAACTTTCGTTTCGTTATAGAACAACCAGTTAGAATAGAAAGAACTCGAGAACAACAAAGCAGATGAAGGCTTCTGGAAATTTAAAAGAAAAACACTTACTTACTCGTTACAACGAGAACTACTCATCTCCCTTCATATTTTCAATGTCATAATTCTTATTTCTTCAGTTTCTTCCATCTAGAATTCTTGGAACATAAAGAAGGAGAATCATAACAAAAAATTGTTATGAACTTGAATTATTATTCAACAATGAACATTAAAAACTGCCATAAACAAAAACATTGCTATTGTTAAAGAAACTCTGCTGATACAGTACTTTGACATTCGACCTTGACAGCCAATAGGATTTATTTTGACTTTTTCATAAGATATTTTCATGGTCACTTTCAATATCCAATTCAGTTATCAACAGCTATGAGTATAATCCTCAACTGAAATCTTATCAAGTATGGCACTGATAAGATTGATACCAATCGAACCCAATCCTATTAAAACCCGTTGAGACTGCAATGGATGTTACATTTGGGAAAGAAGAATCTTGGACAAATACCCACGCACAGACTTGGAGCCCATGTGGGCATCACCCAAGGTTCTATATATGAACCTTGGGCATCACCCTCAGAAGAATGAATGCCTGTTGATTCTTCCCTTATCATAATGTATGAGTTATTTTAAACTTTCACACTTTGTTGAAACATGTATTCCTACTTATTTATTTTATTAGGTAGGCTGTATTTTTCAAAACCTCTATTTATTTCTATTTTTGAAATACAGTACTGCAATAAAATTCTGTACTTTACTGTACTGTACTGTGTACTGTACTGTGATACAGTACTGTAATCAAATTCGTACTGCATTTAAGACAGCCGATAGCTATGTACTTTCGGATAAAGAGGTAGTCAGTTGATTACAGAGATCAGAAGAAAAAATATTTTTTAAAATATTGATATCAAATACTGTATGTATCTATTAATGGGTATTAATAAAGAAATATAAAAAAATATATTATACCGGTATCAAATAATGAAAATTGATTAATAAATGAATTACTATTTATTCTGTAGACCTACTTCCTATTCTCTATTCTCAGGCTGATTCCTACAACTTATGAATTTCCAGAGAATCAAAACATAAACATTTCAAGTTTAAATGAAAAGATTCATAAGCTTATTATGAAAAGACAATAATATAAGTTATTGTCAAACCATTGATTTATTAGAACGAAGATTGATAACGGTGTAGCAAACGAAACGCGTAGCCTACCTCGATTTCTAATAAATCAGTGGTTTGATAATACAGTATTTTGTGTTTTTATCTCTCCATTTGATATGGATAACTATCACCTTCACAACAACTTATATAAGTTAAACAATATAACAAATATATAATGAAAGTTTTATAACATATAATAATTTATGAACAATTGAGCATATCAAAAACTACATCTACAACAACCACAACAGGACCACAACACTCACCTCAGCTGAAACCCGTAGCAACCGTTGAACCGATGTTAATCCAAAACTTGTCAATCTTCCACCGCAAATACTCTCCAAAAGGCAACAACAATCTGCTCGTCCAACTACCAACACTGTAACAAAACGTAGATTCCAAAACTTTATCACACCAACACTTCTCTCAATTCAATCGCTAATAATAATATGATTTTTCTCGATGATTACAGCATCACCTACTCACACAAACACACTACCTCGCGCTGATTGGTTTCAGAAATGGTTGTTGAGGATTGAAAATCGAAAAATTCCACAAGAACTACACGCAACCAACAACAAACGATGACTGGGCGCGACAAAGGCTTGGCTAGTCGTCGCGGACCAGCTTTCCCCCTCCCCCCCCGCCAACCTACAACTCGCCATTCTACTGTATCGTTGCCGAGACCGACTACATCATAGTTACTATTACTATTTACACTGTAGCCGGGACTACAGGTAACAGCTCGGGTATAGCTATCAGCACTGTAGCCGGTGCCGAGCTCATGCCACGATGCCGCTTCGACAGCAATAGTATGTCCAAGCGAAGAAGACCCTCTGGCAAGATGGGAAAATGACTCCAGCTAGGTCAATTTTGGTTCAAGAAGTATCAATTTGATCTCCAATTGTAGGAAACGATTTGATCTACTATGAAAGACCACATTCAGAATTCTTAAACGAATATTGACCAAGCTGGAGTCATTTTCCCATCTTGCCATCTTGTCTTCTTTGCTTAGACAGACTGTACCAGCTGGCAACATTGCTCGCCTCTACCTGTGGAACGTGGTACGGTCTGGTCTAACAAAGAAGACATGATGGCAAGATGGGAAAATGACCACAGCTCGGTCAATATCACTTGAAAAATTATGAATTTGGTCTCAAATTGTAGAGCGCAATGTTTTCTACAGTTTGAGACCAAATTGAAGATGTTTGATACAATATTGACCGAGCTGACGTCATTTTACCTTCTTGCCAGAATGTCTTCTTCTTCTTTTCAGACTCGTGTTAGTAGTAGACGAAGAGCGATAGGGCAGGAATGTGGGACAAAGAATCAGAGAGTGAAGTAGAATTACGGAGAGAGAGTATCAAAGATGATAAAGGTTGTGGATGAAGGATGGATGAGGACGTTTGCGGTTTTCGTTGGAGAAGAGGAGGAGGAAGTGATGAAGAAAGGGGAGGAGCAAGAGAAGAAGCAGGAGGAGAAGGAGTAGCAGGAGATGGAGAAGGAGAAAGAGAAGGTAAAGGAGAATGAGGAAGAGGAGGAAGAGGAGGAGGAGGAGGAGGATGAGGAGGTGGTGGTAGGAAGTGGAGTGGGGGAAAAGAAGAAGAAGGAGAAGAAAAAGAAGAAGAAGAAGAAGAAGAAGAAGAAGAAGAAGAAGAAGAAGAAGAAGAAGAAGTAGTAGTAGAAGAATAGAAAAGATGAAGAAGAGGTGGAGTGGTGGAGAACGATGATAAAGAGAAGTAGAATAAAGTAGAGGTAAGATTATGTTGAAAGAGATAAAGCAATAGAAGTAGAGAAATGTGAAGAAATCGATAAATGGAAGAATTAGGAGAGAAGGTTAAGAAAGAAAAAACCGATGAGTGGGAGGAGGAGAAGAAAAAAAATAGGGAGAAGAAGTGGGAAAAGTAAAATAATAGGAAGAAGGAGTAGAAGAAGAAAAATAATAGGGAGAGAGATGTTGGAGAGACGAAGTAATGAAGGAGGAGAAGAATCAGGAGAAATCAAGGAATGACAGGATAAGAAGAGCAGGTTCAGGATGAGAGAACCTATAATGAGGAGGAGGAAAAGGAGTAGGAGGAGGAGGAAAAGTAGGAGGAAGAAGAAACTGATGAGGGGGTGGAAACAAACAATAAGATCAGGTGATCAGTGAAAAATTGAAAAAGTAACAGAAATAGGAGAATGATGAGATTTGTAAGAAGGTTCGAGAAAAAATAGATAGATAAATGCCTTTATTTTCCGCTTAGTACAACATAAGTGATGTGGGCGAAGTTGAGGCACAAGAGCCCCCTCTTCCACTTAACCCACAAGGAAGAAGGATGAAGAGGAGGAAATGGAATGGTTAACGTGGAGAGGAAATTAAAATGGGTAAGTTAACTATTGCGGGATTTATTAAGTGAATTACAGTATTATGAAGAATGAATTATTGAGTACTGATAATGAGAATAAAAAAGTAGATATGAATAGAGAGTAGAGATATGAAGAAAAAAGTGAATAAATAACGTAGAACTGCTGATACAGAATTATATGAGAAGCTAATGTAAAAAGGATAACAAGAAAGGAAAAGAAGGGACGAGCAGGGTGGAATGGAAAATATAAAAGGGGATTGATAAAGAGCAAAAAGTGACAGACCGATGACTGGAAGAAGAGGAGGAATAAAGAAAAAAGAAAAGTGGAAGAGCAAGCGAGAAAGAAGATAATAAAACTAAATGAGAGATAACAAAAGAACAGCATACTGAAGTGTATACCTGAAAAGGATGTTTTAAGTTATAGAGAGGAAGCTCAGTTCAACAGGTGGACACACAGAAAGTAAAATTGTATTTTATCGGATGGTTGCATTCAGTAAAATTCTACAAATTATTTGACACCATTGAATTGTTATTCAAATTCGTAATTGTGACAAAAATGCTATTCCTATCAAGGAAGAAAAATATTAATTTTTCCAAGAAATCTCAATATTTCATGGTAGCCTACGTAAGATTAACATTCAATTCTATATTCATAGAATATCAAATTATCACTCTCAGGATGAAAACAACATTAATTTTACTCTTGTCTCGTTGTCTTGAAGATGAAAAGTGGTGACAGAGAATGATCAACAGAAACAGAACTATGTAATGAATGCTGAGTATCATAGGATGCTAATAAGATGGTACATTTGTATCTTTCTTGCATGAGCTTTCCTTCTTGGAATCTTCATAAAATTGATAAGAGCAGTCACGTCATCAATGCCTGGAGACAGCCAAATAACATAGTGATGATGTCCAAAGATAGATAGTATATTCAGTGATAATACAGCTTACAGCTAGGTAGTATCCAGACGTGAGCGATAAAGAGTTAAAGACTGATTAAAAATAATAATTCCGTCATTATTAACGGTATTACTTCCAACCTTTAGAGATTAGGTTAGGTTACTGACAGAGTGACTGCTATCACTTGACGTAGTATCACCTACACTGTCAATCAGTTGGTCCGGGAGCTAACGTAATGACCTCTCTTGATAATACGACTCTAGAATTACAAAAAATCTATATTTGTCATTTATTTTTTCAAATTCCTGGGAAAAGACCACCAAAAATATTCAAAACTTCTTCTGAAAAATGAGCTTGCCTAATTTCTCCAGAACTTCTATGTTTGCAATATCATTGGCTGAAATTATAATTAATAATATTATGGCAATTCTACATTTTGGCTGGTATTATGACAACGTTATTCATATACGAGGACATTGGATAAATTCATAACATACTCACAAAAAAAGATTACTCAACTTTTTTGAAATCAAGAGCTTTAAGCTACAGTAATACGATACTTTTCCTCATCCTGGTCTATTCTCCAAAATTTTCAATTTCCAAAGCCGATGAAGAATACCTAGTACCGCCTTCGGCATCTTTGATCTTTTACAGAATAATGAGTTTTATTAATTTCTAATTGGTTTATTATAATTATAACCAAACCAAATTTTAGAAGTTTTAAGCCTTATTATTTGTAGAAATTTTATAAACACTTCCAAAGTGTATTCCATCTAGTGTAAGGTAGGGGGGATGAAATTTCTGGTTCCCCCTCACCGTTAATCCGTGCTTACTATACAGATACTCTTCCATCACAATCCCATATTTATGCACAGGACACCCAAACTCAATACATAGGTATACCACTCTCACAACCCCATATCTAACACAAGACACCCAACTCTATCTATAGCTATACTACCCCATCCAACCTCGACAGCTGAGATCAAGGCTAGAATCCTTCTTATCAGAGTGACTTGGACACTACAGTCACCAGCCGTCTGTACAAGCAAAGAAGACATCCTGGCAAGATGGGAAAATGACTCCAGCTCGGTCAATATTCGTTCAAAAATTGAAAATCTGGTCTCAAGTTGTAGAAAACATTCTAAACTACAATTTAAGCCCAAATTTCTAATTTTTGAATCAATATTGTCCGAGCTGGAGTCATTTTCCCATCTTGTCAGAATGTCTTCTTTTATTGGACAGACTTGTACCAGCCGTCCGTCCATTTAACTAGTGGGATTTCCCAGCTGAAAGGATTAGCTTTGTGTCCGCTTCTATTTACGCTACTCACCTCCTCCTCCTCCTCCTCCTCCTCCTCCTCCTCCTCCTCCTCCTCCTCCTCCTCCTCCTCCTCCTCCTCCTCCTTACACACCCACTTACAGGGCTTTCTGCATCCCAAAACGCGATTGACAATTTCGACCAATAGAGACAGGTCCGTCTGCCTGCTCATCTAAGAAGATACTCCTCTGCAATACACTTTACATTGTACCGGCGTGTCTTCTCAGCTTGCGCGAACTTTATCCCTACAACTAATAGTGGTGTGCCTCTCTCAAAGCATTCAGAAACCAGATCAATGCACATGATATAATGACTGACTGACTGAATGACTGACTGTCTGACTGAGAGACTCCTCCAATTATACTTCCATATTTGACTGTAGTGAGAGCCCATTAGTAAGTAACCTCTGGATCTTGTGATGACGATTATGATGATGATGATTTGATGATACAATGATATACATACGATGATGATTTGGAGGTAGAATGATTACCATCATGAAGGTGGTAAAGATCATTGAAACCACAAATATGCATTTGGCTGGATTGCTTCCTATACCTACTCAAATGAAATAAATTGATGGGAAGTCACCAATGGATAATGGATGGAATTGGATACGTACAAACCACCTATAGAATACGTATAATAGTAGAATACGTACAAACCACTACTATTAGAATATTACAATAGATTACACTGTTTAATCAATCAGATGTACTGGAGAAAATTTATTGTTAGAGTATTTATTATTTATTAACTAAGAGTAATAATTTGACAAAAAATGAAAAAATTCATTTTCTGTGTGCTTATTAATTCGTTTAGCTGAAACAAATTTTGAAGTAGGAATTTTCGTAGGGAGCAGGATATTCTCAATTAGGATATTCAGATATTGCAGGATATTCAGTATTCTGAATACTGTGATTCACAAGAATACTTTCTTTCAAAACAGCTATAGCCTCAACATTAGGACTGAAGAACAACAATTTCCAACAAATTCTTCTCAGAAAGACATTAATCATTAGCGAAAAATTCATAACACGCAGGAAAACCGGGAAAACATGTTGGACAACCGTTACAAAAAGTTCAAAAATTAAAAGGACATTGTTTATAGTCTTTTTAGCAATGAAGACATTCTGGCAAGATGGGAAAAAGACTACAGCTTAACCAATATTAGTTCAAAATTTGGTCTAAAATTGTGGAAAACTTTTTGCTCTACAATTTTAGATTAATTTTTAAATTCTGAATCAATATTGACCAAGCTAAAATCATTTTCCCATCTTACCAGAATGTCTTCTTTGCTCTCACAGACTTTACAGTACTAAAATTACTTGAGTCTTCTAGCTCCCAGCTAGTTCGTATGCAAAACCAGTTCGAATTCGCCACTAAACAGATTCTCCCATTATTTGGACAAATAACGGTAGCACTTGTTTGCAACTGCAATTAGAGTTGAAGTACATGACAAGAAATAACTGAAGATTTTTGAAAACGTTATATTGTTTTCTTGGTACTAATGAAAGAAAACGGGATTTCGTCAGTAAGTAGAGAACACACATGCGAGTAGAATTATTGAAAACTAACCGGCAAGCTCGCTTCGCTCGCCTTATCCGTCTAGCAAGGGGGCTCCGGCAGTGACAACAGTGTCAATTAGACAAAAAAACTCGCTTGCCTGCAAATTCAACAGGATTAGCTTTGTTCATCATATCACTCAACAGGGTCGTTTGGGCTTATTTTTGATGACCTAAGATTCCTTTGGAATAGTTCTTCTATTACCTCTGCTCAACCTTGTTATGTGATTTCAACATATTTAGATCAATCATCTCTGCCAAATCTGCAAAGAAAACCTTGGAAAACCTGATTACTGGCGTTAACTCGAAAGGATTTCAAAATTTTCAAACACAAAATTTCAAGACTTTATCCGAACCTGTCCATCAAATTTCAATATTTCCTGCTAATTGGTTCTCAAAAAATCCAGAAGCACAGAAAAAAATATAAAAAATGCAAATTTTTGTCGTAGTTTGGAAAAATCCGTTTTTAGTTCGCGTCTAAACGTTCAACTGGACATGCCTGCCAAATTTGAACGTAATTTAATTGAGTAGATTTTTAATTCTGCTGATGAATCACCCAGTTGATGCCTTTTCGCTTTCATAAATATATACTTTGGAAATTAAATTATTTCTACTATACTTCGTTCTCTGCCATTGTATATTTATAATCCAATGCCAATTATAGTATAATTACAATCACATTAATCATAAACATGATTAGAATCAACACTGATTGCAGCGGCGTCTCTTCTCATCTTGTGCAAACTAAAATATCAATAATAAAAATATAATCTCAACTGGAGAATTCCTTACACCAAGTTGTCAAGAATGCAACTAGGAAAAGAATTTGGAATGCGCATGGACTTAGCAGTTATAGTCTGTCCAAGCAAAGAAGACCCTCTGGCAAGATTGGAAAATGACTCAAGCTCGGTCAATTTTGGTTCAAATATTATTAATTTGATCTCAAATTGTAGGGAAGAATTTTATCTACTAATAAGACACACATTTATAATTCTTGAACAAATATAGACCAAGCTGGAGTCATTCTCGCATCTTGCCAGAGGGTCTTCTTTGCTTGGACAGACTATACTATAGGTGTCTTCCTACCGAATGCCAAGATTGAGGTCGTTGGTGAAGGTCATTACTATTCAATAAAGCTACTAACCACTCTACCGTTATTACGTGTTGGTATTTAACATTATTCCGTGATGAAAATTCTATCACAGTCATTCCAAGCCTTTAATTTTGTCTATCCTAAATCCTTTTGCTAGATGGCAAACAGAACATACTGCCATTATATAAGTTATAAATTTAGTTTACTACCCAGCTTCTCATTTCAATTCGATATAATGTTTTTGTGATCAAAGTCTGCATATAATGTTGCTAAGGAATACAGAATTGCCCTCAAAAATGTAAAATTATCATACAATATTATTATAGGACCATTTCAAATCGGATTATATAGAAAAATCCCAAGAAAGGATTGTAGAAGTACTACTAAGGAAGAATCCTAGATATTTCCTCATGTTAAACAATTCGCATTATAATTCTAGTGTTATAATCACTTTTCAGAAGATCTCATGTGAATATTAATAAGAGCTTTTGTAAATTCATTGACATCTTAAAAATACATTTCACTAGAAAATTTAGAAAAATAGAAATTTCAACGAAATAACAGTGTATGACAAGTTTATGATGAGAAAGTATAAATTACATGAAAACCGAATTGAATTCAGTTTTAAATTCAAACAACAAATTTGATTCCATAGATAGGGAATGGTGATAATTATTATCAATTAAACTAAGCCCAATTATTCGCATATCTGCAGTGGAAGCCCATATCTGAAGTGGAAGGGCCTAAACAAAGAAAATAGCGAAGTTGCAGAGAAAATGTTTTTTTTTTGTAAGCTACGCCTTGGTGATCTGGTGATCTTTTTGAAATCAGAAGATACGATAGATGCTAGTGAAGAGGTGAAGAGAAGCTTTGAAACTTCATAACACTTTCTGATTCATCAAGACAAATATAACAGAGACATTAAGAAAGTTAAAGCAATCCCATTCATTCAGTATTCAGATTAAATGGTATCCAGTCAAAGTGTAGCAAAACAACACTGAAAAATTTGTTTCAAGTCATGAAAACCACGTTACTTTGAAGCACAAAGGATCACCACTACAGAATTCAACCAAACGAAATGTCCAGCGTTCTTATCAATTTGCTTCAACCGAACGAATAATTAAATTAAATTCCAAGCTCAAAGACAAACTTTCCCCGCAGTGTATTTAGCAACTGAACGATCTTTTGGTAGGGTCGCCGTATTATTGTATTTAGGGGCGGAACGATCTTTTTCCGTAACCTTTTCCCGCTCCGGTTTTGTCAGACAGTTTTTCCGCAAACCCTTTAATTGCGGAAATTTCCTCATCTCTGCTTATTGAAGCATGAGGATCAATTGCAATCACAATTCAGTCAGCTTTTGACGGTTAAACCGTATGGTGTGTTTGCGGTCAAGTCAATAGGACAGACCGCCGCCATTTTGGTTCTATTTCCTTTGAGGACAAACGTGGAAGGACATCGAATGCCAACAAGGATACAAACCAACGTGAACTGAATTTGCAAAAGCCAACAAACGTGCTTGCGCTCAAACTCATTTCCTCCACAAGACACACTAAACAGAACAGAACTGAATGTGCCACTTATTGACTATTTAGTCTCAAGTGAATTTGAGACATGTTGACTATAGTCTCGGTGGATTTATTTCAATTATTCGTTTATGCCATTTGACAGGACGTTTATGCCATTTGACAGGACGTTTCTACTTGAAATCACTTGAGTACAAAATGCACGCACTGAGGCAAAATACCCTTCAATAAACGAAAACCTGCAGAAATTAATCGTTGCATTTGTTTCTTGATAATTTTTACATCCCAAGCTCAAAGACGACCTCCTCCCCAGGAAGCTTTTGTATAGTCTAACCCAGCAAAGAAAACCCTCTGGCAAGATGAGAGAATAACTCCAGCTCGGTCAATATTGCTTCAAAAGATGTTGATTTGGTCTCAAATTGTATATCAGGATGTTTTCTACGATTGAGACCAAATAAATAATTTTTGAACCAATATTGAACGGGCTGCAGTCATTTTCTCATCTTGCCGGAGGGTCTTCTTTGCTTGGACCGACTATACAACACTTTTGTTTATGACAATATTGACAGACTGTTTCTACTTCAACTCAGTGTAATAGAACTCATTGTGAGGAAAATATACTTCACTGATGAAAATCTGTAAAAATTAGTTGATCTGCATTTGCTCTACTTATTTGTTCATGAGATTTGACAAGACAGTTGCTCAGAAGCAGCGTATTCCATAAATTAGATATATTATATTTAGAAAAGGCAAATAACTCCAATATAATGATTATGTTTTTGTTATTCTAATTTAGATTATTTTCTAATAAAATTCTTTCTTAGATAATTTTTTAATACAATACTTTATAGTAACTCAACTTGTAATAGATTATTATTATTTCAAATGATTGTAAGTAAGCAAAAAATTTAGTTTGATAATTTAGTCTGATTGTTTATTTTATGTCAATTTTCAATGGAAATAAATCTATTTATTTATTTAGTTAGACCTAACTGGAATTGAATTTGTGATGAAAATAAACTACAAACTAGATAAAAATGTATAAAATAACTTGTTGAAATTGCTTTAGTTATTTGTTAATGACATTTACAAGACAGTTCCTCTGTATTGAACTCACTGAAATGAATTTTATCGAGAAGAAAATTTTTCTCAACCAGTATAATCAAGTAAAAAACCCACAAAGATTAGCCTTTATGGTCGCTTGTTGACTGGCTTTCGATGGACTTTGCTGGAGTTTTGGTGAATGTTCTTCAATTATTTGTTCATAACGATATTTTTTTACATTTTGAATTGAATATCATTACTTTTTGATTTTTTTCTACTTTTGAGTTGAATATCAAAAGACTTAAAATAAAATGCAGTATGCACATCTAAGACCGGTATCCACCATCTTCATTTGAACCACGATAAAAATCGGAGTTTAAACAGTTTGACCAAGTGTAAATCGTGGATCAGCAGTTAAAACCACGTTTATTGAAACTTAATTAATCGGAGTTGGCACACACATGCCTAAAACGACTTCAGAGACTATTAATAGAAGACTAAAAGACCTAAATAAATAAATAAAATGCTTAAGTGACTGAACTATCTCGTGATCATTTTCATAAATCAAGATTAAATTCACTACTTTTTTCAAGAGGCAACTTTCCATAAAAATATTCCCAAAACTAAAATGATTACGGTTAAAAAATTTTGTGCTCTAAACTTTTCAAAATTTTAAATTTTTCAGAAGTGATTTTGGTGATATTTTTGTTTTTGTGTTTTTTTTAACTCTTCCATATTGGAAAAACTTTTAAACACTCAAATTTTCGCGGATCATTTCAAGAAATACCTCAATTTCACATCGAGAATAATTATTGAGGTTATTTTGCCGGTGGAACATCCTTTTAGGACTCCCCACCAAACATGGCATACGATAATAATAATAATAATAATAATAATAATAATAATAATAATAATAATAATAATAATAATAATAATAATAATAATAATAATAATAATAATAATAATAATAATAATAATAATAATTACAGGATGAAACAAATCCAATGTTTCACTTTCACAACCCTAATCCACCATTTCAATCAGAGTAATTCAAATCTGAATGTCAACGCACAAAACGTTATAGGCAATCTCACTCTGTGAAAATTACAGCGAATGTGTAAACCGCGAGTAGAAAATCAAATAAGTGAAGCACTATGAACAGAACAGAGCACACACTCAGATAATATAAGCGGAATAGAATGGATTATAAGCGAGATTCAGCCGGATTACCTGTTGAAATATGTAAATGCAATTATCCACCGGGGGTTGGAGGGTAGGGGGGGAAGTGAAAGGGTAGTGGGGTTTGAGAGAGTCGAAAGTGCAAATGAGAGTGAGGCCTACTCTGCCAATCTATTTCATTCGTAAAATGGAGGAGTTTGGAAAGCTCCTTCTCCCATTTTCTTCATTATATTCTATTTTCTCTTAATATTCTCTCGTGTTAATGTACTATGAACATCACTCCCTCACACACAAACTCGTTCTAGGTTAATAGTATTCTCAAAAATCTATATAAAATAGAATACATTTTTTAATTTGAATTTGAAAATTTTATTGCATACACATTTGAAGAGTTTGTAGCACGTTGCTTTTTAGAGAATAACAATTTACAATGATAAATTCATCTTCTTCGGTCAATTATCTCTTATTATTATTCTCATCATTTCATGTCTTCCTTGGTATTTACAATATTCCAAAATTTTCTTATCCATTCCCCACTTTTCATCTCTTATTAATTTCATACCTTATCTCTCTCTATTCCTCGATTTATCTGCTCTATCATAGTGTTATCATATTATCTTTTTCAATCCTTCCTATTCCTAACCCAGGGAGGGGGGATTGGGGGGATATATCCCCCCTCCCGAAATTGGGACCTATCCTACACTAAATAGAATTCTCTTTAAAGGAGTTGCAAAAATTTTTAATACCAACTTCAAAAAGTAAAGTTTTATGGTGCTTTTTTGAAAAAATTTTCCCTCTCAAGGGGGAATCCCTTTGGAGAAGGAAATGGAATGAAACTGAAACCAAGCATCGCAAGCCCGAAAATTTCATTTCTTGTTTAAATGAATGCAACAAGGATATTCTCCCTAATAAAATGTTGAAGATTGGTGCAACATGTTCAATTCAACAATTTTCTCAATTTACAACATCTACAAGAGACCAATAGCTCGTGTTAAAATCAATTACTCTATAATTGTAATAATTTATGAATTATCTAATTTCACAATAATTTATGAATAATTTTTTCATTATTCAACTATTTTTCAACAACTTATCAACAATTTGATCAACAATATTCGATCAAAAATTTGATCAACAATTCGATCAACAATATTTGATCAACAATTTGATCAATAATATTTGATCAACAGTTTGATCAACAATATTTGATCAAAAATTCGATCAACAATATTTGATCAAATAAATATCAAATAAAATGTGGGAGATTGGTGCAACATGTTCAATTTACAACATCTACAAGAGACCAATAGCTCGTGTTAAAATCAATCACTCTACAATAATTTATGAATAAATTTTTCATTATTCAACTATTTTTCAACAATCTATCAACAATATTTGATCAATTTCTGATCGAATATTGTTGATCGAATTGTTGATCGAATCGTTGATCAAATATTGTTGATCAAATTTTTGATCAAAAATTGTTGATCAAATTTCTGATCAAATATTGTTGATCAAATCGTTGATCTTTTATGTTGATCGAATTGTTAATCAAATATTGTTGATCAAACTGTTGATCAAATATTATTGATCAAATTGTTGATCAACAATTTGATCAACAATATCTGATCAACAATTCGATGAACAATATTTGATCAACAATTTTTCAATACATAACGACTGAAAGAGACTAAAAGCTCTTATTATAATCAATTCATATACAATAATAATTGGTAAATAAAATCTTCATTTTTACTATGTACTATCCTTTCAAAAAGAAAACATATTTACACGGTAAATTTCTTTATTCAACTTAGTTTAGTTGGTCAAAAGATATGATAATGTTTGTTTAGAGAAAGCTTTTATAAATACATAGGTCACTATAGATATTTCAAGGCAGCAACAACAAACAGCCCCCCCCGTTGGAGGGGTTTCCCTGGGTTCCCCTCTGATTTTTTCATATCCCCCACCGAAATTTTTTCCTGGGTTCGCTCCTGCCTTCTTTACCACTTTGAAAGGGTTTGCATTAAAAATTGAGAAGTGAAGAAACAACTGAACATAGTCTAACCTACATTTTGGACTGTATCATAATTATAAATTCGAAAGATAGAATAGGACAAGAATTACCTTGGTATTTTATCTCTCAATGTCAGTGTCATTTGTAACATAGATAAATAAATCAACCAATTTCATTGGAAATAAATAATTAAATTGTTTGGTCCTGCTAAACCCGTGGATTTTTCAGCTGGTACCATTTCAACACAAAATTATTTACAAATAAAATAGATTATAACTAGAATACGATTAGCTTATTTGTCGTAAAATATTAACAATCTTAACAAGAAATGAAATGAGAAAGAAATAATTATATGAGTTACTGAGAGAGCAAAAAAAAAAAAATTACAAGGAACATAATAATAATGAAAATCAAGGAAAGTAGAGTTAGAGAGAGCATTATTAACCTTAAGCACATAATTATTATTGTACATATCGTAAAGGGTTGTATCAAAGGTAGGACCAACCAATTATCTTAACTACGCCCTTGATAAAGGTATTCAATAAATCAATCCTATTCTAGCTCATCCACTAGTTTCAAAACGCTTTCAACCTCTCTCTTACTCTCTCTCTCTCACTCTTACTCTCCTTCTCAACCTCTCTCACTCTTTCTCACTCTCTTACTCTTTCTCTGTCATTCTCCCATACTCATTCAACTACCATCTCTTCACATTATTCTCTCTCTCTCGCTCAAACCAAGAACCACCTTCTCGTCAGCCTTAAACCTCGAAATTGAAATTCCATTCTCCGTCATCAAGTGCGCTGGAATACGAAATGCACCATCAGCATTAATCAGGTTTTCAACAACTTCACAACAGCTTTCAACGTGAATTATTCACTGTGTGCCGAAATCTTCACTTCCGTTGATCAATTTCGAATTATTGTCTTCCTACTCTGCATTCTGTCCAAGCAAAGATGCCATTCTGGCAAGATGGTAAAATGACTCCAGCTCGGTCGATATTCATTCAATCGGTCGTTTTCAATTTGGTCTCAAAAAGTAGGGAACATTCTAATCTACAATTTGAAACCAAATTTATAATTTTTGAACCAATACTGACTGAGCTGGAGTCATTTTACCATCTCGCCAGAATGTCTTCATTGCTCAAACAGACTATATCTGTTCAGTTTCAAACTATTTCATCCAACAAGAGAAATTCTGAGGGAGGTGGATTGGATTTTACAAGTCCAAGTTTCCATTTCGAACAACTATCTACACAATGAACAGTAGAAAACTTATAGGATACTAGTACAGCCCAGGTCGACTAAATTAAACTCTTTGAATAATAAGATCCTTCTCCTCCTTTTCCTTCTCCTCCTCCTCCTCCTCCTCCTCCTCCTCCACCTCCTCCTCCTCCTCCCTCCTCTTTCTCTCCTCCTCTTTCCTCCTCCTCCTCCTCCTCCTCCTCCTCCTCCTCTTCCTCCTCCTTCTCCTCCTTTTCCTCCCCCTTCTCCTCCTCCTTCTCTTCTCCTCCACCTCCTCCTTCTCCTCCTCCTCCTCCCCCTTCATTTCCTTCAATGGAAATGAAAAGGACAATATTGCAAAATAAAAACTTCATGAAAGGAATAGGATAACAGGACTTCTTTGATTGGGAAGGAAGAAAGGATTTGAAGAAAAAGGATATGAAGAGAGGTGAAGAACTCAATAGGAAGATGGAACGGGAGAATATGATAGGGGAGTTAAAAATATGAAAAGAAGAATATGAAGAGAGAAAAATGAAATGAATTGGTCAAAGTATCGGATGTTTGTACCTTAAGAGCTCTGTCTCACTTAATCTATCTCTTCTGGTTCCATATCTTTCCTACTCTCTCACTATATAGACATACAGTATAGAATAGTCTGTCCAAGCAAAGAAGACATTCTGACAAAATGATAAATGACTCCAGCTCGGGCTATATCGATTCAAAAATTATAAGTTTTGTTTCAAATTGTAGAATTGTAAATTGATTCCAGGATGTTTCCCTCAATTTGAAACTACATTAATAATTTTTAAATCAATATTTACCGAGCTGGAGTCATTTCCCATCTTGCCAGAATGTCTTCTTTACTAGGACAAACTATACTTCTGACTTGCTCATAAAAAATTCACACAATTTTCTGCGTGCGAATATCACGCATGTTGTCATGTAACAAGGAGGTAAAACATGAATTGAAAGGAAGTAGAACATAAAATTGGTACCTGTCATGGAATTTTACTCGATATTTGACAGTTGAATGTTCAATTGTTTGACACAAACAATCGTAGTGGGTGGCATGAGAACTTTTTCGCTGTCAAATTTTTTCAAACCGTTTTCCGTTTATCAAACAGTTTTTCTCTGACTCCTTATGTGAAACAAAGTTCATCATATACTTTTTGCAACTCCTAATTCTCTAACGACTTCGATCAGTTTCCAAAGCATAGCAATCCATACTAAACATAAAATTCAGATTTAAAATAGAATAGACCAATAGAATATAAAGACCGCTAGTAGAGTTGATGGCACAAAATAGTAATGATAGACAGTATTAGCCTAATTAACATGAATATTCACTTGTAATTGTGCCATTCCGAATAAGAATTGATAATTATTATAAGAATTCAACTGAGTTGTGGTCGATATTGTAGAAACGTTCCAAGATGAAATAAAAACACATAGTTTTTGTCAATTTCTACACAGTTCCTACACTGTTTATTTGGCACATTGTGTAGAAACTAGAAACAGTGTAGAAAATTGACAAAATCTATGTGTTTGATTTCATCAATTATTATAAGGATTTCAAGATTCAAATAGGATTATTCATCATTTTGATCCGAAACTAACTTCTAGAAAATTCCATTAGAAAGTTACATTCATGCGATTCAAACAAGAAAATAAATATGTGTCATAAGCAGTACTTATTTATTTATCTTTTTCTACTATAATTCATCAACAATGATTTCATTGATTAAATTACATGTGAATAAGTGCCAAATTGAATGGATCTCAAGACTGTTTGAATATGGGAATACAGGCAGAATTCAATGGATCACAAAACAATCAAACTATTTAAATATGACCTTGTACTATGAGTGAAGATTTGCAATCATCATCGATTCAGAAAGTTACATGCTAATTGATAATCCTACCCATTTTGTTCACACCCAAGTATGGAATTTCCTGTGCAAGAGTACAGAACAGTGGATTCAACAACTGCCTAGTGCCTACTGCATTCAAACTCATTGTATTCGGAATAATTGTTTCCCGTAAAGTCTTTTTAAAATTAAAATGAAACAATAAAAATTAAGTAAAATGAACATTTACAATACCAAGCCTCATTATAAATCATATTCAAATCTCAAGTGACTCGAGAATCTACCTCATTGTTGTTCCTCATTGGATTTATAAGTAATGCAATGTAAAACGCTCAGTATTATAAACTGTAAAATATATATAAATAGTAAAGTTAGACTTAAATAGTAAAATTAAACTGTGAATAGTATAATAAACTGTAAAATATCACAAGTTGGAAATATCAGAATATCAAATTGAATCACAGTACACAATAAGGAAGTAGGAAATTCACAATAATGTTTCCAGAATAATTGAGTTCAAAATGAGTTCAGGTGCAAATTACATGTGAATTTCAATTATCGTTCAGACTTGCTCAATTGCTCATTCCAATACAGTATACAGTACTTATTTGTATTCAGTACTTTATTTGAACTACAATGACACACCAGAACGAAATAATTGCCAATAACTGGATTTCTCCGTCATTTGTCAACTCAGATATTATCCTACTGAAGTAATAACCGTATACAAGCCTACCTCATATAGTAACCGTTAGTTGGGAATAAGTTAACGAAAATAATAGTTTGAAACATTTTCTAACGGGGATATGCAACTTAATAATTTCAAGGTGGTACCACTGTTGCAAGTAGTACATTATAATAGTCTGTCCAAGCAAAGAAGACATTCTGGCAAGATGCGAAAATGACTCCATTTTTTCTAATATTGGTTTAAAACTAATTAATCTAGTCTCAAATTTTAAGAGAAATTCCGCTCTACAATTTGAGACCAAATTAATAATTTATTAACCAATATTGACCGAGCTGGAGTCATTTTGCCATCTTGCCAGAATGTCTTCTTGATTGAACCGACTATAACACTATAGTTGAAGAAATTGTATAGTTGGAAAATGTATAGTTATTGTAATAGCCGATACTAGAACAGAAAATATAGTTGAATAAATTGTACAGTATAGTTGGAGAATGTATAGTTATTGTAATAGACTAAAGTAGCCGGTCACTTCACAGTTTATTACAGCTTGTCATGTGATTTCGGAATTTGTCGGAAGAACTGTGAATTATGCCAATTTTACAAGTCCATTGTTTCATTGTAATGACCATGCTTACTGAAACTTCAACTCTGTATTATCCTGGTTTCATTCTCAAGCAAGCCTATTATTAAATGGAGATAATATTGTTCTGAACAACTTTCTAAGTTAGGAAGTAGGTATTGAATTAGTTTTTTTAGGGTGTTCAGAATTTCACAATCCCACAATTTTTCATTTATTTCATCGATTCAAAGAAGGGGTGCTCCATCTTTCTAATTACCTCTTCAAACGTTGGTTCTGTGATACGCAGAAGTGATATTACATTCAAATAGTTGATACGCAATCTTACAGGAAGGAAGCTCATTGACACAAAATATTCGCAACATGGTGCTACAAAGTGAGGTTAGCTCATTTGACAATGCTGAAAATCGGGGGAAACTAACTATTGTCTTTCTGTAGCTTAGTGTTTTATCTTTATTCTAATTAATTTAACTTTAAAAATACTTAAAATATGTTTAAATGCTCTAAAAATATTTAATAATTGATAAATAAAATCAGCTTATGTCCAATATGGCGGCGATCCATGAGCATTGCAAATGTCTCGTATCAACGAGCTTCCTTCCTGTATCATTTTGGACTCACTACTGTATCACTACTGCGTATCTGCGTATCTTCTATGTATAGTTGTATCAAGCACAGAAGAGCCTTTGGCAACATGGCTGCCATTCACTGCTGCCAGTAGTCGAAATGAAAATTGTTCTAGTATAACCAAATTTAGGAAGAAATAGTACAGTCTTAGACTATTTTTTCTGTCTCAGTTCATAATTATGTTATGCTTTGAGCTATCATAAGTCAATAATTAAATAAATAAATGTATGATGAATATTTCCATTCTTGAAATCAATATGATTACGATTAGTGTAAAGACGGTAGTTTGGCTGTAGTGATTTTACCCTGGAATCCTAAGTTCTGCGCATGCGTAGTTACATTCCCACTTCCCTCCGCCATCTTGCAAGAGGCTCTTCTGTTCTTGGCACAGCACTTCTCATCAACGAGCTCTGTATTACTAGTGCGTATCACTATAATATCTATCAGAAATACACCTTGTAAAGACAACTTTATTATTACAATTTTCTTATTATTCCTGAATCTTTCTAACAATCCTAAAAGATACTCTTAGTTAACATTTGAGGAAACTCGACTTACTCCTACTGGCGTTTAATTTTTTTTTAATATCAAGTAGACTATTCTTAATATCAATACAATTTTTAATATCAATACTATTTTCAATATAAATACTATTTTCAATATTAATATTATGTTTAATATCAATACTATTTTTTCCATGTTAGATAGAAATTAGATAGTGATGATAAGTGATTTAACTTATCATTAATATTTCTAATATTATTAAAATAGCAATACTATTTCTAATATTAATACTATTTTTTAAATCAATATTATGTTTTATATCAATAATATTTTTTCCATGTTAGATAGAAATTAGATAGTTATGATAAGTGTTTTATATGGTGATCGTACTAACCAAGACATCACGCTGAATTTATAAAATGCGCAATTGAAAATTCCCAACATACCTCCAACAGACAGACAGATGCTTGTAAAAAGTAGAAAGCATTTCTCATTTTATCAGCAAGCACTCTGGTTGTGGCACTGCTTGATGTCTAGCATATGACAACGGAACTGGCGGTTTTCAAATGTCTTTTATTCATGCTCAGCACTGTTAGAACAGTCAGTGAGCGGTCTCCGTGAGCTCATCAAATCAAGAGTGGACTCAGAAAACCAGTTTCGATTTGTAGACCACTTTTAGACTGTCCTGACAGAGCTAAAAGTTGGTAAAAGATATTCGCCATCCGCCAATTACGTTGGAGTCTGTTATACAATTGTCAAGGGCTGTTCACGTCATTTCAAGACAATTGAGGTACAGTCTGTCCAAGCAAAGAAGACATTCTGACAAGATAGGTAAATGACTCCAGCTCGGTCAATATTGGTTCAAAAATTATAAATTTGATCTCAAATTATAGATTAGAATGTTTCCTAGAATTTAAAACCTCATTTATGATTTTCGGACCAATATTGATGAAGCCGAAGTCATTTTCCCATCTTGCCAGAATGTCTTCCTTGCTTGGACAGACTATACCCAAGTCACACTTTATTAAGATGTCACTTGACTTGAGCTCCCACCACTGTGAAAATGACGTAGAAAAGAATGTGACAAAGAAAAAGGGCAGAGATAAATGGAGTCATTCTGATGAAGAAGAGATTGTGCTGTATTTGTGAAGGAGAAAATAGAACAATGAAGTTGCGAGGAAGAATGGAATGAAGGATTAATAAGACAAGATAAATGGGAGAGATAGAATTGAGAGTAAAGATGAATGTAGAAGTCATTGTGATTGGAAGGGGTCATGATGTTTCTGAGTACAGAGGAAGAAGAGAATAAATTGAATATGTGGTGGAAAAATGGAATAAAGATTTCACAAAAGTAATCATCAAATAAAATTAGAGCATAGAGATAAGTAGATATAGGAAAAGCACCAGTAGTGGCCACTGTTTCAGTAGTGGCCAATTGAATGGTTTTCTCTTTAAAACACGAATTTCATGCCTTCAAATGAGTTCGAAGCCTGCTAGACACTTAGCTTATACTATTTAGCTAGCAGCTAAATAGTTCAAGTAGGAGTTTGCAGAGCATCATTAGAAATTTTTGAGAGAGATTCATTGTCGCTATTTCAATGGAATACGTGGTTTCAGTAAGAATTTCAGTTTCCTCTTAGCAGTTTGAGTAAGAAGGCATGTATACAAATTCTTGTATTATGACTAGAAAGTGTGTAAATTTCACTATTTCTGGTGTTATAATCATTCCCTAGAATGTCCAGATTATGCTTAGAAGGTTTCTAGCCAAATACAGCTAATATTTCGGCGTAAAAGCAGACTGGCCACTACTAGAGCAGGAAACCGTGAATAATCTAGAAGTGGTCACCCGACAGAAATTGTGGTAGAAGTTGTAGATATTGTTGTAAAAGTTGGTGTAATTAGAATTTATGTTCTCCTTAGACTGTTTCAAATAGGTTACAGGGGAAAAATAACTTTACATTATCTATTTTCTGGTTTAACCTCACTTTTCTAGTGGCTTGTAACCAACAACAATGCACTACCAATTCAATTCATTTTAATATAACCTAATACTATTTCTGGCGTTATAATCAATGTCTGGAATGAAAAATTAGCTTACTTGAATAATTGCAACAAGCAGCTTGAGAAATTGACTTGTCAATGAGCATAAAACATCATGTGGCCACTATAGAATCAGTGCCTGGCCACTATTAAATCATAGTGGCCACTTGAGAATCGAAATTGAGTTTCACGAAAAATTTAATAATTCATTTGTGAATTGACATATTTGTCATTTCAAGGAATAGGTCAATCAGGAAGAATCTGGGCTACATTATTTTTGAGTTTTGGATGAGATAGCTGATAATATGGTCGCACAATTCGGTATAAACTATAAAAAATTCCTTAAACATGGCCACTACTGGTGCTTTTACCTTTAAATGAAGAGATCATTCAGATTTGAATGAAAAAGAAGGGTTTCGTGAAGAATTCACTATGAAGGAGGACCATCTGTCTTTTTCTCGATTTGAAAAAAATTTCTTAATTTGTGTTTGTATACAAAATTGGTTGGAAATATTCTACCACTGTATTCGATTGTAGCTTACCTGGGTATCACATAGGATTTTTCTTAGTATTGAAATATTGGTGTTTTCATTGGTTTGTTTTATTGATATTATATTGTTAACTTCATTCCTTTCAAATTAAGTAGATTTACACATTTTAGTCGATAGCTTGCTGGAGAGAATTGCCAAAAAATTCAAACATGATTTCCTATTTGATGATTCTTCTTTTAATAAAAATTTCATTGTAGGCTATCTCGATTCCACTTCTAGAACGAACTCAGCACACTAGACTCTTTTTAACTGGTTCAGCCGTGAATGTTCAGAGACGCTTTTGAGCCAGCTCCGCTTCATAACAACACATATTGCCTATCCTTCAGAATCCAGGCGTGTCTCAACACAGAACATTATTGAATAACATTTTGCTTTTTAAGCAGGAAGGATTTTTTGTTACCACTGATAAGAGTATTAAGAGCAGACTACTCCTACTCTTGGAACTATCAAGTATTTAATATCATCAAGATTAAACAATATATTTATAAAATAATAGTAATTTATTGTAATAAAAAGTACCAATATTAGAGTAAAATATCATGTCCACAATTTTTTAAAATTCTACTACTTATTACACCCTTGAGTCCCTAATAACCATCTCGAATGAAATGAGATTTTTCATCCAGATTCAAGGTTTTTTTTCGCCAAGAGAAAACTCAGTTACACAAATATTATGGGATTTCTTCCCATCCTAGCAACCGTTATTACACCAGAAGAATAATATAGAACATCCACTAGAAAAGATGAAGATGATCTACATCGCAAACAACCATCTAATTCAATATTTACAGACAGTTATAACTTCCGTAAAATGTAACATCCGTTAAATTTTATCGCTGCTTTTCAACGACCATTTTCAAAATGCGCGCTTCTCGACGGTCCAGAAAAATTGTGTCAATAAATTGGCAACTTTTTTAAAGAGCTTAATATCCGTTCGACGTTTTCTTCCTACATTCACTATAGTTTGTCCAAGCAGAGAAGACATAATTGCAAAATGGGAAAATGACTCCAGCTCAGTCAATATTGGTTCGAAAAATATGAATTTGTTCTCAAATTAGATTAGAATGTTTTCTACAATTTAAGACCAAATTTTTAATTTTTTAACCAATATTGACTGAGTTAATGCCATTTTCCCATCTTGTCAATATGTCTTCTTTGCTTGGACAGACTATATCTCGGTCAATCGCCCCAAACAAGCTGTATAAATATTGGAAAATAGCCGCGTTGCGTCGTTATTACTACTTCTTTCTTATCGAGCAAAGAAGACATTCAGGCAAGATGGGCAAATGACTCCAGCTCGGTCAATATTCGTTGAATAAGTATAATTTTAGTCTCAAATTGTAGAACACATTCTGCTCTACAATTTGAGACAAAATTTATAATTTTTAAACCAATATTAACCAAACTGAAGTCATCAACCCACCTTGCCAGAATGTCTTCTCTGCTCGACCAGACTATACTTTTCTTCCATTCAAAGCACGAAAGAGTACTCGGCTTTCAGAAATAGGAATTTATGCGACGCTATTTTTTGAATAGACTACTTTGCAAAATCAAAGAAGATGGAAACAGAGAATAATCGGGGAAAAGTACTTACTGGAAATTCATGTAACACTAGCATTTGTAGAAGTAGTGAAATTTTGTAGAATATCATAAATAACAACATGTTCAAGGAAAAGAGAGAGATCTACAAGAAGGAGAATAAGAATAAGAAAATCAATAACAAAACATGTTCAAGGCAAGAAGGAAGATTGATAACATTAGAAAATGTGGAAGAACAATAACAAACACAAGGGGAAAAAGATGAGATGGATGGAAGAAGGCGAAGAGATTGATTGTAAAATTATGAAAAATGGAGAAGGAAATGGTAAAAGGATTAAGATAGAAGAACAAAAAGTAGAAAGAGAGAGTCAGTTTGTGAAAGAGAGGAGAGGGGAAAAGAGAGCCAATGAAGAAAATGAAGTGAAGACCAAAACTGAGAAAGTGTAAAAGGAGGTGAATATAATAATAAAAATAAACTAAATAATTGAACAAAGTTTGTTTGTTTGTCAATGGCGCAACAGCCCTAGGAAGGGCCTAGGCCTACCAGCTGTTGCAATTCAACAATGTAGGAGACTGGAAATTTGTAGAAGAATACAAAAAGATAGAAAATGTTGAAAGCAGAATAGAAAGAAGAAATATGTAAGTAGCAATACAATACAGTTTTAATAAATGAGGAGTAAAAGGATCATGAGAATAGAAAGAATAGTATTCACTAGTAAATTAGGAACATGGAATAAAATTTTGAAGCTGAAGGATAAAGTATAAAAACGAAAAAAATGAGATGAAGAAGGAACAAGAATGGCCCACAAAAGAGAATAGAAAAATTACCAAGGAAAAAGATAGAAACGTGTACTGTAGAAGAAGGAAGAATAAAATGTATGTATACTTTTCTAGTATAGTCTGTCCAAGCGAAGAAGACATTGTGGCAAGATGGGAAAATGACTCAAGCTCGGTCAATATTGGTTCAAAAATTATCAAATTTCTCTCAAATTGTAGGGAACGATTTGACCTAATATTAAGATAACGTTTATAATACTCGAACAAATATCGACCAAGCTGAAGCCATTTTCCCATCTTGCCAGAGGGTCTTCTTTGCTTGGACAGACAATAGTAACTACATTCTATTGAACAACATTATTGCTTTGTGGATGAAAGAGCACTGATGTTTCAATCGTCCCTATTGATATAGTCTGATCAAGCAAAGAAGACATTCTGGCATGATGGAAAAATCACTCCAGCTCGTTGAATATTGGTTCAAAAACTATAAATTTGTTTTCAAATTGTAGAGCAGATTTTTTTCCACAATTAGAGACTAAATTTATCATTTTTGAACCAGTATTGACCGAGCTGGAGTCATTTTCTCATCTTGCCAGAATGTCTTCTTTGTTTGGACAGACTATACTACTGTTGAAGTATTGAACATGTAACGAATAGAGGGGAAAACTTAAATGAGGAAAAACCCAGAGAAAATAGATGTTCTAAAAAGGAACTACTTGCGTTGTAAGTCACTAGTTCGTTGAACCACATAGTCTGACATAGGGTTCAGAGATCCATATTGTACAATACACTAGACTAGACCATGGTTTAAAAGATGCTCTAAATCGTTTGACAGAGATCTAAGAAGTTTGTCTTTTTTAATGCAATGTTCTTTCTTTCTTTTATTCTTTCTTTACAATTGCGACTTGGTTTCCAAGTATTTTAAGCAAAGGATGAATGAGTGATGATGAATGATGATGATGAAGGTTTAAGATGTAGGTTATATGTCTATCCACAATGTTCACTTTCATTATGCTCACAAATTTCAACTCACAAGAATAAAAAACCAAAGATTATTTGTTACAAAATAAAACATTAAACAAAAAAAAAATCTATTTTTATTCAATCTATTTTGTGTTCAAGTAAATCAATGTATGTAAATGATTTAAATCAAGTATTCAATGTATGCAATGTATTAAATTCATTGGAAAATTCATGAACAATGACAGACATTAATTAGGCAATTATCATACGTAAGTACATTTACTATTAAATTCTTTCTAGAAAGCATAAATTATAGAAGAATATAAAAATAAATATGCTTATAGACTTCTTTTCTTTCTAGGTAGCTTTCTTTCGTGAGGGTTGGTCCCACACGCCTTGTTTACCACTGGCGGCTCGTGCCCACGAAACAGGTGAAGTGCTGTACAGTAAAAGATACGAGCAATTCACCTGTTTCGTAAGTACGAGCCGCCAGTGTTGGTTACCCATCCAAAAGCAGTTCATGTGTTTCTGAATTAAAATCACAAGTATCTAGCAACCACCCTCACCAACACCAACAACACCATAATATTGTATTTACTGAAAGTATTCAAATATGTAGTTTCATGAACTAAGAACAATATTTGAATTGAAAATATTGTACGAGACCTAGAACAGTACGAAAATAATTTGAAAAAATCTAGGCTATTCATACACAAAAAATACTGTGCAAGAACCTAGTTTTCACGACAGTCTTTCTAGATTCACGACATTTGTTTATTCAACCCATGAATATTATATAGTAAAATCTATACCAAACCCCCTTTGTTACTCCCCTTTTCAAAACTGTAACTGAAACTGAAATATGAAATCATAATTTACAAAAATTACACTTCCCAGCGAACTGAATCAACTCGACGATTTACTGTTGACCCTATACTAATCCAGACCTGAATCCTATTCTATTCGACTGCAGTCTAAATCCCTTGAAAAGTGCTGAGCTAGCCAATTTATTGCACTGTTTTCAGTACGTGGACTTCCCCCACCACTAGAATGCGCGCGATTTTTGAAAAGACAACTTTTGTTTGGGGATGAGAGTTTAGTCTGTCCAAGCAAAGAAGACATTCTGGCAAGATGGGAAAATTACTGCATCTCGGTTAATATTAGTTCAAAAATTATAAATGTGGTCTAAAATTGTAGAAAACATTCTGATCTACATTCTAAGACTAAATTTATAATTTTTGAACCAATATTAACCGAGGTGAAGTCATTTTCCCATCTTGCCAGAATGTCTTCTTTCCTTTGCGTCTATACCACGTGACCTTTTTCGGGGTAAAACCCACCTTTCAGCCTTTATTGCCGTAATAACTCTCAATCATAGGTTGAAAGTTTTCTTGTACGTAGTAATACTATAGGAGACACCAATAATATAGGCGGTTGGGGAATGTCGTTTATTAATGCTAAGCTCTCTCAGGACAGTCTTAAGCTGTCTTCGAAAGCGAATCAGTATAACTGGGGTCGCTCTAGTTCCGATTTCCTCTAGAAGACAGCTTTCCGACTGTCCTAACAGAGCTGAGAATTAATTATTGTAATTTATGAAATGCCTTAATTTTTGACACCAACTATACCTATCCTTGAAATTGTGAGTGTGGGTTTCGGGGGTCTTTAATACAATTTGACACACATACTTTTAGGGTACAGGGATAATGTTTTTCAGATCCTATAAGAAATTGAGTTAAAAGTTTTAAAGTTTCTTCCATTTTTTACAGTTGAAATTTTTATGATAAAACCGACACATTTAATTATTGAAAATTATTCTTCTAGCTAAAACCTCAAGTATCGTTTTCTCCATTTATGACAGTTAAAAAATAGTTATATTGAAACTAAATCAATTGATAATTCAATATTTTTGCTACTTTATATGACTCACTAGCCGGCAGGCTCGCTTCGCTCGCCTTCTCCGCCTAGCCAGGGGGCTCCGCCCCCTGGACCTCCGACAGTATAGGCAGTGTAAGTGAGTCAAACAGGCTCGCTTCGCTCGCCTGCAAATTCCTTTCAGAAGTGATTAGAAATTTATGGAGCACAGAATTTCTACACCTCATCTGGACCTGTTTACCTAATTTCAACATTTTCTTCCAATATGTTCTGGAGAAATCCAAGAAAAACTGCGAAAATTTTAAAAAATAGTAAAATAACGCTAATATTAAGCGTAACCTTGGGAAGTATATCGGACATAGTTTGAGACTTGATTCAATATCTTCCAAATTAGTTCATCTATAATCTCGCTGAACCATTGAATTTATAATTAGGATTGGTCGTATTAAGGCGGAAGATATGCAACCCGCAACATATCTACAATTTTGAAAACCTGATTACTGGCGTAATCTTGAACAGATTGCAAAAATATTTCAACAGAACATTTCTAGACCTTATCTGAACCTGCCCAACAAATATCAAAATTTTCTACCGATTGGTTCTCGAAAAAATGAGGAGAACGCCGAAAAACTCTAGAAAAACTAAAATATTTGGCGTATCCTTGAAAAGTTTTTAAAATCCGTTCTTAGCGCGCGTCTAAACGTCCAACTGAACATGCCTGCCAAATTTGAACGCATTCGGTTAAGTGGATTTTTAGTTCTGGTCATGAATGAATGAATGAATGAATCAGTGCCATTTCGCTTTTATATATAGAGATTTACTGCAGACAACCGATTTCACGAAAGTCAATCGAATCAAAGAAAGATGTTGAAAGATAGAATTTGATAAGTAATGAGATAACATTCTGATTGAGCTTGGCAAATAATAATTATAATTTTATTCTACAGCTCTCAATTTTGATGGGAACTCAATTCCCGGGAACGTCTGATCATGACTGTGATATTTTCTGTTGGTATAAGGTCATCCCATGTGAGCTGTGAGTTCACGATTCAATCTCCTTTAAAGAAGATTAACAAGGTAATGAATGTATCAAGTTAATTATTGTCAACATAATATATAACTGCGACGATGAATGGTGATAATGAACAAATATAAAATTCCTAATATCATGATTACTCGTCACAAACAAATTTGATGATAAACATTAAGTTCAATAACGATACAACTGTTAACTTTATACAATATAAAATTCTTATATCATGATTACTCGTCAAAATAAATGATATAAACATACATTCAATAACTATACCCTATAAGGGTATATTGAGAATAGAGCAAAATTGTGGAATGAATTGAAGAGATAAAATGAGATCAAATTCCCTCAAGATGAAGTCAATCCTTACCTGATGGAAATGGAGAGCCAGGGCCCAGGAGGTACAACGGAAGAAACCAGCTCTGGAATCTGGAAACGATAAAATACAGTCTGTGCAACATTCCCATCATGATACAAATAGTTCCAAAAATGTTAGCTGACACCTAGCATGTAAGGCACTTGGCGAATGACTGTTATCAACTCTCAGCTCTGTCAGGACAGTCGGTGAGCTGTCTGCAAGAGTACATAGGAACGAGGGCGTTACCAGCTATACTAATTCGCTCTCGAAGACAACTAACGACTGTCCTGACAGAGCTGAGAATTGATAACAGTCGTTAGCCAAACGCCTGACTTCGTGGTATCAGCTATCTGTGAGACCTGTAAGTTCGATTGTTTCATTAAATACATTCATCATCTCAATATTGACCCCAGAACGTACAGCTCAACGCCTTTTCGAGGACAAGATAGGATTACACAGATGATAAATATCTAGCAGCAATATTACAATCTTTCTACACGAGAGCCTCTCACTGTAGGGGAATCGAAGATCAATATATTTGTGTTGTGGGGTGGCGAGGGGTTGGGGAGGGGTCGTGGTCGGGCTAATGTACCCTTTGGGGTTTGCCGGGTGTTCAACAAGTGGTACCACACAGTTTAAACAAGGGTTCAGGCAATGCGCATGCGCTAACTTTCCCTGAATGAAACTTCCAGGTTGAATTTTGTCACGCCAACTGAGAAGATTTGTAGTCTCTGAGCATTCCAGCACGGTATACTTCCGTGCGGTTATTTATTCAGATTTTGTTACTGAAAGCTTCATGTTAGAGAAAATGAAAGTTTCACGGTTTTCCTTTTCACCAAAAGTATTAATTCACCAAGAAGATCAGATTCACATTCACTTCAACTCCAATTCTACAACTTCACTTCTACATTCAATTCAACGTTCTTATACAGCACTTCACCTGTTTCGTGGGCACGAGCCGTCAGTGCCATATCACTCATTTTGGAAAAATGGTAAAGTCGGCAAGGTAGGATTACCCACAACCTTCGGATTTCCCCAAATTTTGAAGTTATACGATAATAACAATAAAAAATTGATAATAATTTTATTGAATATATCAGAGAGAGAGAGAGAGAGAGAGAGAGAGAGAGAGAGAGAGAGAGAGATAGATTCAGATTCAGATTCATTCACTTTATTGTAAATTACAAAATATCGGCTCGAATCCTACATTATGCAAATTAAAATTATACTAGAGAGAGTGATAGAGAGAGAGGATGTGAGAGAGAGAGAGAGAGAGAGAGAGAGAGAGAGAGTTACTTCAACCATGGATACCCTGCTTTCAAAGCTTCAAATTACATTTAAAATGGAATACAATAGCAAAATCACAAAGCTTAAAATCACATTTGAAATGGAGTACGATAACCAATGCCATCTATCGACAAACTTTTAAACTAACAGAAGAATACGGCGTTCACCATTGCTTGCCTGTGATAGGCTGGAGGCGTGGCAAGCTGTCGGTTGGGCGACGACCAATCATATTGCAAGTTAGTTTTAGTGACTGCCCATTTCCACTCCCACTACGATTGGATGAAATTTACAATGGCTGATTTTATAAAATGGTGTTACTCAGAGGACTGCATTTTTCGTGTGGAGACTAGAGCTCTCTATTGGAAAATTATGAGAAACTGGGAATAAATCTGAAACTAATAATACAACATGAATTAAATGAAGATATGTAGAATCTAGATTATTATTGTTGTGTTGTTGTTATTGTTTTTAATTGCTCGATAAATCAGAAAACAGTTTGTAATCGTCTATTCAATCAACCAAAAGTGGAATAGACAATTTCAACCTTGTTTAGTTCAGTTTTAAATGACAAAACATGAACCAAGTAGTAACTGATTTTGAAGGTTGAATGGTAGTGAGAATTCTAGTTCTACTTCACCAGAAAATATTAATGATAAATGATATTTTCATTTCAATTTTATTACAATCACTTTTATTGGATTGAATTCGATTCATTAAGAAGCTGATTCAGCAAATGGGATCAATCATAGCCGCCTTTAATAAATATCTTTCAGATGGTAAAAGATACGAGCACTTCACCTGTTTCGTGGGTACGAGCCGCCAGTGTGATATGGTGAACTATTAATTACTTTAATCATAACATGTTTTTCTCAATTTTGATAATCATTCAAATGATCTATGAATGAAATATACTATGATGAAATATTAAAATCTCAATAAGTATTCAAATTATTAGAGATCTAATATCCTTTCTACATATTCATAATTTCATCTTCATTCATTACATTAAGAATACTCTTCTCAATTTCTCATGCAGTTTACTATCAAATGCTGAACTCACATTACTGGTTGGTTGGTTCAATTTTATCCCATCATTCAATCCATTATCATTCCTTCGTCTATCATCACTATTCATCACAGAAAACCTATTCCCTTTCTACAAACTATCAAACACTCTTGTAACAGCGTTTTCTAGTCTCAATTCTACCGTCCAGTTTTGAATAATGGATCAACAAGACTCCATATGGTAGTCAGGACATTAGAAATTTAAAATAGTGGTCTCAAGATTAATTCAGGTAGAAAGTATAGTCTGTTTGAGCAGACAAGACATTCTGGCAAGATAGGAAAATGACTCCTGCTCGGTCAATATCGTTTCAAAAATTATATATTTTTTCTCAAATTGTAGGAAACATACTTATCTACATTTTGAAACCAAGTTTTTAATTTTTGAACCAGTACTGACCGAGCTGGAGTAATTTTCCCATCTCAACAGAATATCTTCTTTGCTCGACCAGTTTAGAGACACAGCTACTGCAAGGGGGCATCTAAAAGGAGAAGAGTTCGTAGAGTGTATAGTCTGTTCAATCAAAGAAGACATTCTGGCAAGATGGGGAAATAACTCCATCTCGGTCAATATGAGTTTAAAAATTATTAATTTGGTCTCAAATTGTAGATCCGAATGTTTCCTACAATTTAAAACTGAATTTATAATTTTTTAACCAATATTGACCGATCTGTAATAATTTTCATATCTGGCCAGAATGTCTTCTTTGCTTGGACAGACTATATAATATAATTCAAATTAAACCTGTGACCGCAACGGGTTTGTTTGTAGCGCGAAATTTGAATGAAAAAGGCTACTTGAGAGATAGACGGAATATTCGAATTTTAAAGAGGCGAGTAACGGTCAGAGGTCGCCATGCATAAACAATTTTGTGTGTGGAGATCACTGGAGAGAGAAAAGTTGATGGCAAAGTGAGAGTAAGAAAAAGAAGAAGAAGAAGGAAGAAGAAGAAATAATAAGAAAGAAAGAAGATAGAGAGAGAAATGGTGAGGAAAATCGAGGCATAGAGCGACATCAAAAGAGACCAAAATAGGATGATGGTAGATAATGGTCAATAATACATTTGGAAAAATAGGCATTGTGTCTGGAGTAACAAAAAAAGAAAGATTCAGATTCAGAGTCAATCACCTCATTCATGTAGAATTAAGATGAAGAATCAGATACATGAAGAATAATAATTATTAATTAGATTTAATAAATCTAAATCTAATCTTTATCTAATCTAAAATACATGAATTAGATGATTCAATAATTTTAATAGATTCTAATTTAAATAATTTAAATTTTCTGAATTCTGATTTTAATAATCAGAATAGGTTCGAAATTTATTGAACACAGCATTAAATTGACCTAATCTAGACCTGTTTACCAAATTTCAACATTTTCTGCCTATTTGTTCTCGGAAAATCTAAGAAAAATTCTGAAAAATAGTAAAACGCTAATATTGAGCGTAACCTTGGGAAGTATATCGGACATTGTTTGAAACTTGATTCAATATCTTCTTAATTACTCCATAATCTCGCTGATCCATTGAATTTACACTAAGGATTGGTCGTATCAAGGCGGAAGATATGCAACCCGCAATATATCTACAATTTTGAAAACCTAATTACTGGCGTAATCTTGAACGGATTTCAAAAATATTTTAACACAACATTTCTAGACCTTATCTGAACCTGCCCACCAAATATCAACATTTTCTATTTATTGGTTCTCGAAAAAATTGAGAAAACGCCGAAAAACTATAGAAAAACTCAAATATTCAGCGTATCCCTGAAAAGTTTTTAAAATCCGTTCTTACGCGCGCGTCTAAACTTCCAACTGAAGATGCCTGCCAAATTTGAACGCATTCGGTTCAGTGGATTTTTAGTTCTGGTGATGAATGAATGAATCAGTCAGTGCCATTTCGCTTATATAGATATAGATAGATAAATCGGCTCGAATCCTGTATTAAAAATACGACTTATTACATTGTTCGCTTGCATAACTAAGTTTCAACTAAGGAAACTCGTGAAAATGATTCAAATTTAGTATTTAATAATTAATATTATGTTATCAGTAATATAACTGGTGCTGTAATCACATAAGAAGGCCGAGTTTAAAACTATGAATGTCCTTTCTTTGTGATTAGATTGCATTAGATCTCTTTATCCATTTAGATAACAAAATATGCATGCTTAGTTTCTAGATTGCAATTACATAATTATTGTATTCTACAATTTTCACAACATACACTATACGATTATTTTACACTATAATTTTTACAGGTTACGCTATAAGCTATAGCAATAACGTAAACAATAATGGTTACACATGATTCTCACAGGTTATTCTAGAATAACAATGAGGGTCACAAACAAATGCAAAAATTATAGTAGAATTATTATTCAAACAATGGAAATGTAAAGCTTAGACATGAAAATTCCATTCTTGGGGTAGGATAAGTATATCATTCTCATTAACACTTGGCCCTTAAGAGAAGGGGCGAGGCTGAGGAGATAGATTGATCGATTAATTATTTATTTGAATTATGGGAATTAGTGAGAAAGAAAGACAGAAAGAGTGGAAGAGCGAAAGAGAGAAAAATCCGTGAAATAAGAGAAAGAAAAAAGGAAAAACAGAGAGGGAGCGAGTACAGGGAAAGGAAAAGAGAAAGAGATACAGAAAGAGAGCCATTTCACACAGTGTTGCACAAAGCCACCCCGAGACCAGAGACCATGCAAGCCCAAAGCAAGCAGAGTCAACTGTAGGTTTGTCAACTCAGCGTAAATATTCGTGTCACCTTTGAGTTGGGGATCAACCTTTTGCATTCTGTTTTTGGGCCACTGACTGACTCCGAGGTGTGTTTTCTAATCAGCGAAGATTCAGCCAACGCAGTGATAAAGTCTGTCCAAGCAAAGAAGACCCTTTGGCAGAATGGGAAAATGACTCCAGCTCGATCAATATTCATTCAAGAATTATAAATGTTGTCTTAACTGTAGATCAAATTGTTTCCTACAATTTGAGGTCAAATTGATAATTCATAAACTAATATTGACCGAGCTTGAGTAATTTTCCCATCTTGCTAGAGGGTCTTCTCTGCTTGGTCAGACTACATCTCTATAGTGATTATACACAGCAACAGTGATGTATATAGTCTGTCGAAGAAAAGAAGACATTCTGGTAATATGGGAAAATGACTCCAGCTCGATCAATATTGGTTCAAAAACTACATTTTTAATCTCAAATTGTAGACCAGAATGATTTCTATAATTTGAGACCAAATTTATATATTTTGAACCAATATTGACCGAGCTGGAGTTATTTTCCCATCTTGCCAAAATGTCTTCTACGCTTGTACAGATGTCGCTACGATTTGCGCTCTCGACTGTAATTAAAACACTCGTTGACAGATGAAAGTCTCCTATAGCTAAATTCGCCTACTGGTTAATCGTTGGAGCGTATGAGCCATTGCAAAACATTCATGAGAGACAAGATGGTTGTGGTTGCGTGCATTGTAGTGTAAATGTAATCGACAAGCTATTTTGTTTTTGGAAGACTATTTCATGGTCGAAAAAATAGGGTTACTTGTTCTTCTTTCAAGGGTTGGTATTTGCCTGTTCTGACTTACAAATTTATTTCTTTTTTTACTTTTATTATAACTTTTTTATTCAATTTTTATCCACAATCATTTTATTGCTAACTTCCATCCTTTCTATATAATGCTTTCTCTAGAACGTGTTGTACTCAACTATCCTATAAAAAACCCCAGCTTTGTATTAGGGTATCTTTGGAGGATAGAAAAAATTGAACTGTTGAGAGACAGAAGTACAGAAGAGATGAAGTAGTGATTCTACTAAAAACTTACTCAAGAAACAAAGTGAAATAGCCGTACAAACAAATTTATTCTAAAATAATTAGAATATTTATCAAAATTTGATATCATATAAAAGATTAGATACGATTTTCTATACTCATTTTTATTTATACCCTATTCACGATCAATTGAGACAAAATTAACAATATTTTTGCGAGTATGTGCGTGTAATGGTGAGTCTTCTTCTATGCGAAACGGTCAGTCGCAGTCGAACAGCTGTAACCAATCACATCCCTTGTCTTGGGCTGTTATAGACTACAGCTGTTTGACTGCGACCAACCGTTTCGCATAGAGAAATACTTACCATTACACGCACACGCACGCAAAAAGATGGTTTATTTCATCTCAAGTGAACGTGAATAGGGTATAGATTCAAATTTAATACATTTTTTTGGTAGTATTCTGTTGATAGGTATACACTTGATAATGTGGGAACAAACCCTATACAGAACCAATATTGGTGGAATGTTTACTCACTTTGAACCACTTTCAACAGTCTTCTGTTTTTGACAGGCTACAAAATTGTTTTAAAGCCTTTCCAGAGTGGTTCGGTATCATGTTATGCACAGCTCTAAGCCACTTTCAAAACTTGATTTTCTACAGGCCTTTTTTACCCTTCAACAAATTATTATCATCTTCTTCCTTCTCCTTTTCATAATCTTCTCTATTCTCTACATCAATTTTCTCTTCTTTCATTCCTTCTTCTATAATTCCTTTTTTACTATTTGCTCCCAAACTTCTTTTCTTTCCTTCTCTAATATTTCCCATCTCTTTCATTCAATTTTTATCAATTCTCTATTTTCAACATCACATCCAGTTCCTCTGTTTTCTTCTCTCTTTTCTCCTGCTTCACAACTCTCTCTCTCTCCCATCTTTACCCTCTTCTCTTTTTCTACATTCCTTTTCAATTCTCCTAACCCATTTTCCTCATCTTCTTTTTCTAATTCTTACTTACCCTCTTCATCCATTCCAATCTATCAGAGATTTCTTCTCCTAGAATCTCTTTCTAATAGCCTACTATATTCATTTCCCAAAGTTCCCTTCTCAAGATTAATAAAGGATAACCATTTACCAATAATATTACCGATCATCAGCTTAATATTTTTAATTGACCACTCTATCTACCAACCACTTAAAAAAACACAAAAATTACTTTTTGTTTTACATGAAAATATCAAGAACCATGTTTTTTTATTGAATTTTCCAGTAAGATACAGTACTACGCTTCTATTTCCCTGAAATGATTTTTTCCTTTGTTCATAATTGCATTAGACTACTGTTCTTCTCCTCGAAGCACTTTCTTTCTTCAGAAAAAACCAGACATAGTTTATTCTTTCTCATCTCCTCCATCATTCCTCAGCTCTCCCTATCCTCCTCCTCTTCTTCTCCTTTCTTCTTCTTCTTCTTCTTATTTCTCATCTTCTTCTTCTTCTTCTTTCTTCTTCTTCTTCTTCTTCTTCTTCTTCTCTCTCTTCTTCCTCCTCCTTCTTCTTCTTCTTCTTCTTCTTCTTCTTCTTCTTCTTCTTCTTCTTCTTCTTCTTCTTCTTCTTCTTCTTCTTCTTCTTCTTCTTCTTCTTCTTCTTCTTCTTCTTCTTCTTCTTCTTCTTCTTCTTCTTCTTCTTCTCTTCTCTTCTTCTTCTTCTTCTTCTTCTTCTTCTTCTTCTTCTTCTTCTTCTTCTTCTTCTTCTTCTTCTTCTTCTTCTTCTTCTTCTTCTTCTTCTTCTTCTTCTTCTTCTTCTTCTTCTTCTTCTTCTCTTCTTCTTCTTCTTCTCCTCCTCTTCTCCTTCCTCCTCCTCCTTCTTCTTCTTCTCCTCCTCCTCCTCCTCCTCCTCCTCTCCTCCTCCTCCTCCACGTATTTCAAGCACACTTCTTTTTCCACAATCGACCACAGTTGATTCAAGTAGCACCGATTGCAGCATAAATCAAAGGTGACGCAGCGAGATGAAATGTCTGTCTGTCGGTCAAGAGCCGAGCCCGACCCGAGATATTGAATTCTAAGGGAAGCAATAAAGGAGCCTCCCCCTCCCTTAACCCCTCTCCTAACCCTTCCCTCATCCCCGATTGGTCCTCCAATCCATCCATCAATCGTCCAATAGGCGAACAGTGTGTTTAGGTTAGGTTTGATCCACTAACCGAGCCACACTTCGCTTTCGATACTTGCAATTTTTTTTTTACACTCGATTTTCACTCTTTGCTCCTTTTGTCCAGCTCAAATCGTTGCTTTTTCACTCATTTTTTTATTTCATCTTCTAATAAAATTCACTATTCGCTTAAAAGGTAGATATTTTTTCCCCTCTCTTGAATTCTGTCGTTTATATCTGCTTCACTCTTTACATTCCACTCATAGGAAAGTAGGGTGACACAAAAAAACGGAACTTTTGAAGTAACACGTACCTGAATAAAGGAAATGTAATCATTAGTTTTATTGCTGAAAATGTGAAGTAGAATAGTTGCCATTAAGTATTATAGTTGTAACAAGAAAAATGCCAATATTCATGGACAATGTCTTTGAGATGACGACCATTCAAACGTATACATTCCTGGAGACAAACAGTGAGATTTCCATGTAAGCATGGAATGTCGAAGCACTGTGTTTTACTTTGTCTTGTGGGACCATTTCAAAAGTAAAGCATAGCCTTCGCTTTACGCTCAAAAATAATTATTGAGTTGAGAACAAGGATTCATGAAGAAATCGCTGAAATTCGCATTGCAGTGATTCAACTTGCCGTGCAAAATCTCACTGTTCGCTTCCAGGAATCTATACATACGTTTGAATGGTCGTCATCTCAAGGACATTATCTACAAAAAATTGGCATTTTTCTTGTTACAACTATAATACTTAATGGCAACTATTCTACTTCACATTTTCAGCAATAAAAGTAATGATAACATTTCCTCTATTCACGTACGTGTTACTTCAAAAATTCCCGTTTTTTGTGTCACCTATTATTTCTCACTTTCATTTACTTTTATTGTTACCATATTCTGTTTCCACTCTCTTTACAATGTAGCTTCTACTATTTTATTCTGAACCCTATTCACGATAACTTGGGCCATAATAAACAAACGAGTGTGTGCGTAGTAGTAGTAGTAGTAGTAGTAGTAGAAGTTAGTCTCGACAAACTATAACCAATACACGAGGTAGCATAGACACGTAATAGCATTGGCAATGCGTATGTGTACGCAATTATATTTTGTCGGGACTGTGTCGTATCGTTGCTATAGTTTTTCATCGCTACAATAACCACCCTAGATGGGTTTGTTTACTTCGCCTAAAGTTAATGTGATTGTGAATGAGGTATAGTTTCCATCTTAGTTCAGCTCACTACTCCCCTCTTTTCATAAATTAGCTCTTTCTCTTTCCTTTCCTTTCAATTTTCCTTAATCCTTCTCCACTCTTAGCTTAATACAATGATCTTTCAACTCTTACCTTGGGGTTTACATCCATTGTCAATTCCAAATGTGACAGTCGAAAGCACAGAGTGGATGAGGAGACCGGAAGTCCATAACAGCTTCAAACTTGCTTCCCGATATTTTAAAATTTGATATTTGAAATTTTCAGCTCATTGACAGTGGACTGTGAACGATCCAACTGTCAGACCGAACTGACAGTTGATATCTACCCTTACAAATAACTGTTAACTCTAACAAATTGAATCAATCCAAAATTCCAATTTCATACGAATTTGGTAATATTTGCATTGAAATATACTACCGACCCAACTTCTTATTTATATCAGACTTCTGATTCTGTTATTCTATCTCAATAAGTGATATTCGTTTTCTACTTTCTCCACCTCCTCACACATCTCACATTCACCTTCCAAACCTTTCTCACACCCACGTATCTCTCCGTCCTCTTTTCAATAATCGTTCGGCGTCGTGTGTTTACTTTGGAGGTTAGTGCTCATCGATTGCTATAAGCCTTCCTTCTCCTCTTCTCCAACTCATTCATTCTCTCACTCTCCTCTGATTCCCTCTCTTCTATTTCAATTCCAACCTCTCATCACTTATTCGTTCCTATAAAGAGAGTTATTATGTATCATATTCTTCTTTCACTTTCATTCATTTCTTTTTCTTCCACCTCAAGATATTCCATTATTTTGTTAATTTTAATCTCAGAAAGTTCCAAGAACGTTCAATTATACTAATTTATCTTGCTTATATTGCTTAATATATCTAATAATATTTGTATTTTATTGTTTCATGCCTCTTCAGATCTTGCACATCAAATTGTTCATATTTTCAATAATCGTTCGCGTCGTGTGTTTACTTTGAGGTTAGTGCTCATCGATTGCTATAAGCCTTCCTTTTTTTCTCCAACTCTTCATTCTCCACTCTCTCACACTCTGATTCATTCTTCTCTATAAATTTCAATACCCATTCTTCTATCACTTATTCGTTCCTAAAGAGAGTTTTATTATGTATCATATTCTTCTTTCACTTTCATTCATTTCTTTTTCTTCCACCTCAAGTTATCCATTATTTTGTTAATTTTAATCTCAGAAAGTTCCAAGAACGTTCAATTATTCATTAAGATACTAATTTATCTTGCTTTTTATATTGTTTTATAATATATCTAATAATATTTGTATTTTATTGTTTCCCGTGCCTCTTCAGATCTTGCACATCAAATAAATGATCACTCTTTGAGTAGTTGTGAAATCGATATTGTGGTAGTTATCCATAATTAAAAATGAAAAGACAAGATGTTGTCAAACCACTGATTTATTACAAAATCGAGATTTACCGGTTTCGGTTGTTACACTATTATCAATCTCTGGTAAACTAAAACTCAAAGTACAGAGCAGCAGTATTTATACTAACGGTGAAGCAAGCACTGCTATTGGTAGACGGTTGAGCCAATGACCGTGAACGTCTTCCATTGGCCTAGACAAGCTCCTCTCCGATTACCGGTTCATCCAAACATTACAAAATGGCGTTTCAAACAGAAAATACAATTGAAGATCGATAAATAGCTACAGTAACCTACAAAATACGAGTAAAAATATACGGAAAGATGAGGAAAACAACGGAATGAACTAATACAGTAATATCTGACTATCAAATTATGATAAAATTAGATTTGTGGTATTGTATTGATTGAAATGAATCTGGTCGTTCAAACTTAACTGTGAATGATCTTTAGTTGCCCTGGTTATTTCTACAGCTTCCAGAATGTTGAGAGTTCTGCCTTTATTATTTCGATTCTCTAATAAATCAGTGGTTTGACAACATCTTGACTTTTTATTTATTAAATAAATGATCAATATTGATCTTTCCTTCTCCATCTTCCTTACTCATTATATTTCACACCCCCTCTTCCTCACTCATTCCCTTACTATCTCTTTCTCTATTTTTTCCCCTGTCTTCCTTAATTATTCTCTCTATTACTCTCTCTTCATCTATCATCTCCCTTTATTCTACCTTTAACACTTTCACTCACTCTCCTCCTATTTTATTTCTCCTCTCTCTCTTATTTCTTGACTCTCCTCCATCCTCCTCTTTTCCTCACTCTCTATCACTCTCCCCCTCTTTATTCTCTCTCTTTCACATTCTCTCTTTCTTTATCTCCTTCTTTTATTATCTCTCTATAACTTTCTCCCACTCTCTCTTCCTCTATCCTACTCTTTCATTCTCTCTATCACTCACAACCTTGTTTCCGAATTCATTCTCTCTCTCTCTTTCTCTCTTTGTTCTTCTGTCCTCATCACTAACTTTCTCACTGTACCTCCAACTCCCTCACTCTTTCTCTAATATATCTCTCACTCTATCAACACTTCAATCATCAATTCCTTATTACTTCACCTCGACCGATGCGAGGTGGTCGTGGTCGTGAGAAGGTTTGTATCCACGTTGGGGGGGGGGGGGTATTTGAGAAAGGGGTATTGCAAGGTGGGTGGGTGAACTAGTGGATGGCAGGGATGGTAGAAGGTTGAGGGATGGCCTAGTGACGAAGGGGAGGAGGGGGGGGGGAAGAATAGCGCCCCCGCATGTGTACCCAACCGATTGAGCGACTGGATTTATATTGCAAGTGATAGCGTTCTGTCTCTCGGCTGGCATAACGAAAAAAGAGAGCTCCACAGCCGTGCTTCAAGTAAGTCTGGTCGCACAAAGAAGACATTCTGGCAAGATGGGAAAATAACTCCAGCTCGGTCAATATTGGTTCAACAATTCTCATTTTCGTCTCACAATGTAGAAAACGTTTTCCTCTATAATTTGAGACCCAACTTATAATTTTTGAACAAATATCGACCGAGCCAGAGTCATTTTCTCACCTTGCCAGAATGTCTTCTTTGCTTGGACAGACTATAAGTGTGGCGACTTAGTGGAAATGGCTTATAAATCTTCCGCAGGTCGATTGAATGGTAGTTGTTAAAAAAAAATCCGCGATAATATTTGCAGAGGATTTGAGGCTGGAGCGTTGTGGCTGGAGGGTTTTAATGATTGGATTGAATGCGATTGAGGACGATTGAATGACGTTTTTGTTACAAAAAAGACTTTGGAGAATGGAGAGATAAAAGCTGTATCATTGAATAGCTTTAGAATGAATCTGTAGCAATGAATTAATCGAATGATTGATATGATCAATCAATCAATCATCATTTAATTATTAAAAAAATCTCTACTTAAAACAATTTAGAATTTTGATATCATTTCACTCCAAATAATATACCAAATAAATAAATAATTCGAAGATTTCAATATTTTGAGTTCACTTTAAAAAATTTCGAGCTAAATAAAACAAACTTACTAGTAGCCATTGCAGCTGATAATGGTATTGATATTGGTATAAGGGCGAAATGATATGATATAATATCAATCAAATATGAGATATAAGATATTGAATGACGTTTGATATTGAGCTACAAAAGAGATGTTGGAAAATGAAGAGATTCGAGGTCTATCATTGAATGTCTAGAGAATGAACCAATTGTAGCTATGATTTGATTGAATAATTGATTTACCATACTATGATATCATTGGTGGTGGAATAAGTTGGCAAGAAACACATAGATTCAGTAATAACAGGGAATGATTCAAAACACAATTGTACCATTTTTTCCTTTTTCTTAGGGCTGCTACTCATCAAAGTTTTCAATAAATGAAGATCTCAGTAACCTTTTTACTATACTCAGTACTAAGTGTAAATATGAGGTTAATCGTTAATAAGATGTTTTGGAAGGGTTTATAGTCAACTAACAAGGGATCAGGCCTACTAAATTTGAGAAAATGAATAACATAAATGTAACGTATGTTGTAGAAAGATTAAACCTGAAAGGATATAACAGGCCTATCTTAAATGTAGCAAGGCAGATGATTCAAAGATGTAAACTCAAGTACCACTTAGAGAAGCGTTCCAACACATGTTTTTTGTTCTCCAACATTTGTATTGGGGAAGTGTCCTTAACACATGAATTTTGTACAATAACATTTGTATTGGGGAAGTATTCCCACACTTATATTTTGTACTTTAACATGTAATAACCACTCTAAATGCAACGCACCGCCATCAGAATAAGTGATTAAAGTTTTCAGCGATTGTTGAACTGGTCCATAATGTGAACGATGGACTCGTCTGACAATGTGTTACGTCATGCTATCAGCTATAGTCCGTGAAGCAGAGAAGACATTCAAACAAGATGGGAAAATGACTCCAACTCGGTAAATATTTGTTCAAAAATTAGAAATTTGGTCCCAAATTGTAGGAAACATTAAGATCTATAATTTGAGATCAAATTTTCAATTTTTGAATCAAAATTGACCAAGTCAGAGTTATTTTCCAATCTTGCCAGAATGTCTTCTTTGCTTGGACAGACTGTATCGGCCTTATTTTCCGGTTCTGCCAGGGAATGGAAGGGCTTAATGGCAGCTGAGAATAGGGCACAATAGTGATTTGGCAGGGAAAATTGCCTCCCATTATTGTTCCTATGTATGTGTGTGAGTGAGAAGGACCTACAACAGATAGGAAGAGAGAGAGGGAAAATGTTCCGTTCCATTCCTCTCAATACAGTGATGTATCTACTCATTTTATATGTCTTGCTCATGCGATTGTATTTTTCATCAATTTTAAGATTTTCTCTATACAGTAAGAAAATTAATATGCATATTTGGAAAGTAACTGTTAGGAGAACCTATAGCTAATGAATGATCCAACACATTATATGCATCTAAAAATAGCTTGTGTAGTCTGTCCAAGTAGAGAAGACCCTCTGGCAAGATGAGAACATGACTCCTTGATCGATATTGGTTCAAAAATTATTGATTTGGTCTCAATCGTAGGAAACATTCTGATCTACAATATTTGACCAAATCAATATTTTTTGAACCAATATTCACCAAGCTGGAGTCATTTTCTCATCTTGCCAGAGGGTCTTCTTTACTTGGACAGACTATACATGAAAAACGCTCTACTTATGTTCCAAAACACTCCTGTCACTACTCTATATCTATTTTACATAAATGTACTACGTATATTATAAATGATATATTATATAAATTATGTCACTCCCATATTTTAGTGTCATATCTACTAATGGATTTCGACCGTAAACTCGAGTTGACGAATTTTAGTACGGTGTTGAATACACTGGCGGCTCGTGCCCACGAATTAGGTGATGTGCTGTACAGTAAAAGATACGGACACTTCACCTGTTTTGTGGGCACGAGCCGCCAGTGTATTGGAACGCAATTACTTTTTGGCTAACAGCTTTCCATGCATTTGTGATGATGAATAATCGTGGGTTGGACTGAATTTCGTTATGAGATGGAGTTTTAATGTCCAACATGATGACCGCTATTCACATATTACCGTGTTTAGGGTCCGTGTATGACTAGGGGCTTCATTTCCGGAGTATTTAGATGAGATGTAATGCAGAGATGTAGGGGTGTGTAATTGAGCAAAAGGGTTTGCTCTTTGAATTTTACACCAATTAATATGTTTTATTGTGATTTTGAAAATATAATTTTTATTGCAGTCATAAAAGTGGAAAATTTAGACATTGAATTAATCTGCATCCTGTGCATAGGTAAAAGATTAAACTCAAGTTAGGTTAAACTCAATTATATTAGTAGTAGGTCTATATCTGACGCCAGAAAAGTTAGGCAGTTTCGTCTGCTCCTTGTGCGCTCCAACAGCTGATGTTGACTCCAACATCATGTTTTCAAATTAAAAAGGCAATACGACTACCGATTACTACGATTACTGATGCTTTTAGTTGTTAGTAGTTAGTTACAATACAATTACAGTACTATAGAACTATAGTACTACAGTACTATAGAACTATAGTACTACAGTACTACAGTAGCCTACTACATTACTACAGTATTACAGTATATATCACAGTACTATACAGTATATATTATAGTACTACAACAGTACTACAGTTACAGTAAGTAGTTAGTAGTTATTGGTAGGTAAAAGAGACAAACGAATGAGCCTAACTTCTTGGAAATAAATATTAAGAAGTTGGAGAATCTATGATATTTTCGTTGCAATATATTTCCGTAACGAGAGATAAATATATTATTCTGCTTTTACTGATGAAAATGAAAATGCATTATACTCTATTTGATAGAAATCCTATATTGGCGTGGCACAAATAAAATAGGAAATGCAATGGATTATATTTTGGAAGTTAGAGCAATATAGTAGTACCTTTTTGAACCTCTAATAAAAACTCACATTAAGAGTTGACGTTTTCGTTCGAATATCCTACTACAGAAGTTGAATCACAGTTACCTTACATTAAAGAATTGACAATCTACTCTATCACTCTAATTGTCTTTGATTAAATCTTCAACCACAGTTACTTTACATAAAAAACTATTACACTCACGACCGTTCCCAAATAAAACTAATTACTTTGCTTCAAACTCATCAATATTCTTGGAAGCACCACAGTTTTTCAAAAAGGTACGTACACCTGGCACCATAAATTGATATCTGAGACAGCAAAAACATAGATTATGCCGTTCGAAGCCCATGAAACACATTGCTCCCGCCTTGCCTATATTGTCAGTCCAAGCAGAGAAGACATTCTGGAAATATGGGAAAATGACTCCATCTCGGTCAATATTGGTTCAAAAATCATAAATTTGGTCTCAAGCTTTACGAAACATTCTGGCCTAGAATTTGAGTTGGAATTTATAATTTTCAAACCAATATTGACCGAGCTGTAGTCATTTCCCCATCTTGCCAGAATATCTTCTTCTCTCGGACAGACTATAGAACAAAACCCTCGACATGTAACCTATAAAATAAATTACGCACATCGTAAATAAGAAACTTTATCGGCGGCCCTATATGGCGCGGTGCAAGGAGCACCTTATGTTTTGCTGAATCGAAATTTCCAACCTGGAGAACAAATTTACTGTTATCGTTGTTCATATCTTCGCACACATAAAATCGCCAACATTGTTCTTCTAAATTTTCGGTGGCAGGTAGAGCGAGCATACACACAAAACATTCAGTTATCAACCATAGTTTATAACTAGTTGTAAAAATTTAACTAGTTGGACTCATGTTTTACTTCCTAAGTACCGGTATTATAAATGAAAGTATATTATGATGGAAATACAGTGTTCAAGTTTACCACCCAATAATTTACTTAGAAACCTTCATTTTTTCCCCAAAGAAAATTTGTACCGTATCATGAACAAATAATATGCCTTTGATAATTAGTGTGATTTTAAGTGAGTCTTCAAAGATTTGAATCACCTTTTCATTCGCAGTCAAAATTCCAACATACCCCAACACGTTTTTCCTTTTTTACCACTGCTACCAACCAACCTGCTGAGTGAAGCACCCTAAAAAACAACCCCGAACACACTCACCTCAAGATATTAATTACTTTGACTAGAGTTGGACAATATTTCAAGTCAATAATCATCCCGATCCCTCAATTTCTAGTTGAAGGAACTAGAGAGTAAATTACAGATAAAAAACCCAGCTTGATCAAACTTTTGTAGAACAAACCCTAATAGGCTACACCTCAAGATATGAATGACGTGGTATAGACCAAGGTAATTAGAATAGAATTAGAATTCTTTTCTAATTACCTTAGTCTAGACTCCAAGACTGAAATTAAAGTCTAATCTTAATGCCACGTTTACACCGGAATGTTAATAACATTTCTTTATAACTTTTTTTGAATAACGTATTACTATATAGACTTATATATTATATAACTTATTAACAAATTTTATTAACATTCCGGTGTAAACGTGGCTTCAAAACTCACCCCAACTATTCCACTTTTTTTATCACTAAGCTCCCAACCTAACAATGAAACATTCATGACAAACACACATTGCACATAAACACTGAAATCTGGGGCCGCATCTTTTCACTACTTCACAAATGCCGGGTTTTTCCATACACTCTTGAGGGACCCTCAAATTATGATAGAGCAGCTATAATTTTCTATGCTAAGTATAGACAAAATGTAAACTTTTAAATCTAAACTAGTGAATGTTAATTTGAGGGTCCCTCAAATTTGAGTGTGATTGGAATAACCGGGCATTAGTGTCTTGTCACCATGATGTCTTGCTGAATGAAACAGCTTGCTAAATGAAACAACCCCTCACACACGCTTCCAAATATGAAGGATTAAATCCATTTCCAGTTCAAACTTCAACAGGATTTCAAGTACAAAAACCCACCCCCAACTATTTCACTTCTCATAAAACCCCCACTGAACGAACCACCCACACATCGCCATGAATGACAGACCGACACCCTCTGGCCAACCTGTTCGCGCCGGCCAGGTTGGCAGCATTGCGCTCCACAACTCCGTTCGGAAAACTGTCGACGCCGCTCCAGTTGTCTCGCGACCGGCGTGAGAGAACGTTCTCGGGGACGTTCCCTGAACGAGACATGGCCGTCCCTCCGAACGTCATGGGAGTCGGCATTCCCATGTTCATGTACAACAACTGTCTAAATCTCACCAACCTCTCCGAAGTTGCATTCTGTCAGAATGCCACCTCCCTCGCCACACCCGACGACAACGGAGACCCCGATAGTTTCACAGTTATGGAGAAAATTGTCTCGATCGCCGTTCCCATACTGTTCGGGATCATCGTGCTTTTGGGACTTTTCGGGAATTTGCTTGTTGTGATTGTGGTAGCGGCCAACCAACAGATGCGATCCACAACTAATCTACTAATTATCAATTTGGCAGTGGCCGATTTACTGTTTATTGTGTTCTGTGTACCATTTACGGCCACCGATTATATACTGCCCTACTGGCCTTTCGGTGATTTCTGGTGTAAGACAGTGCAGTACCTAATTTGTGTTACCGCCTACGCCAGTGTCTACACTCTGGTGCTCATGTCGCTTGACAGGTAAGGGCGCAAATTTAACTGAAAATTTTCAATTTATCAGGAAAACTCAAGGTTTGAGACGTAGAGGTGAAAATATATCAGAAGAAATGAACTTCTATTGTGTTGCATGCCTTGTAGAGTGGATTGTTATCATTAAAGTGGGAATCAAACTTTAAACTTAGGGTTTTTTAAAATAAATGGTGAGTTAAATGAAAAATCAAATACCTCTTTAAAAAACTTTAAAATTATTATTCAACAGACATGTTTCGGGGCTCATCCCATTATCAATGTGAATAAAATTGATAAATAATTGTTGAATAATAATTCTAAAGTTTTCTGAAAAGGGTATTTGATTTTTCATTTAATTACCATTAAAGTGGGATAACTCTTTTACTAAGTACCACCAATCCTATTAATAAGTCCCTGGCCTTCAAATGAACAAGTACTGATACTTGTATAACAAGTATTATTCTCTATTTAATAAAAACTTTCATATTGGCGTGTTTTATCATATTGTGTACAATTTATCGCGCATACAGCTTCAAAGCATCATAATTGAGGTTTGATATAGCCAATACTGTAAATTATTACATAAACTCAATTCATAAAAAAGTTTCAAATTTTAGATTGACTTTCGAAAGATGATATTATTAATATTCTCAGTCTTATTTGATACTTGTACTCATTATACTTACTTATTTTGATATTGTACTCTTATGTTTGGAGTGTGTTCAATATTCAAGGTGTTATAAAAATTCTTCATTGGTATCAAGCAATATTGAGACGTTTATTTCATATCTAAAAGGATGATTATAAAGATTACATCATTCAAATAGGAAACTGAACTTTAAAACTTAGGGCTATTTAAAATAATTGAAAAATAAATGAAAATCAAACACCATTTTAAAAAACTTTAAGATTATTAAAACAAAGACATGTTTCGGCACATTAGGCCATTATCTTATTATTTTATCCACATTGATAATGGCCTAATGTGCCGAAACATGTCTGTGTTTTAATCATTTTAAAGTTTTTTAAAAGGGTGTTTGATTTTCATTTATTTTCCATTCAAATAGGCTATTGCAATAATTGAATTAATTTAATCAGGAATAAGAAACTACGCATAAACGTGAATTATTGAATCATTTTCTAGTTTTCTCTTTATTTCAAAATCATTATAAAATCTATTGAAATGTATCAACTTCTTTTATTCAACATCGAAAAAAAAATCTACAAGGGATTTGATCAATCAATGGAAACCATGGTTTGAAGCAATTTTTCAGGAAATTGGAGTGTTCTGATAAAAAAATAGTGAATAAAATGAATGCATTGTATCTTACTGTTACTAAATTATGAGAGACAGAAATTACGAATTATTCAGAGACTGAAAGAAATTATGAAAAAATAATAATCAGAATGGAAATGAGAAGAAAGCCAGTTAAGAGAAAGTATGAAGAATGAAGATAAGCACAAAATCTTACCTCTTCCATCTTCAAAAAAGACTTCCTATATAGAAAAACGTAAGACCAAAGAAAATATACTCTTAAGATAGATAGACACTTGAGATTAGATTGTCTCTGCTGAGAAGGAAAAGTCTATAATACAAAAAATAATACAAAAACAATGCTCGATGTAGTAAGTGTTACTGTAATTACATCACAAACAAATTTGAAGAAGTACTTGGAACAAATTTTACCAACAATTTGAACAAATTCTCAAAGTCTTATGACATCAAATAACTCCTACCAAAAAAAACCTGTTGAATTCTCGAAGAATTCCTCTTTTCAAGTCACTGAACAAACTCGAAATTTTTGAGAGGGAACATGAAAAAAAACCTGAAAAATCCTCGAAGAATTTGCCTTTTCAAGTCACTGAACCAATAAATCCAACCAGACAAGTCAATCATTTTGAATGGTGTCTAGGTGTGACACAACAAAATCAAAATCTCGTTTCCTCAGTTGAAATCGTCAACGTTGATTGATCAATTGGTCAATTTAAATTCAACGCCCTAGCCAAAGTGCAGCCTGTCCAAGCAAAGAAGACATTCTGGCAAGATGGGAAAATAGCTCCAGCTCAATCAATATTGCTTCAAAAATCATAAATTTGTTCTCAGATTGTAGGAAACATCCTGATCTATAATTTGAGACTCAATTTATAATTTTTGAATCAATATTTATCGATCTGATCTCATCTTGCCAGAATGTCTTCTCTGTTTGGACAGACTATATCAAAGTGTTGCATACTCTTCTAACAAGATCATTGGCCTGTTCGCGCAAACCTAGAAGACACGCCTTTACAATACTATTAACATTGTAACTAAGTGTCTTCTCAGCTTGCGTAAACTATACCTATACTAGGAGCGAAGACCTCTTTTCCATCTGTGAGTCCATTATATAAGTTGGTGCCATTTTCTTGAATCATTCAATAGCTACTATTATCAGAATGGAGATTTATTGCTCCACATTATTCTTTATTCCTGTTCTAAGTTTATTTTAAAACTACTTCACTTTGATCTTTCATCAACCACTACTATTATTATTTTGTTATTTGAAATTATTTCTGCCTTTTTCAACTTACAGTATTTAAAGCGTAACCTTGGGAAGTATATCGGACATAGTTTGAAACTTGATTCAATATCTTCCAAATTAATTCATCTATAATCTCGCTGAACCATTCAATTTACAGTTAGGATTGGTCGTATCAAGGCGGAAGATATGCAACCCGCAACACATCTACAATTTTGAAAACCTTATTACTGGCGTAATCTTGAACGGATTGCAAAAATATCTCAACACAAAATTTCTAGACCTCATCTGAACCTGCCCACCAAATATCAACATTTTCTACCGATTGGTTCTCGAAACAATGAGGAAAACGCCGAAAAACTCTATAAAAACTAAAATATTTGGCGTATCCTTGAAAAGTTTTCAAAATCCTTTCTTAGCGCGCGTCTAAACGTCCAACTGAACATGCCTGCCAAATTTGAACGCATTCGCTTCAGTGGATTTTTAGTTCTGGTGATGAATGAATCAGTCAGTGCCATTTCGCTTATATAGATAAAGATAATTACCACAATATCAATTTCACAACTACTCAAAGAGTTACAGTATCTAACCTTTCCTCTCATAGTACCCTCATAGAGTACTAAAACGTAAGTTACTACCAGATAAATGATTAATTGTCCTATTAACACCGGCGGCTCGTACCCACGAAAAAGGTGAAGTGCTCGTATCTTTTACTGTACAGCACTTCACCTGTCTCGTGGGCACGAGCCGCCAGTGCCTATCAACTAATACTTCAAGTATTGTAAATCAATATAATCAGAGTAATTCAAATCATTTGAAGTATTCACTAATTATTCGAAAATTTATGAATATACATGAATACTTCTCTGAATTAACAGTCGAATTCTTTTCTGAATTAATTAATATAATCAATCAAATAGGCTGGTCTGGGAATAATAAATGATTGCCAATAATTTCATCAATCAAAAATGCATTTTCGGTTCCTCTCGAATATTCATAAATAAGTTTCGTCCAAACAGAGAAAAGCGATTGTTTCCAATTATAATTCATTAGGGTCTTTCATGAATATTCAACATTCATCCTCTCCTGGTTTCGTATTGAAAATCAAACCACAGCTAATTAAATGAATATTATCGATTTCAGAGTGATAACTTGAAAATTATTCTACTTCTCAACAAAATTGTGTGTGAGGTTTCCATTGAATAATTTTTGAAAATTTGTCTAAGTCTAAAATGAATGCTACTGTGTGCTTTATTTCATTGGGATCCGATTATTTCATACAAACTTTGTTTTTAAATATCCAATACTGAGTTATCTTCCACAATAATGATGCAGATTGATCTCCATCTATTCTTCTCTTCTCAAATAATCCACACTGGATTGTAGGATTTTTAAAAAAGGCTGCTTGTATTATATTACATAAACTTTACCTGATGCCAAAAAGTAAGGCGGTTCCGTCTGCTCCTTGAGCACTTCAACAGCTGATATCGTCAATTAGAGCTGCTATTTAATTCGTTGCTCTTAGTAGGTAATGTTTTAAAACTAGAAGAGACTGTAGAAGTACACTGTAGACATAGTAGTTAGAAATGACGTATACTTGACCACGTGTATGGTTAGACCACGTCATAGAGACAGACGAAACCACCTAATGTTCTGACGTCAGCTACACACAATCATACTAGCACAAATAACAAATTTGTGTCACTTTCCAATCTCCTTTAGAATAATTAGTGAAGAAACTGAATAGCAAGAATATATTCTAGCAATTAGCATTAAGTTAAACTAAGAAAGTGGAAGTTGTATTCTCTCTGTTAGTTTCTCACTTTGGACACCAAAATTTGTCTGAAATCTGTCAGCATTCATCATAGTTGTTCAGATAAATATCATTATTCGTAGTAAAAAGTTACAAGGTATTTATTCAACAAATTCAGATGGGCTTGCTCTGTGATTTTGGCCTCATAATTTTCAGATACTATTTGGTGACTGAATTGAATTTACATATAACTTTAATGTATAACTAATAACTTTACTAATAACTTTCAATCGCGTTTACTCTTTACTCTCAGGAATAAATTTGTCTTACTTTTTGGTGTCAATAACAATAGCAAACATCGATTCAAATTAATAACGAAAAGTCTTGTGAGCTTCACATTATATTGTACTATGATATTCTTATTCTGTATTTCTATGTCATTTGTTCTTTGAACGATGTAAAGTGTACTAAGAATAAATAAATTTGAAATTATTCATTAATCTCAAAATTCAATTAATAATCAAGTGTGTTCATTCACATACAGCTTGTCGTAAGCACTTACACCAAGACTCGTTTGTAAATGCATCCTTTAATGAAATTCCTGTTTCTTGATTCCTGAGGGTAAATCCCACATGAGATCTTAGACTTGTGCGTGAGAAATGAAATAAATAATAAATGATTTGAGATTACGACAATTTTTTTAGGTTTTTGGTGGATTCCTAACATTGGCAAAATTAGATACATTCTCTAATAAAAAAATAATAATTAAAAAATTGAATAAAATCAGATCCTTATTCTTTATATGAAAATATTATTATATGATTATTTGTCATTGATCTTTACTTACATTACACTCCACGCGCTCTTGATAAGTTGCCATATCGAACAATCCAGCTTCCTCTGAGAACAGAAAGAGGAAATAAATAAATCACATCTCAGCTTTCAACACATCATGAAACAAAAATTGATTGTGAGTGCCCTTTCAAGAAACCATTGCTTGTATGATCCTATTTGGATTTGGGCCAAAAATGACAAGCTCCCATATTGCTCCCCGCTCTCAAATAGACTAGATAATGGGAAATGGTATGAGTTGGGATGGATGGTGTACTTATGGATTAGTGGATAAGACGAGAAGAAGATGAAGCGTGTCATGTTCATTTTGCGATAAGTGGGTCAAGATCAAAGAGGAGAAAAAACTAAATGTTCTTGAAAAAATGAGTGCATTGTTAAGGAAATTGAATGTGATGAATGCGCAATTGACAATTCCTGGAACATGGTAACTGATGAACAATATAAATTCATTTCGTAACACTATTATACTTTGTAAATATTGTGCTTATTGATGAATGAATCAATTCGAATGTAAAATGTGATCCGCTTATTATACAGGGTGTTTCAGGAGGAATGTGCAATACTTTTCAGGCTGATTCTTTACACCAAGTAGACAAAAAAGTTACATGGGATCAACCCCGAAAACGCTCTGTTACTGAGATCACTATGGCGGAAAATTGAGATTTTTTAAAATATATTAATTTTTCTGATTTTTTAGAGGCTTTAGTGAGGTTCTAAAATAATGTATTCCTAAGTAGAATTAGCTGAGGATTTTAATGAAACCAGTTCCAAGTTTGTAACTGGTTTCATCAAGTTTCTCAGCTAATTTTTCATAAGAATTGCTTATTTTAGAACCTCAGTAAAGCCTCTAAAAATTAGAAAAATGAATATTTTTTGAAAAATATCAATTTTCCGCCATCGTTATCTCGGTAACAAAGCGTTTTTGAGGGTTGGTCCCATGAAACTTTTCTGTCTACTTGGTGAAAGGAATCAGCCTGAGAATAATTGCACATTCCTCCTGAAACACTCTGTATATAAGCATATATGTATTAGGTACTAATGTGTGAATAGGTATGAAAAATACTTATTTATTATTTATTGTTATAATTGCGACTTGATAGCAAGTATTTTAAGCAAAGATGATGATGAGTGAGTGAGTGATGATGTTTACATGGTGAATGTAAAATGATGAAAGTTTACATTAAAATTTTCACTTAGTAAATTACTTTTCACTTTAAAAAAATTTTGAATTTTGATGAAAGGCAGGTCATTGATTCAGAATAAACGATTGAGGATCAGATTGAGAAAGATATAGAACGATTGTACATTCTCCTGCGCTAGATCTAGAGAGAGAATAATGACAGATAAAAGAACGCACAAAAAACGCCGAAACTTCGAGAAACGCGTGGGGGTATCTAATAAACGCCGCATGTTATAAATTTATTCTTCTTTCAACTTTCTTCAAGTCGGAAACAATTCACGCTTATTTTGCATCTCTATTGTTCTCTTCCTATCCTATTCTTCCTCTTTACTTACCTTCATTTCCGAATTCTTGTTTAATCTACATTGTTTCCGGATTTCTCTTTCCTCTTCTACGAATCTTAATCGAGATTAAATTTTTGCACGTCCTTTGTTCTCCATTCTCTTCTATCCTACTTCTCAGAGATTGTTTTCCTTCCATCTCTTTTTCTCAGAACTCACATTACAATCTATTGTCTCTCTATTACACTTTATTGTCTTCTTCCTAACCCTTCCTTCTATATTCCATTAGCTTCAAAATTTACATTTAATCCATTGTATCTCCATTCTCCATTTTATCTCAATTTTCATTTTATAACTTTCTCTCTTTCCCTTTCCACATTCCCTCATCATTTCTCTTCTTTCTCTTTCCCTTTGCATATCCATTCCTCTCCAATTCTTCCTTATTCTGCTTGTTTCCAAACTTTCATCTGCATATTGTCCCATTCCACAAGTATCTCTTCCTCTTTATTCTCACTTTCAAAATTTTCATTTCAATCATTTTCATATTGTCTACCTACAATTTTAATTGTTCTCCAATCCTAAACCTCTTCATTTTTATCCAATTCCTTTTTTTTCTTTCCATATTGGAATTTTATTATTTACCCTTTTCAATAATATTTACCCTCTACTTATGCCCTGAATTTCAAAATTCGCTTTTCAATAATATTCTTCTTTATATTGTCCTCTTTAAATCTTTATTGATTTCCATTTTCATCTTTCCCAACGCTTCTTTCTTCTTTTTCCGAATCATTCCACTCCTTACTTCTTAATTCCTTCATCTCCTTAATAATTCTTCTTCTTCTTCTTCTTCTTCTTCTTCTTCTCTTCCACTCCTTTCGCGTACAATCTGTTGTTCCTTTATTGTCCTCTATCTTTAGTGTCTTTAATCCTTCTCCGTCCCCTATTTTTTCCTCTGATCCGAATTCCTTTTCAAACTCCTTTGTCCTACATTCTCTCCTTCCACATCTCCTTCTCTTTCACTTCTGAGTTAAATCGAAAGAGTAAGGTGTTTCAAAGTCTCTCAATTTTCGAACGCCCACCTTTACTAAACGGGAGGTCGTCTTAAGTCTGTTGAAAGATATCCTGGCAAGATGGGAAAACGACTCCAGCTTGGTCAATATTGGTTCAAACATTTCAAATTTGGGCTCAAATTGTAGAGCAGAATGTTTTCTACAATTTGAGACCAAATTTTCACATTTTTAACCAATATTGACCGAGCTATAGTCATTTTCTCATCTTGCCAGAATTTCTTCTTGGTCGACCAGATTATAAACGGAAGGCAGTCTACCTACTCCCAGTGTTCAACTTAATTAAATCTTCTTCTAAACAAGTATTTTGAGCGGGAATGTTTGGCAGCTTTCCAGTCCCCCGGAAAAGCCAGCCAGCGCATTTTCCAAATTTTCCAGCAATACCAGATTAGGCGGCGCCACACCATAAATCAGCCGAGGTACAATGCTCCCAATAGATCAACGGTGGCGCTGCCTGGTGGCCGTCTCCGTAAACAAAACCAGTGTTGGTCAGTTGGAAACCACACGTAATCAACTATAGGATATAACTTCCCACTTGGCGTAGCACGTATACACGATAGGGGTGCAATGTATTCCAAGTGCAACTTTTCCATCTATTACAAAATTCAGTGAAATATACTCTATTCGGTGTAACATCCTTTTTGATGCAATATACTGTACATGTGAGTGATACAATGTATTCCAAGTTAATCGTTAACTATACTCCGTCCACCGAGTGTTCGGACCTATAAGCTCCTCCCCCATTTTGACGTCGCAGGCGGCTTCAGCCAATGGCAAGTAAGGTTATCATGCTGCAGCTGTTACTTCTTAGGTCACAGTTATGCTGTGGAAATCTGGGAAACGCAAGCCTTTCACTTTTCAGGCAATCTATAAAAATTTATGTGTTTGCAATCTTACAGCTGATTTAAATAATTCAAACCTCTCATGAAAGATTTTTTGGCAGATGTGTTTTGTTCTTTGTTTCACCTTCAACAAAACAACTTAGTTCTTGTAGAAAATATTAGTTTTATTGAATTCAAAGTACAAACAGTAATGAGATTAATTTATTGCAAACTTAAACTTTAGATTAAGTTATATATGCCTACTTGAATTTGCAGTAGTGTGTAGTTGAATGAGTTTGAAATTCCCGGCTTGAACTGAGCAGTCAAAATAACAACAAAAATATTATTATGAAATATTATGTTCAATCAACTATAATTCTATCAAGTGATATTGATAATGATCGTTTTCATGTTAGAAGGATGTAAATTTTGCCGAACAACCATAAAACAATAACAATATTTCTAAGGCCACTCAAAAATTCGATATTAAAAGTCCAATATCGATTAGAAATTTCTACGTTCCTGGCAATTACGACCGCTTGTGAGCTGGTCGGATCATGACGTCAGAACCTTGGAGAAGGAGCTTAGGTCCGAACACTCGGTGGACGGAGTATAGGAGAAATGAAAGGAGCATAGTCACCAATCAGTTTGCCTTGTCTTGAAATGAATAAATTTCCAAATTTGCTTCTGAACACAGCCCAATTAAATAGGAATTTTTCAAGTGGTATTTTCGATTAGATCTTTATTGTGAACAGTAAACTCTTATCAAAATTCAAAATTATCGAAGTGAAAAGTTTTTTTCTAACTGGAAATTTAAATGTAAACTTTCATCATATTTCATTCACCATGTAAACATCATCATTCACTCACTCATCATCACCTTTGCTTAAAATACTTGCTATCAAGTCGAAATTGTAACAATAAATAAGTCTGTCCAAGCAAAGAAGACATTCTGACAAGAGGGGAAATGATTCCAACTCGGTCAATATTGGTTCAAAAATTACTTATTTGGTCCTAGAGTGTAAGAAACATTTCGATCTATAATTTGAGACAATTTTATATATGATTCAATTGACTAATTAAATGGAATACATAATAGAAAGAATACATGGATATAATGGAACAATCAAATTGAAATTGTCTTGAATCAAATTTATATTTCAATCTCTGTTAAATTGTGTGTAAAGGTCTCAATTTACTAATTGGACCGATCGTATCATGAGTTATTCAAGGGTTGGTGTCGTTACATATTTTTATCAGATTAATTGATTCCATATCTTAATCACCTCTACTCGTGTATCTTATTGAATACATTATCTTTAAGATAAATTAAACAGTGTAAAAGATGAAGTGAAATTAACCAATTCAAAACGATTGTAACGTGAGTGAACATGTAGGCTTCTTATTATATGGTTTAACAATAATATATGTGAAGTCTAAATAATTGAAAGGTGATTAATTTCTCGGTTCTTCAACTCTGTAACATTATTTGATGGTTGAAAATTGAAAGGATGTAACATTTTGTTACAACACAGCCGTTACAACGGGATGATATCCTTCCAAGGAATGATCAATTTCTCTAGAAATTCTAAATCTTTTGTCAGTGAGATTGTAACATGTTCTCTCCTATGTGTGGGTGAAAGCTTCATAAAATTAGTCAGGTCCAAACTAAATTTTTTTTTTGAGATTGATGCCTACTGAGCTCTTGGGCTTGTGGGTGATGAGACGGATGATGATGAGAGCTTAATTAACGAGAGTAATATCCCTTCGAGTGATGAACAAATCCTGTACGTATTCCAGCTTATCACACAGGATTAAATTGTTTAATCCCTTGTGCTTGAGCTTTTGATATTGTCTGTTTTTTAACTGAACAGACATTACACTTGATATTTTCAACACAACAATACTTAATTAAGAGAGTGCTGTTCATATAGAGATGACTAAATTCTATACGAATTCTTCCCTCTTATAAATGAGATTTTGTTATGAAAGTAACGGAAATTACATCTATTTCATCATTTTTATAATAACCGAAAATCATTTTGTCGGGCATAAAAACGTTACCTTCATTGAATCATTTCCTTCTTACCCCCCACTTTATGATTTTCTAAAGTTATTTTTCACCGAGAACTCTACTATACTTTTTTAAACAGTTTTTTCCGCACAATAGCTTTACTAACATTTCTTACCGATAGCAACGAAAAGTAATCAGAATTCTCCTTTACCCTCACAAATGTGCGTAAACCATTTTCCATTGATAAAACAGCTCCTGAAAACGCATTATCCTTTTCAGAAACCATAAGCAGAAAAGTATAGACCGCGTAAGTTGAGAAGAGACGCAGTCTTAATACACTTTACATTGCGTCGGCGTGTCTTCTCAGCGTGCGCAAACTCAAGATAATCTGAAAAGCGAGCTGGTTTGTTCACTGAGAAGGTGAATTCCTACATTGTGAATGGTACAGCATCAATACGACGTGAATCACGGTATGAACGAAGACAGAACAAAGAACACGGGAAGGTTTAGAAAATTGAAGTGAAAATGAAGAGGAGGAGAAGGAGGAGGAGGAGGAGGAGGAGGAGGGAGGAAGGGAAAGAGAGGAGGAGAGGAAGTAGAGGAGGAGGGAGAAAGAAAAAGGAGGAAGCTGGAGAATGGATGTATTGCAGGAGACAAGAAAATGAAGTAGAAAAATTAGAAGAGAGAAGAAGAGGAAAAAGAGAAGAAGAAGAAGAATATGACTCGAAGAAGAAGAAGAAGAGTTGAAAAAGAAAAGGTTGAAAGGACACAAATAACACGAATTGATTAGAAAGATTGAGGTGAGAATGAATGGAGGAGACGAAGAAGAAGAAGAAGAAGAAGAAGAAGAAGAAGAAGAAGAAGAAGAAGAAGAAGAAGAAAAGAAGAAGAAGAAGAAAAAGAAGAAAGAAGAGAAAAGAAAGAAGAAGAAGAAAAAGAAGAAGAAAGAAGAAAAGAAGAAGAAGAAGAAGAAGAATAAGGACAAGAATAAAGAGGTAGAATAGGTGTATTGTGGAAGACATGAAGAAAAGGTAGACCTAACAAGGAAAGGCGTTTTCATCGTTGAATGCTGAGTTATTGTGGAATGAGTATTAAGAAGGAAAAAGAAAGAGGAGAAGAAATTCCAAGAAAGTATGACAATGAGAATCAGACAAAAGAAGTCTCTTGTCAAAATATGACTAGAGAGAATCCGATCAAAAGGAGGAAATATGAGATAGATAAATGACTTTATTTTACACTTTGTAAAAATTTTACAAGAGGTTTGTGGGCGAAGTTGAGACATGCAAGATGACTTCCACTTGACCAGCAAGAGGGAGAAGAAGAGGAGGATGAGTAGAGACATAGAAGAGACAGAGAACGATAATACTCGAGAAAAAATATTTGAATATGTGACAAGGGAAGAGATATTTGATGTTTATTTGATATTTCATTCTTATTTATTCTATTTCTATTTTATTCTTATTTTAGAAGAGAAATACTCAGGGAAAGAGAGGAAGAAAGAGAAAAGATAAGGACTCGAGAAAAAAGAGACTAAAAAGAGAGAAAAGAGACTGTTTACATGGTGAATGAAAGATGATGAAAGTTTACATTAAAATTTTAACTTTGAAAAACACTTTTCACTTTGAAAAATCCTGAATTTTCAAATCCTGCATCTTATCCTATACAGACGGTTCCATTTCCTCTTAATAAAACACATTTCAGAAAAGATACGTGAATCAAATGGAATAACCAACTGATACAAGACATTACAATTATATAATTCCATTTGATACATGTGATCAATTGGAGGAGAATTAAAAAAAGATTTAAGGCCGGTTGCACGTACGTTCTGTTAGTTTAATCACCGTTATTTCACCGTCAAAGTGGAAAAACGTTCAAATGAATAAAGTATTGAAATGTGATAGTAGTAGCAGAATATTCAAATGTTCTTATTCAAAATAGATATCTGAATCAATAATTATCTCATTATTGTATAAATTATTTATCTATTGAAACAAAAACATGATCTGGAAATTGCATGCTAATACAACTCAATTGTTGTCAGGTTGGTAGTACCACAAAAATCGAAAACCTTCAGCTGCTATTGTTTTTAGATATTCAAAATTTAATCATCAGCTGATGGTTAAGTTAAAATTTTCAACGCCTTTAATTCTGGCCGATTAGTTTAGTACTGTGAAATTAGTATTCCATTCTATTTAAACAGCTGCTGACCTGTTAAATTTGAAAAAACCGCCATTGAAATTTCCAATACCTCATTGATATCATAGCCTCAATGTTAATAAATCTGAACTTGATTCATGAATTTAAAGGTTAGTAATATTTTTAGGCAATAAAATTCAATGTAAATGATGTGTCATCGAGTTTTGTGAATGAAACTATTGAAACTCAAGACTTTTTAATAATTTATTTGTTTCTATTCTCTATTTGAATTGAGTTAGTTTGCCGTTGCTACAAGATGTCGTTATCCAGCGTTAAAACTTAACGAAGTTACGAACAACCGGCCCATAAAGAGATAGACTCTGGGAAGAAGATGAAGAAATATAAAGACCCACGAAAAAAAAGAAAGATGGAGAAAGACTCTGAAAGAGAGAGAAAAACTATGGGAATAAGATGAAGAAATAGAAAGAATACGGGAAAAAGAGGGATAATCTAAGAAAAAGGGAAAGAATCCGGGTGAAGAGAAAGAAAAAGACTTTGGAAAAGAGAGTTGAAAGAGAAAGACTCCTGGAGAAAGTGAGACTACGGGGAAAAAGAAAAAAAAAACGACGGAAGAGAAAGAATCCGGCAAAAAAAAAGAATCTGAGGAGAAGAGAAGTATGATAAGAAAGCAGCCGTTACGGGATCACAGAGAGCAAAGTGCTATGATTACTTTTCGGTTACGCGGAGTCGAGAGAACGGCGCGGGGATTTGAGATGAGTATAGTGACTATCCAAGTAAAGAAGATATCCTCGCAAGATTAAAAAATGACTCCAGCTCGGTCAATATTTGTTCAAAAATTATTCATTTGGTCTCAAATAGTAGGAAACATTCTGATCTAAAATTTAATACCTGAATTATAATTCTCGAACCAATATTGAGCGAGCTGGAGTCATTTTTCAATCTTGCCAGAATGTCTTCTTCGCTTGGACTGAGTATAGTAGAGAGGGAGTCATCCCTTACTTGCTAGATGATTCACAGTGTTCACAAATAACGACATTTTTCGGTCGTCTGGACCGACAGACATAACACTGCACTGCACGAGACATGATTGATCTGGGAAATAAGGTGCTGGCTGATGCAGGGCCAACCACTTCAACTTATCTCAGCTCTTTTGTCTTTTGTTTTGCACTCTTACTTGAACTCTCTATTACTCTCTCTCACACACACTCACACACACTCAAAAATCTCACACTTTCTCTTGAACTGTCTCTCACTCTCTCACCCTCTAGCTTTCCTTCATTATTTTTTCTTCAATAGGTTTGAAGGTTTCTTGAATAGGTTTCTACTGCATGTGTACAGTAGAAGTCCGGTTATCCGAGTTCCGATTATCCGAGCCGCCGGATTAACCGAGCCAATTTTTAAGAGCATAACAAAATCTTTTAACAAGATTTGGACTATTTGTCCGATAAAGATCTAAAATTGTAAATAAATTACAAACACAAAAGTAATAATTGTACCTCTATCCTGGTTGATGATTATTTGCCTGCTGTATTTTCTATCCGGGCTCGGAGGGCAATCAGGTGGGGTAAGGGGTGTCTTCGGCTCGGTCGGTGTTGGTTCGGGGGGTGTGGGTTCTTCTTTGAATTTATGGCTTTTGGGCCGGTATTGGCCGGGCTGGAGTCGTTTTCCCATCTTGCCGGAGTGTCTTCTTTGCTTGGATGGACTCTATAGTTTAGTGAATATGAAACTGGCAACCAGCTGATAGGCCTAGGCCCTTCATAGGGCTGTTGCACCATTGACAAACAATAAATTGTATTATTCAAATTCGATGCGATCTATTATTAATTAAAACCTCGTTCCATCACCTTCGTGTTAACCGAGGCTTCGTTATCCGAACTGATCCCGGTACCGTTTAGCTCGTATAATCGAAATTCTATGAGCATGAATCGTGAGCTATGAGCAAATGAATCTATGATCTATGAGCAAATCGTACTTCTGATGAGCATGGCCTAAAATTAGATACTCGCTAAGAAACATACTGAGATTGGAGCAAGGAAACCGTCTAACGTTTTGGCAACAACTATAGAAGCGAATGGTGGATGGTACGGCAATAAAGAGAAAAAAGAGCGAATAGGAAACAAATTCGGGAGGTAAAAAACAAAGGTGAAAGCAATAAAGTCCAAAAAGAAAAACGAAAAAAAGATCGCAAATAAAAACAAATTCGATGAGGAAATAGGAAGAGAAACAAGAGGTAAATTCACAGTGAAGTATAGTCGGTTTAAGCAGAGAAGATATTCGGGCAAAATGGAAAAATGACTCCAGCTCGGTCAATGTTGATACAACAACTATAAATTTGGTATCAAGTAGTAGAAAACATTCTTTTCTATAATTTGAGACTATATATAATTTTCTATAAATTTTGAACCAACATTGACCGGGCTGGAGTCATTTTCCCACCTTGCAAGAATGTCTTCTTTGCTTGGACAGAGTATAGCGTATATAGAGAAAAGTGCTCTGATATCCTTTTTAGCTAACAACAGGCACAGCTGGTAACCTTATCTTCTGCTTCCTACAGTCTGTTCAAGCAAAGAAGACCCTCTGGTAAGATGGGAATATGACTCCAGCTCGGTCGGTATTGGTTCAAAAATTATTGATTTGGTCTCAAATTGTAGATCAAGTCAATTGTAGATGTGAGACCAAGTCAATAATTTTTGAAACAAAATTGACCGAGCTGGAGTCATTTTCTCATCTTGCCAGAGGGTCTTCTCTGCTTGGGCGGACTTAAATAGGAGCACGGTTGTTGCCATAGCAACCGTGTTTGTTTTCAGAAAGCACCCAGCATCTTGTAATAATTTGCATATTCAAAGTTGAAGCAAAATTTTGTAGATGTCTGTCAATATAATTTTACGGCAATCTAAGCACCACCCACTTGTGCTAACAGTCCTAACTCTTCTGCTGTAATTTTCAGTTTTAAAGTTTATTTTTGTGAGAAAAAGTGATGAATCATCAAGGAAAAATAATTACGGTATCTTTTATTGAACGACAGTTAATTGAACTCAAGTTTATTCGATTCTACTGGAGAAACACTTTTAATAAAGCTATGTCTATGAATTTCAAAATTTAACTCTATTATATTCAATTTAATTCATAAGCCACGTTTAAACTGGAATGTTAATAACATTTGTTAATAACTTTTTCATAATAACTTATATAATATACTAGTAAGCCCCATGGGCTGAAGAACTCGCGTACGAACTCTCAAAGTCAACTTATGGCTTTAATTATTTGAAAATATGAACCACAAATCATACTAACACGATACCTGGATTTCTTCAATGATTCCTTTCTGTGAGGAACTATTAATAAGAAAAGATGTTTGTACGGTATATTTTGATCAATCGTTTTCATATTTTGATACATCATTATCCGCAACTCTTCTGCCACCAATGCACCAATACAAACGTAGGCCTACTTGTTCAAGACGACTTGACTGCAAGAATTCAGAGTAGACCTATCAACTGAGGAATTATAATAAATTTACAAATGTGGATGAAATAACTTTCCCTTCTTTTTTCTGAAAACTATACATACTATTGAAACTTCGTGTAGAGTCTATTTATTATCAAGGTATGATTGAAAGTCTTGAAATAATAGAAAGGCGGATTACAGGATAACTAAGGAGAATTACAGGGCGGATTACAGGATAACAAAGGAGAATTCGTTGTTCTGCAAATGATTATGTTCTGCTTGTTTCAGCTCGAAGAACACCGTGATAGAACTAGAGTTAGTTCTTCTCGGAACACTCTGTAGTCATATTGATCGCCTCTTGTTTTAAACTATTCAGTGTATTAAATTGAAAACAGCAGTTAAACCATTAACAAACATTGTAGAGATTCGTTCAAGAATGGAATTTTTTGATAGTTCAGTATTTCCATTCAGATAAATCAAATATATAAATTATTAGAAATCCCTTTGATAGCATTCTTCAAATCCCAGAGAAAAGCACGGCTGACTCATTATTAGTCTGACTAATCAAAGCATGGAAATCAAATGGAACAACAAACTTCTTTCAGCACAAATACTTGAAAAATAACCAATGGTAAAATAATTTGAATTTGCCGCCTCTTGTTAGCTGTTCAAATAAATAGACTCCTATCACATGTTTAAACTTTGAGATCGATATTCATTATATGACTTCAATTCAACATGAAAGTATTTTTCATTTGATAACATTATTTTTATGATAGTTCTTTCAAATTTGCCGCTAATAAATCAGCTGTTTTATTGGAATCAGATGGATTCTCCAAAAAAATAATCTATTCAAATTCCATATGACATTTTTCCCCAGCCGTGATTGTTGTGTTGAAATATACGGGAGTATATATAGATATATTGTTGCTGAGAATTTATCCTTCTTCCTCCTGAAAAAGGATGAAGGAGTCGATCGATTTCACTGTCCAACGAACTTGACCTGTGTAAAAGTATGAAGAATATATGTTCTGAATTTGAGGTTGATTAATTGAGGCGTTCGAAAGTTATTGTCGAACATATAGACAGACGAACGAACAGACGGACAACGACTTTGGCCTTGAGTCAAAAGAAGGAACTCGCTTACGCTCGTTCAATAAAAATACATTATTGAAAATAGTTATAAACGAGTGTTATTAACATTCCGGTGTAAACGTTGCATAACCCTAAACGCCTAAAAATGACATTATTTCAACAAGATCTTCAATATGTGTGCTTACAGTTGTAGAGTTAGTAGTAAAACTTCGAGAGCAAAATAGTATATTACTTATCAAGTGTGGAAATTCATGTTTATGAACAAACGAATATTTCTATTCAAGTCGGATAGTCGAGGGTGGAATAGAATTTATGCACTATTTTTTGTCATAGTATAATGCCACGTTTACACCGGAATGTATTATTGTATTGACTTATATATTATATGATTTATTATATAAAAGTTATTAACAAATATTATTAACTTATTAACATCCCGGTGTAAACGTGACTTAATATAAAAACAAAGAAATAATTGGTTTTAACATGTGGATGGAATGAGTGAGGACAGGTTCCCTGAGCAGGCTTTAATTTACCAGCCAGTGGGGAAAAAAGATAGAGGGCGTCCAAAGAAAAGATGGACCGATTACAGAGGTGAAGAGGTTCAGGAGAGGCAGTAATGCCTTAACCGTGAAAGGAAGAAGGATTATTTGTAATATAAAAAATTAGTTCAAATAAAAACCGAAGAATTGTTTTTCAAACATATGCCCTATTAACCTCTAAACAGTTTGAACTTTGATGAGCACAATTTCCATTACTGAAAACAGCTGTTTATTTTCAAATTCTAATAGCAGCATGGTTAGGTCAGGAACAGCTGATATTTGCATTTAGAGTGGTTAAGAACAGCTGATATTCATATTCAGTGCGGTGAAGAACAGCTGATAGTCTTAGTTTATTTTTATTTAATATCTCCAACTTCATAAGCGTGAATTCACAATGGAAACAGGATGTTTCTCAAGCAACAATAGATTAAAATGAATCAGAGTACATAGTATTGAAAACTATACTCCATTCACGTTCACTTGACACGAAATAAACAAACATTTTGCGTGTGTGTGTGTGTAATGGAAGGTCTTCTATGCGAAAAAGTTGGCTGCAGTCGAACAGCTGACTCTTTTCTGGAGCTGTGATTGGCTACAGTCCGACTAGTCTTGTCTCAAAACTGTTGTCTTGAGCTGTGATTGGCTACAACTGTTGGTCTGTGGCTGAAAGTTTCGCATAGAAGAAGGCCTTCCATTACACGCACACACACTCAAAAAGTTTGTTTATTCCGTCTCAAGTGATCGTGAATAGAGTATAGGCTTGAAATCAGTATTCTTTGTGCTACATCCAAGATAATCCATTTCAAGCTATAGAGAGACTGTGGGAGACTGAATAATACTAATTATAAATCTATTAGCCAACAAGAGAACTAATTTTTGTCAAATGAATGAATAAATAAAAAAAAGACGAAATATGACTTCATTGAAAATCATAGATTCAATTCCCTACTTTAATCATTTCATCCACCTTCTTTCCATTTACATCAAATCCCTTTTCAAACACTTAAAAATTAACTCAATTCGATAAAACAATATTATTCTCCTCCTAAATCAACAACCATCACAACCTAACAATTAATTCAATTCCAACAAACTTTGCACACTCTTCTGGGACACTCAGAACAATGTTGGCCCAACATCCACACAAAAGTGAACGGGATAGAGATACAGAGAGAAAGAGTGAGAGGGAGAGAGAAAAGAAGGAAGAGAAAGAGAAAGAGAGAGAAGATGAGAGATTCAGAGAGAGACAGAGAAACCGAAAGAGAAAGAGAGAGAGAAATAGAGTAAGAGAAAGAGAGAAAGGGAGGGAGAGAGAGTGAGAGGGAGATTCAGATTCAGATTCAATCACTTTATTCATGTAGATTACATAATACTGTAATTCAAATCCTATGCTGTGAGAATAAAAATAAATGAAAATTACACTAATTACAATCGAGAGATTAGATTAGATTATTCACTTTTTCGAGTATGGTACAGCATTTACGATCTTAAATCCTAGATTCTAAAAATTAAACATAAATCTAATTACACGATTGGTTCAAATAAGAAATACATATGCAAGGAACTTACTAAATTACAGATATATAGGATCTAATATTCTTACTGTTATAATATGATTGTGGTGTATCTACATGAAATGGCGGAGTTTGGACAAAGATTTCCATTCTTGGAGAAGGATATGCAAGGATATCCCTCCCATTAACACTCAACCGTAACAAATTTTTACTGATAGATTTGACTGAATTGATGAATTGGATTGACTGATTTGGAGAAAGAGAGAGAGAGAAAGAGAGGGAGAAAGAGAGGGAGAAAGAGAGAGAGAGATAGATAGATAAAGAGAGAGAAATAAAGAAACAGAAAGATAAAGAGAGAGAAGATGAGGAAGAGAAAGAGAGAGAGAGAGAGAGCGAGTTGAGGAAGGAAGAGACAGAGAAAATGACATGAAAGAACTGAAAGAGGTGAAAGTAAAGGTAAGGAGAGAGTGATGAGAGGAGAGGAAGAAAGAGAGGGAGAAGATGACAGAAGGAAAAGGTGGTTAAAGTGGAGAGAAGAGAGGAAGAGGGAATAGGAAAAAGAGATAGTGAGAGAGACAACAATAACATTATTTGCCAAAACTTTCAACAACGACAGGTGAGAAGAAATCTTTTTCTTTTTCATTACATTATAACTCATGTAACTTCCAACTTGCATAATACGTGTAGAATATAAGCAATACAGTGTAATCCAAGTCTAACGTTACATCAAATAGTGTATAAGAGAGTGTAACTTACGAAGAGGTGTTTCCAGAGGGAGTTCAATCAAACTTCTGACTTTGTATTCTCTTTCTCTTACTCTTTTACTCTCACTCTATTACTCTCCCACTTCCTTACTCTCTTACTCTCTTGTACTTACTCTTCTACTCTTACTCTCGGAATCTTTCACTCTTCTACTCTCTTACTCTTTTGTACTTACTCTTTGACTCTTACTCTCGGAATCTTTTACTCTCTCACTCCCTTACTCTCTTACTACCTTGTACTTACTCTTTTACTCTCACTCTCGGAATCTATTACTCTCTTACTCTCTTGCTTGAGGCCGGTATTACAACATAATATTTCTATTATGAAAGTTAATAATATAGAAAGAGATGTAAACACGAAATCATATTTTCATCTCTTCCCATATGATTAACCATGATAATAGAAATATTACCTTGTAATACTGGTCTCACTCTCACTCTTAACCCTCTCTTTCTCAATCAATCTTCATCACTGTATCTCTCTCTCTCTTCATCAATCCTCTTCCCCCCTCCTCCTCTCCCAACCCTTCTTGGGACAACAGTCCATTCAATTTCCTGAGTGAATTCCCGTTAAATACACAGGAATTCGTAGCTGTTAGGGAATTAATTGAAATTGTATTAGTAGGAGGCCAGCTACTCCCCCGGCGACTCTTTAATGCCTTCATGAAATAACAACAGTAGTTCGTCGGTTTGCCGCTGGGGGATGAGACAGTTTACCTAAATATACCTATTTATATATGATATGAATATACGTAAATTCGTAGATACTGTATACATAGATGATGGGACACAGTATATAGTCTGGTCGAGCAGAGAAGACATTCTGACAAGATGAGAAAACTACTCTATTTCAATCAATATTGGTTCAAAAATTAAAAATTTGGTCTAAAATTGTAGAAAATATTCTGCTCTACAATTTGAGACCAAATTTATCATTTTTCAACCAATATTCACCGAGCTGGAGTCATTTTCCCATCTTGCCAGAATGTCATCTTTTCTATACCTATGTGAATGCAGCAGGAGATAGATCAATATACCTATATTTATAAATACCTGTACATAGATGATAGGACAAAGTATATCTATACATAAATGCGGTATAGGGAATAGGACAATACATAATCAAGTGGCTGTTGATTGCTGGACAAAGTTTGTGACTTTCAGTCACAAATTATCCGCAATTGAGTTGAGTGCCACCGCTTCTGTTAATGTCTGTGCAAGCAAAGATGACCTTCTTGCAAGATGGAAAAATTACTCCAGCCCCGTCAATATTGGTTCAAAAATTATGAATTCAGTCTCAAATTGCAGAGCAGAAAGTTTTCTACAATAATTTGAGACCAATTTTTTCATTTTTTAATAAATATTGACCTAGCTGGAGTCATTTTCCCATCTTGCCAGAATGTCATCTTTGCTTGGACAGACTATTGCTGTTTGATGACAGTAGTTCTCCCAAGACAAAGCAATCTTCAATTAATTCATTAGCGTTTGTCGGGCACTGATGAATTTAATGGATAGGATGATGACATTTCACCAATTAGTAAGTTGTAGACAGTTTACTATGTTGGAAGGTGAACATCTTGCTCTGACTTCTCTCAAAATATGGGTATGATAAATGTTCACTAAGTGTTAAACAGTTGTAGTTGTAGGGTACTTCTTGATACTTGAAAGGATGTTCTCTAATGTCTGAGGGGAAGAGTATTATTGAGAATAGAAAATAACTATTAATATAGTCAGGACCCTCGTGTGGTTTTTTGGCGCCCTGTGCGAGATTTTGGCGGGCGCCCCCGCCCCTCGTTACCAGACGAATGCAATCCAACATACTGTATTAAAATATATTCAAACAAATATGATTCAAGCTGCCTCACATGTTAACATTTTTCTCATAAGTAATCTGAATGTTGCACGTGGCTTGGCAAAAAGGATTAAAGGGACTTGCTTATTTTAATGTATTTCAACGTATTGTTTTGTATTTTTATATATTAGATAAGTGATGAGCAAAAGTCTACAGGAATTGATACAGAATTACTAAAGGCTATCTACATTGAGCAAAAGTGTCATATTTTACTGTACTTCATCATTAAAAGATTTAAATTTAAATTATTGATCAATTTATTTTACTAGTTTGCTTGAAAGCACATAAGGTAGGGAATAATAAATTTTTCACAAAAAAATTTCGGGAATCATCATAAATATTTCATTTCACTGGAAGTAAAGATGTTTTTACAAAAAATCGGAAACTCAATAACACGCAAATTAAAGATTTCAGCCATTTCCACTGCTCTACCCAACTTTCTTGAATAACATTCGAAATAGAAAATAGTTCGAAATAGATGTCAGTAGCAGTAGGGTGACTTGCTTTGACTTCCATTGGACACGCCTTCAAGCTCCGCCTACAATTAAAATGGCCGAAAATATCAGTTAGAAAAGTTTCCAAATTCAACCAGTAGATGGCAGCAGTTGACGGGTGATGTTTCAGATTTGACTTGGACACGCCTTCATGCCCCGCCTGTTCTTTTTTTATTGTTTGTCAGTGTTTTGTGAGTTCTGTCTTAGAGAATGGCTGCTAGCAAGAAAATGATGGATGGTGTATCATACACAAAAAATTACGCTGATTCACTATTGACGATCTTGTACAGGTATACGGTAATATTTACTTATGTATTCTATCAAGTAAGTATTAGAATAATTCAGACTCAGTTTTACTTTTATCGTGTAACTTAAAAGTACAGGACTTCAATAGTTTTATGCTGTATGAAATGATATGAAATATGATTCAGCACTCCCATCTTATACTCATTAATTCTATTTTTTAAAGGATGAATAAAATGAAATAACTCAAACTATTCATGATCTAATACCGACATTGCTGGGTTGGTATAGCCTACTAGAAAAAAGTTTGAAAAACTATAATAATTCGGTAAAAATATTAGTATTATAGGATCATTATATGCAGGAGTTTCTATCGGGAACTGGCTTGTGATTGGTTGAATGTAAGATGATTGTCAGCCAACAATGGAATTAAATTTAAGAAGGGCGTTTCTTGGCTTGCTACATACATTGATCGTGGTTTTTAAATTGATCAATTCATTATGATGAATGAATTGATGCAGTGGAAATAATTTCTTGTGGATTCAATTTGTTGGTAATAGTATATTACATTATGAGTGTGGAAGAGGCCTTTCTACAAATGAATAATTATGTTCTCCAAACAAGCGGTACGCGAGTTTGGAAAATAATTATGAGTTTGTAAACTTTTCCACACGAATTATGTACATTTTTTTCGTCATACTAGACTGGATTTATTAAAAATGAATCCTCGACTCGACTCGCGGCTCGACTCGTTTATTCATACGTCGGAGTTTGGAAAAAACAGCTGGGCTAGATTTTCAGTGCTGTAATTATCATCGTGATGATGACTAGTGCTGTAATAATCATTAAAATGATTATTCCCGCATTCAGAACAGCTGATCTTTAATTCTCCTGTAAACGACAATTTTCCAAACTCAAATCTAGCTTGGAAAGTTGTGTATTACATACGAGTATGACGAAAAATAAGTTTTTATCAAATAGTGGAGAATTGTTGTAATAGCCCAATTGAAATTTTCAAAATTCACGTTTTGAATCAGCCGCCGCGGCACCCCCTTGGCCGTGGCGCCCTGTGCGGTCGCACACTCAGCTCACCCCACGCGAGGGCCCTGTATACAGGGTGTTTCAGGAGGAATGTGCAATACTTCTCAGGCTGATTCCTTACACCAAGTAGACAAAAAAGTTCCATGGGACCAACCCCCAAAAATGCTTTGTCACTGAGATAACAATGGCGAAAAATTAAGATTTTTCAAAATATATCAATTTTTCTAATTTTTTAGAGGCTTTAGTGAGGTTCCAAAATAATCAATTCCTATGTAAAATTAGCTGAGGAATTCAATGAAACCAGTTCCTAGTTTTTAACTTCAACGGTTATTGAGATAATTGGAGAAATATGCTAGAAAACGCCATTTTTCAACAATAAGGGTTATAACTGGATAATGAATAATAAAATTGAATTTTTTATCAATGGAAGAGTGTCCGATTCTGAAGGAAAAGTTAAATGGCGGCGATTGTGTAAATCTTACTCAAATCTCATAAATGGCAATCAAAAATCACAAAATTGACAAAACATAGCACAAGTGATGAATTTGTGTTTAGTAGCAATTTTTTATTTTTACTATTTTTGACCGCTATTTCTGAGATTTTGGTAAGATTTACACAATCGCCGCCATTTAACATTTTCTTTAGAATCGGACTCTTAAATTCCATTGATAAAAAATACAATTTTATGATTCCTCATCCAGCTATAACCCTTATTGTTGAAAAATGGCGTTTTCTAGCACATTTCTCCAATTATCACAATAACCGTTGAAGTTAAAAACTTGGAACTGATTTCATTGAATTCCTCAGCTAATTATTTTCAGTATTTTAATATTTAGCGTATTACTTATATTAGTATGACTATTATTAGGGGGGTCCCCTCCTTTGGGAGATTGGCTGTCGTTAGTAAAGACAGTCAGCCGTTTCCCGTTTCTGGAGGAAAAGTAATTGTTGCATTACAACTGATTAACTGCATGTTGTTCAGAGGTGTTCTGCATCTTCACTTGGTTGTGAAGACTGGCTTATGGTTGAGAGGATCGACGTGCTAACCACACGTTACCTCTATCCTGGATGATGATTATTCGTCTGCTGTATTCTCTGTCCGGGCTGGGTGGGCATTATGGCGGGGTGGGTGGCGCTTCGGCTCGGTCGGTGTTGGTTCGGGGGCTGTGGGTTCTTTTGATAATCTTTGGCTTTTGGGCCGGTATTAGCCGGGCTGGAGTCGTTTTCCCGTCTTGCCGGAGTGTCTTCTTTGCTTGGATGGACTGTATAGTTTGGTGGATATGAAACTGGCAACCAGCTGGTTGGCCTAGGCCCTTCATAGGGCTGTTGCGCCATTGACATAAAAAAATTATCAGTGGGAAGCTCCGAAGAATTTCCAAAGCCGAAATAAACACAATTCCCCTAGTATATGATTCCCATAGATGAAGAACTGGGAGAATTGTGATACTCCTTGATTTTATACAAAGTGATTAACATTTTCATGAAGTTATTCTACTTTTAAAAAGCGGAAAACACAAAAAAACTGAAAGCACTAATCCACAATCGGGAATTTTTCAATTTTGAAAGAATTCAGAGTAAAATGAATGATACAAAGTAATTAACTTATACAACGCCTCATTCACTTGCAGGTTTCGAAACGCAATTTGAATAATTGGCTCAATTCCTGCACCTGATGAGTTACTGACTGCTGAAAATGTTTTCTAATTGGAGTTGTGATGACGATAAAAAGTGCGTGAATGTCAAAACCAGAGGACAGGCCTCGTTTTAACCAGTGTTTAAATTGGGACGCTGCTTTATAGTCTGCCCAAGCAAAGAAGACATTCTGACAAGATGTGGAAATGACTCCAGCTCGGTCAATATTGGTTCAAAAATCATAAATTTGGTCTCAAATTGTAGATTGGAATGTTTTCTACAATTTGAGACCAAATTTATAGTTTTTGAACCAATATTGATAGAGCTGGAGTCATTTCCCCATCTTGCCAGGATGTCTTCTTTGCTTGGACACACTATAGCTTCCACGCAAGTGACAGGTGTTTTAATTAGCAGCGAGGCTCCGAATCTTTACACGCAAAATTAAAGAGGCTCTAGTCCACACCCCACTTTACACATAACTTTAAATGACGAACTTTTATTTTGTTTCGTTTGTTAAACCACGTGGAAGCCTCAAGTTGAGAGCTTAGTGAGGATAGAGAAAACAAGGCATAGAATTATAATGGGGAAATTTATACGAGAACTTCCTATACACTATTCACGTTCACTTGAGACGAAATAAACAAACTTGTTGCGTTTAGTGGTAGGTCTTCTTCTATGCTAAACGGTCCTCTGGTTGGCTGCAGTAGAACAGGTTCAGCCAATCACAGCTCAAGACAAGAATCTCGAGATAAGACATGTCGAACTGTAGCCAAACACAGCTCATGACAAGAGCAGTGATCGGTTCGATTGCGGCCGACCTTAGGACTAAAAGAAGACCTACCACTCCAAGCACGCACGCACACACGCGCGCGAAACATTTGTTTATTTCATTTCAAGTGATCGCAAATAGAGTATAGCAGTGATTCTAGTTGGGAGATCAACCTTATCATTTAAATAACGTTCATTAACTTATTTTATGTATTATTGAAATGAAATGAAAATATCCTTTATTAGGCGGAGTTAGGACTAGGGAGTCCTTTCTACCACTCAACCTTAATTATTCTTTCTAAAACATCGATATTCATCTCTCCTGTCAAGATTAATTTTTATAATATCAAATTTATTAACATAAAATTTCAAATATTTGTATTCTCGCATCAGGCAGGGGATGATTGTTAACTTAAGTATAAAGTTGCAGCCTATTTTTGTAAAAAAACAAAACAAATCTATTTATTTGATCTATTGAAGTGAAATACACCTATTGAACACAGGTAGCCGTTTTCGACTCCGCACACAATGAAAATTGAGTCAATCTGACCTCGAGACAGAAACTTGTAAGGCTTCACTACATTCAAGACGTGAATGGACACAGAAATAGCCCATTATTGGAGAAAGCAGGGCGAATAATGACATCACAGAGGGCGAAATTTGTTTATGGGAGACCGAGGACAATTTCAGATTTTTAGAAGGATAGTGTTATCATTGAACATATCTCAATGTGAGTTGGTATGTTATGAAAAACCAAAGTTAAAATGTTATAAAAATGCATTTCGACACATAGAATCTATAGTAACAACAAGATAGTTTAGTTGTGTTATAGATAGTGTAGGAATAAAAAACTTGGGTAGTGATTCTGTTGATCAGACTAATCCTTTTTATCTATCTTTATCTTTCTTCAACACTATCAATCAATTTTTTCAGCGTTTGTTTCAGAATTGTTTATAGCAAATGTTTATTGAAAAAACATAATTTGCCAACCGTCAATTTAAAAAAAAATTGACCATTTTAATCGACCATGGTAGGTCATTATACGTAGATTATAGTTCACTGTAGATGATTCTTAGGAAGAATCAAACAGACAATGAATAAAACAGTACTATATATAAAACAGTATACGCTGATTCATCAACGATTATTCAATATTTTTCAAAATGATCCATAAAAAATATTGAAACCGATTTCTGATGATGTCTTTTCAGAACTAGATCAACAATCTCTCATATCAATCTCTCAATCTCAATCTCAATCTCTCATATCCCGAAAAAAATTTGATTATTTTCCAACAACAACTCAGTTCCCTGGAGAATTCCAAATACGATTTCATTCCCTAAAAAACACAAAGGTATTCGAGCTTGGCACGTTTTGAAAATTTCCAAACCTCCCGCCATTTTTGCAAATCCACCATCCTCTGCATAGCATACTGAAAGGACTCTGATGAATCAAGTGTTATGATATAATTGACAACAAGCGCTCGCTGTTCAATAGGGCTCCATTCATTCTGCATTCATCCCGGAAAATTCATTCTTCCATTCATTTTTCACCGTCACTCGAAAAATATGCAACTGGCTCTAGTGTTTGTGAAGTGGCCTATCCAGAAATATAAGAGACTTCATTAGCAAACTGAAGTGTTGCACTGTATCACATATACAGTGATGAAAAAAGTGAGATTGGATTTCATGATCAAAACTCATTCAAATTCAATTTTTCGAATGTACAATTATACGAACTAATCTGGAATTTATTAGCACAAAAAGTACTTGACAGAGTTCTGTGAATGTATAATTCAATTATGATTTTCAAGTGTGGATGTGAACAGATTTCAACAGATCATCTACGCGCTGAATAATGGAAGGATTCATATAAAAGTGAAAAAATACATTGAAAACTTGAACCAATTATTTTTACAAAAAAATATAGATTTCTTGGAGGAGAACAGATATCAGAAGTATATCCTTTCGGAAGGCAGTAGCCTACACATACCACACTGTATTTATTCATATTCAATTATTTGACAAAGTACATCACTCAATGGATAAGACACAGACAATGATAATTGTCCAAAACCTCTTATTTCCAGATTTTGTTGAATACTCCAAATTAAGGTTATGTCTTTAATGTCCACTTTGTCTTCACTCACTAATGTCAACTGTCAAAAATGAGAACTATGATTAACCAATTCAAAATTGTTAAGGTTGGTATAAAATAAACTGATTATCAATTATCACTTTCATTGGTGAGATCAATAATTGAATTCCATTAAAAATATGTTTGGTCCAGGCTATACTGTATTATGTTGATGACAAGAACCGGTAAAACAAAAACTTTCACAAACAATACATCATGGATTTACCCAGCCACCGTTATTGAATAACAAGAATTCTATTAGAATCAGTCCTATTATGGTTTTTTTCCTAGTCCACCAGAGTGGGACAACGAAAAATAACAAGAATACCCTATTCAAATTTTTCAGTTGGGTTTCCTGAGTACGCCAGAGTGGGAAAACGAAAAATAACAAGGATACCCTATTCAAATTTTCCAGTTGGGTTTCCTGAGTACGCCAGAGTGGGAAAACGAAAAATAACAAGGATACCCTATTCAAATTTTTCAGTTGGGTTTCCTGAGTACGCCCGAGTGGGAGAACAAAAATAACACGGATATTCCATTCAAATTTTTCAGATGGCTTTCCTGAGTCCACCAGTGAGACAACAAAAACGCCCAAGAATATCCTATTTAAATCTTTTAGGCGGTTTTCCTGTGTCCACCAGAGAGGGACAACGACAAAATGAGTATTTCATTGGAAATAATCAGATGGTTTTGCTGAGACGACAAACTTTATCCAGGTCACATAATAGTCGCTCCAATCACTGTGAGCGACGCAATCGCAACGCAATTCCCCGAGGTGCTGCTATAATTTCAAAAGTTTCTTATCGAGGTTTCCCTCTACTTCAGTTCATTGCGACATTGTTTTTGTCAGCGCGGTCGCGCTAAGTAGAAAGCTTTAAGTGGTTTTGCACTTTCTTACTACAAAAACGTTTGGACGGAATACTTTTTTCCTAGTCATGGAATCCACGTGTTGAAGTAAAGGGTGGAGTTTAACAGAGATTGATGAAGGTGTAACAACCGAAACTGATATCTCGATTCATTATAAGAGGTGGTTTGCAATATATAGACTTTTATTCAGTATAGGGTCGAATGAGAATATTGCTTGTTGAGTAGTTGTGGAAGTGATATTGTGGAATTTATCCATACTAGAAGAAGAGAAAAAATGTATTGTCAAATCATAGATTTATTAAAAATCTGAACACCAGTTTAAAATCTGATCGAAAGACTAGTTTCAGTTTATGAACTTCAGTTTCAGCTTGGATTGAGTAAAATTATTAGATTATCTAAGTAGTTTGTCTCTGTAGATAATCGGTAGATTGTCTCTGGTTTCAGTTTATAATTTTTATAAATTCAGTTCATATTTTTATCAATATATAATTGATAATGGTGTAGCAACCGGAACCGGTATCTCGATTTTCAATAAGCTGTGGTTTGACAATATAAAATCATTTTATTGAATATAGAGTGAAATGAGAATATTCTTGATCAGGGTTTAAGGACTAGAGAATCCTCCAACAACTCAAAGGAATTATTTTTTCAAGTAAGAAAAAATAGGCCTATCTGTCATTTTAGGTTTACAATAATTTTTGTAATACAAAATTAAAATACAGAAAGATCCAATACTTGGATTAGTTGAATGTATAATTCCAATTCTAATTCAATTCCAGTTCTTCATTGTTGACAATGTGTTCGTGGAACACAAAAGGCCTCCACTCCAGAAAGGTAATCTAACAGTTTCTTTCTGTAAAAATTGTGACTGCACTTGTAGGTAATGTAATGTTACTCCAGTCAATATGCAATTATATATTAATTAAATCATATTAATATTCTCAGTATTCTCAATATTATCATCGAATCACTATCAACAGATAGATATTCTTACTCACATTCATTTAGATTGCTATTTATGAAGGAAGTATTGAACTTTTGGTTCAAAGTTATCAAATTTCAAAAAGTTTTGCAATGTGTCTTTTGCAAGTTTGAAAATTGTAATGAATTAACAAAAATATTCTAGAATTTACTCACATGTAAAAATCCCACTGTAAGCCTTGCAGCCGTGTTCATCATTTGTATGTTTTATCTGGAGGACAGACATTTTCCAGAACTCCTACTTGGAAATTACGCCATTTTTATTCAATTGCTGAAACAAAGAAAAAAGAAATGAAACAAATTGAGCAGAAATTAATTTTAATATAGAAAGCACTTCTCCAGTGTTCTTGGGCCTGTCTTGTTTCATTGACTCATTTCTTTTTTATAAAAAAATAAAATAAAAATTAAATCTATTCCTTCACAGAAAAAAGAAGAGTACAATACAATAAAGTTAAATTGATGAAATAAGGCAGAACACAAATGTTTAATGACCTGAATTAAGAAAATAGTAGAAACACAACAAAACCTATTACTAATACTAATACTAGTATAACTATACTATTACTATACTATTACTATACTTTTACTATACTATTACTATACTTTTACTATACTATAATAAACCTATTATTATACTAGAACTAGTATTGTTTTTGTACCCTATTTTTTCTTTTCTTCACACAAGAAACTAAATCAATTTTTCTGTTTCAAATAAATGAACAGATTGATAAGGAGGCTAGAACTATTATTCGATTTGCAATACATGTTTTTTTCAATAAGTAATACACACTGATATCAATAGCCAAAAAGCCAAATATTACGAAACTACCTCCCCAAAGACACTGTATCAGTGTTTTTTTAGCTGGTTATTGTTTCTAAGTAAATAATGTTTTCATGTAAATTTTCTATTTTATTAGTAAATCATGCTTCAGAAATTGTAGGCCTACATATGTACTGTACAAGGTAGGGGCTTCATATCAATATGAAATTTCAAATGAAATTCATTTTCAATATGAAATTTCTCGAATGCTGGGTTGATAACTCTATATCAAGGTTAGATAATACATTGAAGACTTAATACCTATACAAAACTTTTACCAATTAAAATAATAACCTTTTGCCTGTTAAAATAATACAAAATCTGATTCATTAATGTTTTATACAAAATACATTACAAACTCTGATAATGCAATATATTTGCTGTCATATTTTAAATTATTGTTTATGATCTTTGAGATTTGAGATCTTTGCTGTAGATTTTCTGAGACGAGACTTCAATATAATTATGGAATTTGAATAGTTCATCATACACTAAATAATGTAAGATTATTTCGACGACTCTTCAATAAAGCATCAAAAGCTGTGACTATCATCACTCTTCATCAATGCAATTTTGATCTTCAATGAAGTCCAAATAATTATTCTAAAAGGATCATTCCGTCCTTTTAAACAAATAAACTCCCAACATTGAGTAGGATTCCAGCTTTGAGACACTCCAAATAATTCTGAAGAGTAGTATAGTCTATCCAAGCAAAGAAGACATTCTGGCAAGATAGAAAAATGACTCCACCTCGGTCAATATTGTTTCAAAAATTATAAATTTGGTCTCAAATTGTAGGAAACTTTCTGCTCTACAAGTTGAAGCCAAATGTACGAGGTTTGAAACAATATTGATCAATCTGGAATCATTTTCCCATCTTGTCAGAATGTCTTCTTTGCTTGGACAGACTGTAATGGAGTACGAGCTGCGAGTAGCTTATTTTGACGTTGGAATTAAGTTCTAGCATTGCTTTTACGTTGAAAATAGGGTAGCCAATATGTACAAAATCTGATAATGCCACTATATATACAGATATATACAGATATTTGTTCAAAGAACTTCTCTATTCACATACTATACTAACTATATACCTGTTTACAAACACGATACATCTACTGAGAGTACATACTGTTCTCACTATATCTGTTTACATACAATATACATTCACTAATTCAGTCCATAACATACTGTACTCACTATATCTTTTTACATAAAAGGCTATATATACTATCTCTGTTCACCATTATTTCGGTACTCGGGCTTTGCTCGTTTTCCATAATGGAGTAACTTCTTCAACTTTGAAACCCCCAGCTGTTTGTCCAATTTTGATCAAAGCTGATTTCAGTTGACACTACCGCCAAGCAAAGCGGATTAACAATGGTATAGTCTGTCCTAGCAAAGAAGACATTCTGGAAAGATAGGAAAATAACTCCAGCTCGGTCAATATTGGTACAAAAACTATAAATTTGCTATCAAATTCTAGAACAGAATGTTTTCTACAATTTGAGACTGAATTTATGATTTTTGAACAAATTTTAACCGAGCTGTAGTAATTTTCCCATCTTGCCAGAATGTCTTCTTAGCTAGGACAGACTATATTTTCAGAGCGCGCTATCTTCAGCATGCCACACACTATTGTGAGCAAGAAGAGGATTTCTCGAGACACTGAGAAGCAAAAACGGCGAAAATAGGATTCCTAATGCTGAAATGGGGATTTCTAGTACCATCAAGCAAACACAAAAAGAAATTTCCAATACTATTAGAGTGGAGAAAAGGATTCTTGAGAGTGATAACACGGGAAAATTCAAAAATCAATGAGGACAAAGTGAGATGATATCAAAGTTCAAGAGAGTATTTTCCAATGTAATCGAACGATGTTGATCTTTTCACTGGTATCCATTATGTGTGATTTGGTAATTTATTTCCTATCATAATATAAATGAAACGGGGAATTCCAATACTATCCGAGGTGTCAAACCAATATTCCAAGTAAGGAGGCGTAAAATTGATTTGTATTATATTAGTTATTGTATTTAAATATTTTCATCGTATATTAGAAGATTGGATTTTTCAATGTAATCAAGTGATTGAAGACTCTCCAGTCAAAATATTGGAAACTTTTGGTGTTTTAATACTGTACTAGAGATGAAGTATTCAGCAACCAATTTGAACTCAAATAATCACAATCTATTAGAAACTGAATGTAGATATATTGGAAAAAATAAAAATAAATTTTGACACTTTTTGAATACCAGTTGTGAAGATGATATGTAGTAGTTACCCATATTAAATGAAAAGACAAGATATGTTGTCAAACCGCTCATTTTCTAGTGGCTTGACACCGGAATTAGTGGTTTGACAACATTGTCTTTTCATTTAAAATAAATTTTGATTTTTAAATCCTGCATTTAGAAAACACAAAATTGTCAATTATCACAATCTATGAGAAACTGTACAGTATTACAGAGTATTTTTACAGTATTTACACAATTTGATAATATCATTAAACCAAAAAAATAATTAAATTACATCACTATCACGAGCAAGAATTCTATTACAGAAGCACCACGTGTGAAATAGATTCGATACAGTATGAAATAAATTAGATATTATTAAGAGAGAAATAACTAGAAGGAATTTAGTCTAGTGAAAAGAAGTTGTAAGAAATAGAAAGAAGTACCGGTATAGAAGACATTCTAATCAAGAAATTTATTTAAAAATAAATTACTAATGAAGTGAATTTTCCAATATAGTTCTGTGAATTAATTCAAGTGAATTTTCCAATTGGTTGTAAAATGTGTAAGCTCTCAGATGATAAAAAATTAAAAATCCATATCAAAAAGTTTTAAATAGTGTATTTAACCAATTTAATCAGATACTTACAATTATTGTAAAATCTTGACGTATGAAGGTTTGTGGGGAATTGAATTCAAATCCTACCAAAGTTATTTATCTCAACAATGACGACTATTCCCACAATATACCATAGTTCGCAAAAGATGAGAAGGCACGCCATAATATTCACTTCACATTATAATGGCATGTCTTCTCCAGCTTGCTAGATCTATAATAAAAACATGAAAGGTCACCATGATATCATTCTCGCTTCATCTCCCATTGGTCAATAATTATGCGGTTGATAGCTTTGAATAATTATTTATTAACTATAAATGACATGGAAGACTGGAATAATATTATCAAAAGAGCTATCTATTCATATAATTCCTCCTGCATTTTTTGCACATCGAAGATGATGTTGAGGTTATTTATTTATTTGAGAGATGACAGTATACTAAATAATTAGATCCAAACCTATGATCAGAAAAAAATATTATGAAAACAGCATCAACAACCTTTCAAAAATTAATAGAGTTATTCCAATTCATGTCTGCCCACTTACAGAATGTAATTTATATTATTTTCAATTCAAATATATTGTAAATATTCGTACTATTACATAGATTTTTGTATTCTAGATATTTCTATTGATTTTTCAATGATTTCAGTACGGTACACCATGATGTTCTTTACGCTGCTACCTGGTTTGTTTGCTGCATCCCAATATTCTCAATTTTGTATGCTACCGGTACTGTTAATTATTTATGTAAATCAATCACTCATTATTATTTTATTTTTTTAATGTTATTAAAACTTGTCTCAACAGACAAACCATTAATTTTCAGTTAAAAATTTTAGTCAACAAACTTAGAAGCTTCAGTTCATCCATCGATTACTCAAGCAGTTCTGATGTTACTATAAGTTAGTATTGATATATTTATGGATTTAGTTATTTTTTATTTTTCTCACTTCACTAGCACTACGCTAACTCGAAGGGCTTTGTTCTGATTACTCATTATGACAACTATCTTATAAAAATAAGATCCTACATAGTTGAGTGGCAATATTTTCTAACAGAGTGCAAAGCCCCAGTTTTAGAAAAAAAGTGAAACATTTTGTGACAAATATAATAATCATGCTTCATAGTTCAAGTGAAGATATGATTAGTAGTTGTTGATCTCAATCATTAAGTCTTAAGGAAATATTCAGAAAGAGTGTGCAGTGAAATTTTTTTCAAGTTGAAACACTATTGTAGCCTACGAGAAATAACGTCCAAATTTGGACACACTTGTCTTCTTATTTATAAACAGCCTTTATGCTAGAATACAAAACATTCTTCATTTCATGAACACGAATTCCTCAACGTGTTGCTCATCCCATTCTATAATTCATTTGAACCGTCACTCAAGTAGCAATACACTTCAAGTAGAATATTGATGTTAACTCCTTACTATTATAGTCTGTCCAAGTGAAGAAGAGATTCTCACAAGACTGAAAAATGACTCCAGCTCGATCAATATTGGTACAAAAATTGTAATTCTGGTCCCAAATTGTGGATCAGAATGTTTCCTACAATTTGAGACCAAATTTGTAATCTTTGAACCAATACTGACCGAGCAGAAGTCATTCTCCCATCTTACCAGAATGTCTTTTTTGCTTGGACCGACTACATGATGAGACATTCCCTCGCTAGCTATTCCCTAAACAATGCTTCAAGATGATGAAGATAGCTGACTGTCCAAGCGAAGCAGACATTCTGGCAAGATGGGAAAATTACTCCAGCTCGGTCAATATTGGTTCAAAAAATATAAATTCGGTCTCAAATTGTAGATAAAGATGTTTCCTACAATTTGAGACAAGATTTATAGTTTTTAAACCAATATTGACCAAACTGGAGTCAATCTCTCATCTTGCCAGAATGTCTACTTTGCTTGGACAGACTTAAGTCGACTGTGAAGGTATTGTTCGAGAGAGTCATCACAAAATTTTATAGCTTTGCTGGAACTAGCGAAGTTGTTCCTTATTATATGCACACAGCTCTAAATTTGCTCGTAAAACGGTATAGTCTGTCCAAGCAAAGAAGAACCTCTGGCAAGATGGGAAAATGATTCCAGCTTGGTAAATATTTGTTAAAGAATTATATATGTGGTCTTAATAGTAGAACTAGTTGTTTCCTACTATTTGAGATCAAATTGATAATTTTTGAACCAATATTGGCCGAGTTTGAGTCATTCTCCCATCTTGCCAGAGGGTCTTCTTTGCTTGGACATACCATACCATCACCATTGACTTGTTGTCAATGCTGGAGTGGAACATCAGGAATTCCACTTTGTGTCTTTTTACAACACAGTGAATCGTTAATTATTCATTGATACTCTGCTTATAAAGAACGAGAACCGAGAGGTAAATCAAGAATGTATGGAAGAATGCGAAAAAACGACGAATGTTCAAGAAGATTGACACGATGATTCAAGAACAAATTAAGAATGAGGGAATTGAGAATGTAAGGAAGAATGTGGAAGAAGAAACGTTCAAGAAAATTAAAGAAGATGATTCTTGTTCCTGAAGAGAGGGAAATTAACAATTTAAGGGGAATTGAACGAAATGGGAAAAAGAAAGAAAAATATTGGTCAATATTTGCAGTTGCAGAAGTCCTTTGTATATTCATATAGAAGTATATGGAGATTCTAATTAATTATTATAATAAAAAGAAAGAAGGTTAAAAAACGAATGTTTGAAAAATAAAGTTGAATTTATAGCTCCACCTTTCTATACTATTATAGTTAGCATATATAATTATTATAGTTATAGTTATCATAGTACTATATTCCATACTATGAAAGTTACCTATGAAGGAACTAAAAGGTATAGTCAGGTATAGCAAAGAATACATTCTGACAAAATAGTAAAATGTTCACAGCTCGGTGAATTTTGAAAAAAGAATTATTAATTTAGTCGCAAACTATGAATCAGAATGTTTTTTTTAACAATTTGAGACAATATTTATAACTTTTGAACCAATATTGAAGTGCTGGAATCATTTTCCCCATCATTCCAGAATGTCTTCTTACCATAATATTGTCTGTCCAAGCAAAGAAGACATTCTGGCAAGATGGGGAAAATGACTCCAGCTCGGTCAATATTGGTTCAAAAATTATTTATTTGGTGTAAATTGTAGGAAACATTCTGATCTACAATTTGAGACCAAATCAATATTTTTTGAACCAATATTGACGAGTAGGAGTCATTTTCTCATCTTCCAAAAATGTCGTATTTGTTCGACCACACTATACATAGACTACCGGTAAAATTAGAAAATGATCAAGAACGAATGTAGGAGGAAGTAAAATAGAGACAAAATGTAAGGAGAACATATAAGATCATGCAATTTTCAATGAGAATAATGGAAAAAGGAAGAATTGAGGAGGATGTAAAATAGAAGAATCATGAAATGACAAAAAATTATTTTTCAAATGAAACAAAACAGAAAAGGCTTGACTCACCTGCTCTTCTAGAAGAATGAACCCTCTTTTGAATTCATCAAACTCTTATTAGTCGACTCCATAATTATTTCAAAAGTTCAACAGAACACAGAGTCAGCTTCAAATTTGCCCAACTTATTCAATTGTACACTTTGTCATTGCAATTCTGTTTCATTGTTAGTCAGGAACGGTACTGCAACATAATGAAAAAGCACAACTGAAATAATTAAATTGACACTGGAATTTTTAATAAGCAGTTTTAATAATTATTATTTTCTTCAATTCATGAAAAATAGTTCAACAGGCGTATTCTAGGTGTGCAAAAAGATGAAATCAAAGGAATATTAATGTTTAAAATAGATATTTCATTTTATTTAGTAGTATTTCTATGTTCATTAGTTTTTTGTCAATAATATCCAGCCTGCATTTATCTATTTAAAACACGGATATATAAGTATTGTAACAAATTTGAATTATTTCATGCTTCTGATTGAAAATAACTCTTATATTTTGAAGCGACTCGTTAGTTTCTCTGTTATTTCTATTCATTTAATAATATTTCTAATTAAAAGTAATTTTCATATTTTATCCTATCATTGAATAATATATATTTTGGAAAAAGACGTTTTCAACTTTATGTCTGTGTTCTATCAATCAAGTATTGAATTCTTTCAAATAAATAATGGAAAAACTATCTTGTTCGGCTATCCTTCAAACTGTATGGTATTTCTGGATGAGATACCTTAATGCTATTACCTTATACAGTATAGAACTATCAAAACTTTCATTTACCATAATGAAAATCAAAGTTCTTTGAAATATTTTTATTTGGGTAAAATAAAAATATTTTCAAAAGGGTACTTTGATCTTCATCAATTGAAAGTTTTGATAAATATAGTAGCCCTGAGAAAAAATAAGTATTAGTATAGAACTACTTTTTATTTTGAATTATTATTCATGATTAGTCTACACATTTTAAATAAATGAATTTTTCTCTGCAAAATAAAAAAAACCCTGAGAACTTTTCTAAAAGTGACTATAATTTATAATTTATAGTCTTATAATACCAATAAAATAAATAATAAATAGATATAATAATATAATACAATACAATACAATATAATATAATATAATATAATATAATATAATATAATATAATATAATAAAATTTAATATAATATAATATAATAAATAGATAATTATTGTATTAAATGAAATGAATCCATCCAAATGCTAACATAAATGTCACAATTGAATTATATTAAGACAGTAATAGACAGTTTAAAATTCCCCTAACTATTTTGAATCAATGGTTATTCCTTCAGCAAACTTATCGTGTATATTACTAAACATTCTAGAATGTTAGGTAGGTAGGGTACAGCTTTGTTTGCTGTAGATGGAAACAATAATTCATACTGAAACCACTATGAAACCCCCCACACAAAAAAAAACATTATACAAAAATAATTCATGAAACTTTATTTGTCATCCCCACAGACAGAAACTTGATATGGAATGATGCCATGATATGGAATGATGATAATTGTAGGAAAAGTTAATTTTAATCAGTGAATGTTCAGGTCTGATGAACTAAACATGTCATACTCTAAACACACATGTTTATGTTTAACTCATGTGTTAATAAGTGAATCAACAAACTGTATTAGAATTATTTATCAGTTCAATAAGTGAGCTCAATGAGTTAACATGTATCATACAGAAAATAAACAAAAAGTTTATTGATGAGTGAAATGGGATGATTTTTATTTTAGAGAATATGACTTCCTACATAATTGATGATTTGATATATGAGATAATATGATATTTGGCATATGATTTAATTGATGTGAAATCGATATTATATTCAATAAATATAAAAAGCAATATTCCACCTCCCAACAATATTAGTTTGCAGCTCTGTTTACAACACAACACTATTTAAATTCTATAGGCCTACATCCTATTCAATCTCCAAACAACATAAATTGAATTTTATTTGAACATAAACAAATTAATCAAAAGTAAATGCACAAACACAACGTACAGTATTAGTTAACAATATAGAGACTGTATAATCAGTACTGTCTCTCTAATAACCTTGGTTGTGAACTATAGAGAGTCTCTATAGTTCACAACCGAGGTTATTAGAGACATAGGTTTTCTAATAACCTTGGTTCACAACATGTAAATCAATATTCAATACTTATTTTCTCTTAGGGCTTCTGTATTCGTTAAAACTTAAATGATTTCAATTGAAGTCAGTTGCCCTTTTTGAAAAATGGGTAGCCTACTTTAATGGTTTATTAAAGTTTTAATAAATCCATATTCATATTCCATGTATCTTATTCATTCATCAAACAATAAATACACAACATTTTGTTGTTTACTACCTTCGATCACAACGTTATTCATATTTCACCCAATTGTGTAACGTCAACTCAAGCCTTCACAAAACCTTGTTGTTATAGCCTGTCCAAGCAAAGAAGAGCCTCTGACAAGATGGGAGAATGACTCAAGTTCGGTCAATATTGGTTCAAAAAATATCAGTCTGATCTCAAATTGTAGGAAACATTCTGATCTACAATTTGAGAACATATCAATATTTTTGGAACCAATATTGACCGAGCTGGAGTCATTTTCCCATCTTGCCAGAGGCTCTTTTTTGCTTGGCCAGATCATACATTCACGCACAACTAATTATTCAATTGAAGTGAAAATGAGACATGAGGCCCGACAATGCACTTATCAAAGGAAATCATTTCGTTACATCAGCAACTTCCATCAACACGAGCTCTTTTGACGTGACACGACATCGTGTCGTCGTGCCTCATGTCAACATCAACACAGCGCCATGATTTTATTCAGACGCTTTCACACAGGGACGACTCTTTTTTATTTTTCGAGAATACACTCTCTGCCACTCCAACCTCGGGCGTATAAATTACTACATGTTACCATAGTAACCGTTTGTATTGTTCGGGAAGATACTCCGCCAAGTACACTTCACATAGCAACGACGTGTCTTCTCCGCTTGTGCGAACTGTATCAACTTCCATCTATATAGGTACAACGTATAGGGATCAAATGTGCGGTATGTATAGATTTCCAACTGTCATATATATAGGTGCACGATACATATGTGTGGTATGTGTATAGATTTTTCAAATGTCACCTATTTACGGTCACAGTTGTATCCTACCTATAGTTATTCTATTTTCAACAGTCACCTATATAACAGTTGTATAAGGATACAACATATTTTGAACATGTATATATCATTTTCAACTGTCATCTATATGTAAGAATACATTATATTTTGTATGTGTATATATTATCAACCGTCACCTACATGTCTATATCAATAGGCTACACAGATTTTATATGTGTGTATATTATCAAATGTCACCCATATAGATATATACGAACATACACATTTTTTATATATGTTTATACTTGTATTTTCAAATGAAACTTATATGTACACGAGGACAAACATATATGTGATGAGTATCTATTTTTGAACCGTTAGCGAGCGCTCAGATTTTTTCCAATTGTTGCTTTCCCACAAGTACGTCTGTTTTGAATTTTGAATATATTGTAAATTCATGTCATATGCCTGTAGCTAGGCTACATGATGAATGTGAAATATATTCGAACCTGTAGGTTCATTATATTTTCTTCTACATTTTTCTCATATTCCCCATCCATGTTTATTTTGTGTCAGAACTAGAAGAACATAATATAGTCAATTTTAAATTATTTTTCGAAATTATTGATATAAAAAAATGTGAGACACACATCAAGTCTGCAAAAAATACATTTCAGCCCTGAAGGTATAGTCTGTGCAAGCATAGAAGAGCCTTTAGCAAGATGAGAAAATGACTCGGTCAATATTGGTTCCAAAAATATTGATATGTTCTCAAATTGTAGATCAGAATGTTTCCTACGATTGTGACCAAATCAATAACTTTTGAACAAATATTGACCAAGCTGGAGTCATTTTCTCATCTTGCCAGAGGCTCTTCTTTGCTTGGGCAGACTATAGTTAATCCTGTTTTTCATTTTAAATGTTAATCTCAGTACCCTTCTCAATTATTTTTATTAATGCATAAACACATTTGAAATAAAAAACAGTAGGCTATCAAAGTAGCCCTACTAGTAGTAGTAGTAGAGGTAACATTAGTCATAACTGATATTTTTGATATTAATGTCTATGATATATAGACATAATAATAGACATATATAGACATATAATAGGTAGTGAATGTTTCACTGGAATATGAGGATAAACGTTAAGGCTGGTACACCTATTTTGTACCTTGTACTGAAATTTCAATTTCAAATTAAAAGACAAGATTTTGTCAAACCACAGTTTCATTAGAGCTCTGAACAGATTTTAATAAATTCGTGGTTTCACGATAACTTGTATTATAATTTAATATGGATAACTACTACAATATGACCTTCACTACCACTCAAAAAATTAATTTAATTTTTTTGTTTGCACACAAACAAAATACAGAGTGGTCATAAATTGTTGAGAGCATTTCAAAGGTGCATAGAAAAATAACCATCCAATGTACTCGCTTGTATGATGATTTATTGAAAAGGCAATTTCTAATAGTTTTATTTACAACACTTGACAAGTTCAAGAAATTTCCACATGAGCACCATTCATGGCACGTACATGTCTAGACGATATTCAATTTCACGCCATACATCATTGATCATTAAACTTTAAACTTAGGGCTATTTAAAATAATTGATAAATTAGATGAAGAATCAAATACCCTTTTTAAAAAAAATTTAGAATTATTATTCTACAGACATGTTTCGGGACTTAGCCCATTATCAAAGGGTATTTGATTTTTCATTTAATTTTCTACAGACATGTTTCGGGACTTAGCCCATTATCAAAGGGTATTTGATTTTCCATTCATTTAATTTATCAATTATTGATCATATTTAGAGTGATTCCATCAATTACGGCCGTGTCACTCCCCACCATAGAGCCGACCGTGTTCGTTGAAGGTCAACACAAACTGTAGTATCTACGCTAATGTTTGTGACAAAAATAGGCGTCCTACTGCAGTTTGTTATTTTTCTATTCACCTATGAAATGCGCTCAATAATTTATGACCACCCTGTACAATGATGAATAATCATAATCACATCAATGTTTTTTTCAAAAAACATTAGCAGAAAAATGTCACTAAAATGATTTCAACAGTGTTGAAAGCTATTCATATTCACATTATTCATATCCCAATATTCTAAACTTTAAGGCATTCTATTATAGTCAAAAGACTGGAAATGAAAAGACTGCAACATGGGGAAAACCATTCCAGTTCAGTTATTCAGTATTTTGAGAGCTATCCAGTTGGCCAGTAGGCTACTTGGTTTTTTATGATTGTTATCTAATATTTTAAGATCGTGTTTGAATTTAATACTTCTATGATTGTATTATTTAATCGATAAAGCTGCCGCCTATCATCGTACACACTGCATTGACTCGGCCTATGTACTATGTACTAGTACTCGGCCTATGTGCTATGTACTATATGGATTTTATATTCTGAACATTAATCTATGGTACTGTCTGCATATCTGCATCTGCATAAAAGTATATGCCTTCTAATTAATCACACAATAACTTTAAACCTCACTAAACGCGTCCGACTCTAAAGATATAACCAACAAAAAGTACTTCGACTTTCGAAATTTCTTCAAGAAACGCGTTCAATGTTGTATGTCTTCTCTGATTGTGTATTTAAACAATTCAAGGCCCAGGCTCAGTCAGCCCTTCCTTCTCCTCCTCCTCCTCCTCCTCCTCCTCCTCCTCCTCCAACTACTCTTCCTCCTCCTCCTACTCTTCCTCCCCCTCCTACTCTTCCTCCTCCTTCTCCTCCTACTCCTCCTCCTCCTCTTCCTCCATACTCCTCTCCTTCTTCTACTTCTTCCTTTTCTCCTTTTTTCCCCTAATTCTTTTCCCTCTTTGTTTCAACTTGCTAACATTCGTTTACAGCCGAAGAAAAGCCGGCAATATATATTGTTCAACTTTTATTTGGAAGTCGAGGAATGTTTTTTCAGCTGTCTTGAGGTATTTGCAATAAATATATCCTCGGCTCCATCCTATAGCTGCAATAAGCCAACTGTAGTATTCCAACAAAAACGCTTTACAAAAGCTAACTATAACTTTCAAATATACAAAAACTGTTGTTTTACAACGATCTTATTGGTCCCTACTTTAACAGGAAACAAATGTTCACAGAACTATATTTGGAACAGAACTGTTTTACAACGAACTTTGTCCCTATATTCTAACAGGGAAAAAATGTTCACAGATCGAGCTATGTTTGGAACAGTTTGTATTTATGTATTGGTAATAATTTGTTGGTAGCCCGGTTTACGAAATTGTGAATGAGTCAGAGCTATCTTTTAGAAACTAGTCGATAGTTCATAGAAGGAGCTTTGAACTTGAGAATAATATGTTATTATATAAAGGTTTAGCCTAACATGTATCAATCGAGGATCCATAGAAGCGAGCATTGAACTGTGGAATGTAGTGAGTTATTTTTTTATTTCATCACAATATTACAATATCGAGAAATGAAAAAACAGGCAATCGCTCACAACTATTTGAGGTTTATTATAAGTCAAGTATTAAACCAGAATAATATTTTATTGAGCTGTAATACAATTTATAAGCTGTAGTAATACGAGTATTTATCGAGTTGTAATAATATATACAACTGTACTTATACTTACTATAAGTGTATAACTGTATATACAACCATAAGCTGTACTTATTGGGTTGTTTATTCTATCTATCCAAAATATAATTTTCCATCTAAAGGCCTGAATACGGTATGAATTAATTTTTTTTCTAAACCTCATTATAAATCATTCCTACCCATTCCAAACTCCAAACCATTTATATTTTATAAACACAAGTTTCTTATTTACTACAACAAGTTTCAAGTAAAGAATTACCGTATTGAAAAACTGACATCTATTGACATAAGCTTACTGACATTTCAGGCAAGTGTTTAAATAAGAAATACCAAAAGCGTACAGTTATTTTGATTCTTATCTATTATTAATGTATATTGCTTGATAGTAGCCCTAAACAAAAAGGAATCTATTACAGACAAGCAATGCTGAAAACTGACAAGACTGTTCTCATTTTTTATAATAGTGACAACTAATTATGGTAACAATAACAACCAGAGCCAAGCTAGAGAAGAGGAGTGGTCTGCCCAAACAAAGAAGGCATTCTGGCAAGATTGGAAAATTATTCCAGCTCGTTCACTATTGGTTCAAACATTGGTTCAATGAATTTGTAGAAAAAAACTCCACTATGGAATTTGAGACCAAATTCATAATTTTTGAATAAATATTGACCGAGCTGGAGTAATTTTCCCTTCTTGCCAGAATGTCTTCTTTGCTCCAACTGACCACGAGTAAAACAACTAGGGCCAAGCTACAAAAAAAAAAAAACTATCAACTATCAAGCTTGGCCATGTAACATATAGCTTTGAAAATTTCCCTTTGCAACTTATTGCAAATTTTCTGCAACATGTTGCAAGTTGTCTGCAACTTGTTACAGAGACATGTGCTGATGGAAGGGTGCTCTGAGCTTTTTAAAATCGTGAAAATCTTTTTCCACTTTGACAGCTCCACACCTGGAAGCTTATCCGAATATATATAACATTACTTATCAATCAGGGATTGCCCATCTTTGCCAGGAATACATCCATTTACTGCACTTGAGGCACTCACACTGAATAAAAAAGAAATCCCGGCAGCGAAAGCTTTCTAAATCCAATTTATTCACTCAACAATACTGTGAACATGTTGAGTGAAACCTATAGCCTGCAGAATTTCCATGAAATACGGGTGAAAACTCCCGTATATAATTGACTCCCGAACAATAATTTTGATCAAAAATTTGATCAACAATTCGATCAACAATATTTGATCAACAATTCGATCAACAATATTTGATCAACAATTTGATCAACAATAATTGATCAACAATTTGATCAACAATTTGATCAACAATAATTGATCAACAATTTGATCAACAATATTTAATCAACAATTTGATCAACAATATTCGATCAACAATTTCATCAACAATTTGATCAACAATATTTGATCAAGATATATTGATCAACAATATTTGATCAACAATTTGATCAACAATATTTAATCAACAATTTGTTGATTGGATAGAAGAAGTTTTAGGCAAACACATGTTTCTTATTCCTCATTCCTTATCGTATTACTGTATTGTAATCAAATAAATAAATAAATTACTACAACCATTAAGTTACTGTAATTGTATTTTCAAGCATGTTAGATCACACTTTACACTGCTAGGGTTGGGTAACGCCCTTACTCTAACAGGGCTTACAAAGCCAAGCCTTTGAGCCGGGAAGCTGCAATTTTAAAGTGGAATGATTAACTACCATTGCCCTGCAACTAATACGACCTAGCTGGCTTTGAAACTTTCACACCCTTTCTATAGTCTGTCCAAGCAGAGAAGACATTCTGGCAAGATGGGAAAATGACTCCAGCTCGGTCAATATTATTCAAATATTACGAATTTAGTCTCTAATTGTAGGAAACATTCTGCTCTACAATTTGAGATCAAATTTAAAATTTTTAAACCAATACTGACCTAGCTGGAGAAATTTTCCCATCTTGCCAGAATGTCTTCTTCGCTTGAAAAGCTATACAAGGATTTATTCTTCAATTAAAAGCGAGAAAGTAGTGTTTGACAGGCATATTCCAATGCTAATTGGAGAAGTTTTATAAAAATTCAAACGCCAAGTTGAGGCGTGATTTGTAAGAGTAGAAACGTGAAGCGTTAGGCTCACTTTGGAATGGTTCACATCACTTTGAACTTGTTAAATCCGCTGTGGGGTTTAATGAAAAAGGGGTTGATTCCTTTGCAACGGTTTAACAAACTTTAAACTTGTTAAATTCAATAACTTATGTAAAGTTAAGTCTTCCAAGAATAATTTTTGAGCCTATTAGTTTTGATGTGAGTAGGCTAGCACATTCCTCACAATTAAATTACTCACATCAAAACTCTGAAGTTAGAACATTTTGTTTATTCTCAATCTTAATTTGACTACTATCATTGAGTATATACATACTTATATCCATACTCAATGCTATTATACAGAGTGGGGCAGTCAAACGTCACTATTTTAGGCAATGAATTGAAATTTGAATGTTTCTTGACTTTTTTATCGCTGAGTTTCTGTCAATTATTTTAAAATTTTCTTCCAAACTTGTTGGTTATTTCAAAGGTTCTGAGCGATCATGAATACAATGTGATGATGAGCGTTTGCATGGATTTTCTGCTAATATCTGAGGACTTTTTCATTGAATTTCTAACATTTCTTGTTTATTTTCTCTATCTCACCTCACTCCCCTTAACAATATAATATTACGTTATTAATTTCCACTTCAACGATTAACGTCTAGATTGTTGCTTATTGGGCGCGTTTCGGAGCACTGAGCCTCATTTTCACTGAGCACATTTTGAGCGTACAAGGAGTCATTGTTATAATTTTTCCAATTGTTCTAGAATTTTTCTCATTTTCAACTAATTTCTCTTTCACTTCACAGGTTTCTAGCGGTGGTGCACCCTATCGCCTCCATGTCAGTTCGCACGGAACGAAACGCGATCACAGCCATCGCAATCGTTTGGGTGGTGATAGTGGTGGGCTGCGTGCCCGTCTTCCTGTCGCACGGCGTCGCCTCCTACGTCTACTCGAGCAACGTGCAGAGCGCCTGCGTCTACCTCCAGTACGACCCGGTCAACCGACCTGACGGCCACAACAAACCGCTTTTTCAGGTAGGACAAACATAATACATTCTTTCTCACATAAAAAAACAAATGTTTAAGTTTTTTCTGAGGGTGATAACCACATGAGCTCTTAGGAGCATTCATTCTAAAAAAAGTTGTTTCTCTCTTAGGGTAATTCCCGCCACTGGCGGCTCGTAACCACGAAACAGGTGAAGTGCCCGTATCTTTTACTGTACATCACTTCACCTGTTTCGTGGGCACCAGCCGCCAAGCTATTAGGCTTGTGCGTGGGAAATGAGAGGGATAATGATGAGAGATGACGACTACTTTTAAGTATTTACTTTTGTGTAGCCTATGTCTTTCAGGCTGAGGCCGCACTGCCGGTGGGTAGAGCCTGGAGGGTGGAGGGTAGTTGGTAAATCTATAGAACATACACACCATCCACAGTAATACTTAGTATGAATGGTGTGTGTTCAGCCGCCATCTTGAAATTCTTAAATATGGACAACATAACCTCAAAAAACAGTATGACGTCATACCATTCATACGATGTATTACTGTGAATGGTGTGTATGTTCTATAGATTTACCAACTACCCTCCACCCTCTAGGCTCTACCCACTGGCAGTGCGGCCTCAGCCTCACAGTGGCGCAACGTTTCCTGCAAACAAGAATCCGGACCCATCACCCTCATAACCCTTTCTCCTCCTACAATAAATTCAATAAAGATTGAACAAAACTAATTCAATCAATATGAAGGAAAATGGCTTCATTACGTCGATTTTATTTCATTATTTTATTACTAATGCCCAAGAATTTCATTAGAAAAATCATATCTTCCTTCAATGTTTGCAGTAAACAGTATTAGAAATGAAGACAATTTCTATCAATATTATTATCATAAATATTGTACTGGGTCTCTCGGTGAGGGTGATGTATCGGTGAACGTGATGCTAAGTCACGAACACTGTGGACTGCTCTTGGATGGGTTACCGGTATTTGGCCAAGTACACATTGGCGAGGTGGAACTATTTTTTTTCTTTAATAAACATTTTCACAGAACAAGGGTTTTTCCATTATATTAAATAATCTTCAATAATATGAATTAGGAAAATTTTTCTTAACTGGGAGTATAGTATTCCTCAATCATAATTTTATTACTGTATGCAGCCATTTTTCATCCCAAGCCCCTTGATCCAACACGTTACGTGAATACAGAATCATAATTTCGGAGAATACTTTTTTCAGCCAAATTTCCATCTCCAAAGCTACTGAAATTACAAAGACCCAGAATAAACTAACCAAAGAAACTCCGGAAGGAACCGGGGTCAAATGGGATCACACTTAAATGAGTTTATAAATCTGCTGGAGTTTCTTGACTTAAATAGGGATTTGAATATGATTTGCAATTTAGGAGAGGACTAAAAATGGAAGTAAGTTTTAAAATGAAAGCTTTCAGTCCGCTGCAAACTTCATAGTTCAATTAAAATATTCTTAGTTCCTTCACAATGGAAAAATCGCAAGCCTGTCATAGAACAATGATATTTTACCAAGTGAAATTATTACTAAGGAACTTCTTCTGAACTCCCCACTAATAAGCCAAACATACGCTAATATTATTATAATGATATGAAATTTCCTTGGAGAAAAATTTTGTTCCGCTACTGCAGAACCGCCATTGTTGATAAAGTTTGTACAAACCGCCCACTGGGGGCGTGGCTTCAGTGAGCCAATGGCAGTCGTTCTCTGCGATTGGTTATTCTACTACCAATCATATCTCTCGCTCCCCTTCCTAGTACTGCAATATACATTCTGCTGCTCTTCACTAATGCTAGGCAATGGCGGCTCGTGCCCACGGAACAGGTGAAGTGCTGTACAGTAAAAGATACGGGCACTTCACCTGTTTCGTGGGTACGAGCCGTCAGTGATGCTAGAGATTGAAAATTGAGTTACAACCGAAAACTGTAACTCAATCCACTGGCGGCTCGTGCCCACGAAACAGGTGAAGTGCTCGTATCTTTTACTTTACAGCACTTCACCTGTTTCATGGGTACGAGCCGCCAGTGACTCAATCTCAATATGTTTTTGTACTACTATAATCCAATAGAATTCATAAGACTTCAACTGCTATGATATTATTGTAAGAAATATTGAACATTGCAGCTGATACACAATTTTTTGTTGAATGTTTTTGTGGTAGCTTCCCAATTGAAAAAAAACAAGAAATGGTTTAAAATTTGAGTTTCCTGCTGTTTAAAATGGGTTTCCTGCTGGATAAACATTAGAATTGCAGTAATAATGAACTCTACTGCTTTGTCGACGTTTTGTTTTTCAAGATTATTATCTTGTTCAACTTCTTCATTTGTAATTCCTCTAAAATTCCACGTAGCTAAATTCAAAATATCTGCAATTCCGAATCGTTTTTTCTGTAAGTCGGAACAGGCAATTGCCTAATCCTTGTAAGTAAGATAATGTTGATGATGAACTCTTAAAGTATAAAAATAAAGCACATTAGTATTGGTGACTCAATACTCCTCCTCATCCTCCTCCTCCTCCTCCTCTTACTTCTCCTCCTCCTCCTCCTCCTCTTACTTCTGCTCCTTCCCTTCCTACCCCTTCCCCTTCCCATCCCCCCCTACCCTTTCCCTTCTCCCTTTCCTTCTCATTCACCTTTTCATTCTCTTCCTCCTTTTTGTTCTTCTCCTTCTTCTAACTTTTGTTAGAAAGTATGATAACTTCCCAAATAGAAACCTTGAATAATATTATGTTTATAATATGTTGGATAATATTACTTGAAATAATTTGTGATAGAAATAGTGCAAATCAATCTTCTACTATACTAATTTCAAACTTTGAATTGCACCACACTTTCTTATGGCATACATTTCCTCATGGGAATAGGAGCGCAATCTTGCCAATAATTATCGCCTGTGATTGCTCAGAAACATGGCCAAACTTTATCAACATTGAAGCTCGGTCATGTAACTAATCATTATAAGAAATTTAGAAATATTAATGTAGAAATATTAATTTAGAAATATTAAAACTTGAGATCCGCTTTCTCTTACACACATTTGGCAGAATTGTTCTGACAAAATTTAGTACTCCATAGGCGCAGTGATGCGAATTAAGGTTTGAAACTGGAATAGATAAACATCAAATTCAACGAACAAAGTCAAAGTCAACAAACGACCATCTTGACAACATCGGACATTTTGCAGAGTGCTGTGCTGATCAATACCAACTTGAGCTGGTGTTATCTTTCTGCCTTGTAAACACCCCTCAAGTAACTTTCCATTTGCCTTGAAAAGTTTCGATATTCAGCAGTCTGCTCGCATTTTTCACGGCGAGTGGATACCTCCTCTTTCTCCTCCTCCTCCTTCTACTCCTCCTAGTTCTCCTCCTCCTTCTCCTTCTCCTCCTCTCCTCCTCCTCTCCTCTTTCCTCCTACTTCTCCTACTCCTCCTCCTCATACTTCTCCCTCCTCCTCCTCCTCCTCCCTCCCTCTTCCACTTCTCCCTCCTCCTTTCTCCTCCTCCTCTCTTCCACCTTCACTCTCTCCTTCTCCTCCTTTTTCTTCCTTCTCCTTCTCCTTACTTTTCTTCCTCTTATTAGTGTTCTCCTGCTCCATCATTCTCTTCTCCCTCTTGATTATGCTCCTTCCTCCTACTTTCTATTTTTCCTTACTTGTGTTCCTCTTCTTCTCCTTTCTCTTCCTTCCCATATTTGTGTTCTTCCTTTTCTTCTAGATCTTATCTGTGTACTCCTCCTCCATCCTGTCTCTTCTCCCTCTTATATGTGTTCTCTCTCCTCCTACACCACTTTTTCCTTACTTGTGTTCCTCTTCTTCTCCTTCTTCTTCTTTCCCATATTTGTGTTCTCTTCTTTTCTTCTAGATCTTATCTTCTTCTTCTCCTCCTTCTCTTCTCCCTTCTTATGTGTTCTTCTTCTTCTTCTTCTCCACCCTCTGCTTGTTGTTCTTCTTCTTCTTCTCTTCTCTTCTTCTTCTCCTTCTTCTCTTCTTCTTCTTCTTCTTCTTCTTCTTCTCTTCCTCTTCTTCTTCTTCTTCTTCTTCTTCTTTTCTTTTCTTTTCTTCTTTTTTCTCTTTTCTCTTCTTTTCTTCTTCTTCTTCTTCTTCTTCTTCTTCTTCTTCTTCTTCTTTCTTTTCTCCTTTCTTCTTCTTCCTTCTTCTTCTTCTCTTCTTCTTCTTCTTCTTCTTTCTTTTCCTCCTCCTCCTCCTCCTTCTCCCCCTCCTCCTCGACCACCTCCTCTCCGTCTTGTTCCACTGTCCACTATCTTTCACCCTTTTGTCATCAGTCATGATCTGTGTGCCGGCTGACAGTATTCATCACCTTGAAAGCCCTCTTCTCAGCCAAAAACATGCCTTGAATATTTGAATATAATGCTGGTGTCTTCCCTTCCTTTTATTTCTATTTTTAGTGCCAGTTAAGCCTTGGGAAGCTTGGGTGACATTGGATAATGACCTTGAAATTGAAAATAATCGAGGGTGATCTTTTGGCCTTATTTCTATGATAAAGTGAAACAGTTTACTGAAAATTGAAATAATCTTACGATTAGTTCAGAAAATCCAATTACACTGCTTGAAATATTGTAAGTATAATAATAATAATAGTAGAATAAATCACACTGTTTGATATTGTAGATTTCACTACGTATTGTGTGTTAGAGAATCAAGAGTTCTAGCCTAAGGCTCCGGTCTTAATGAAGGTATTGAATCAATTGGTCATTGTTTAATCAATCAATCAATCAATTTTATATGAAATAAATTTTTACATTTTTTGGTCCTGCTAAACCCGTGGATTTTCAGCTTGTGCCATTCCAATACAAAAATTATCCGCAACGTTAAACTAAAATGAAGCACAAATAAAATATAATTAACTCATTTGTTGTAAATTGTAATAAACCTTAACAAGAAAGAATAATTACTATCAATAGAATGTTTCAATTACTATCGTTTCAATAACAAGTGAGTTAGGCTTTAAAGCTCCGTGCGTCATCTATCATCCATTTCATGACCCACGCACAAGCCTATGAGCTCATGTGGGCTTCATACTCATAAACAAACAAATAATAAATAAACAAAACTTTTTTTTAAATGATTTTGAACATATTCACTCAATTCCAGCTCATAAATTGACACATAATTTGAAAAAGTGTTCTATTCTTACCACTATACGTAATATCTTCAACCGTCCTATTTCAAACAAAGATTTGATGAACATGAAGAATGGTAGAAAATAATGTGGAAATAAAATGCTGTATTGAAAATGATAGTAACGATAACATAGCCAGAAGGGACGTATGTATTGCCTTTGTACGGCGCTCTATATAAAAATATGCTATCGCAACCAAAGCATGACCAAGCTATTTTTGATGATATTCAAAAAACCTATTGAAAAATCCGTGCACCACTGAACACCCTACATCGTTCTTTTATCGACAAAAACAAAATCGATGGTTGAGTAAATGTGCTACAAATTACTTCAATTGAAAAATCCGTGCACCTCCCAACACTATCGTTCTTCAAAAACGATATCGAGTATCGCAAAAAATCGATAGTACAGTAAACGTGCTGGAAATTTCAATATTGAAAAAATCATGGGCTTTTGAACATAATTTTTTTATCGATAGAACACCATCGACTATCGCAAAAAATCGACAGTCGTGGAGAATGTGCTACAAATTGATTTTGTATCGCATATGAGACATCAGATTTTCATTTTTTCAGTGGTGAAATGGATTCTGCGAACATTGCTAATAATTGCTCGGAGAATATGCATGTGTATATCCTGTCCAAGCAAAGAAGACATTCTGGAAAGATGGGAAAATGACTCCAGCTCGGTCAGTATTGGTTCAAAAATCATAAATTTGGTCTCAAATTGTAAATAGGAATGTTTCTTACAATTAAGACCAATTTTATAATAAATTTTTGAACCAATATTGACCAAGCTGGACTCATTTTTTCATCTTCCTAGAATGTCTTCTTCGTTTGGACAGACTGTACGTTATACCTACTGTATATAATATGTGTGTATTTTGGACATATATATACATATTGTGTCAATGTAAATGTATTAGCGAACGGCCAATGAAAAATATAGCCCTGCATTCCACGAATGCCGCATATTGCCAATTCATTAATTATTCAATAGATTCATTTGCATGAAATTCGTTTAACTGCGATTCCCTTTTTGCATGGGTTATTATCAATAGGGCCCTTATTTGATTTTAATGCCCTTCGATTTTATTATTGATGAGTGCCCTACTGTGTTAGTAAACAAAGACTTGGCTTCTGTTTACCAAATTGAAAGGCTTTAGGGTCTGGTTTGTTTTTATGAGCACACTTTTCTACTTACGAATATTATTAATTATTTACAAAGCAATTCGGGTGAGAATCATCAACATTTATCGGAGAGTATAAAATGAGGATTACTAATTTATTATTCTCTTTCGCTCTTCAATCAATATTCAATACCACTGTTTTTTATTCAAATTCAGACTTTTAATTTGGTCGTTATTGTTGTTGAATTGTTTCGATTGGATTAACAATATTTTGAAAAAGTGAATTAACTAGAAAGAATATAACTGAATATAAAAAATTCTCTCTAACTTGAATTTAACTCTCCAATCAATATCCAATGTTACTTTTTCCAATTCAAATTCAGACTTTTACTTTGGTCTTTATCCTTGTTGAATTATTTTAATTAAGTTAAAAATTTTGAAAAATTGAATTAACGAGAGAGAATAGACCTTGATAAACTCTCAACTATTGTACTCAACTGTATTCTATACTCTCAACCAAAAAATCTATACTCAAAATCTATAGTGAAAACTCAGTATAGTGGTTGCAAAACTTTTAAAAACTGTATTCGATGATAGAAAATATAATATAATTATCATTATTATAAGATATAATCTTGATTATGTGGATAAATTGATTTATTGATAAGAACTTGCTTGGCATCAAACATTAATTCGAATTGATATTTCTAACTTTCAGTATTTATTTTTGTTTCTCTATTATCTTAAGAACTAGCTTAGCATCGTAGCCTACATTACTTCAGATATTGCCTATCTTCAGTTTATTGTTTTTGGTTTTCTGAGGGTGAAACCCTCATAGCTCTCAGGCATGTACGTGGGTGAGGGGATGGATGATGATGAGTGATGTCACTTTTTAGGTGCTATTCCATTCGAGGAGAATAATGACAGTCGATATCTCATCAATGTCTCCAGCTATGGTCTGTCCAAGCAAAGAAGACATTCTGACAAGATGGGAAAATTACTCCAACTCGGTTATTATTGGTTTAAAAGCTATAAATTTGGTATCAAATTGTAGATCAGAATGTTTCCAACAATTTTAGACCAAATTTATGATTTTTGAACCAATAATAACCGAGTTGGAGTAATTTTCTTATCTTACCAGAATGCCTTCTTCGCTCTGACGAACTATATCTTACTACACCATCAATGTCATCTTGAAACGTTGACAGCAAACAGCATAAATCCCCCCCCCCTTCTCCCTCTGCCTTTTCACTTGTTATTGTTGTTGACCTTCCTTTTTCATAATAAACAGATGTTGACAGAGTCCTTCATTAGAATTTGACCTTCTATTTGAGATTCTACGCTGAAGATATACTTTCTGTCTATCAGAAAGTTGGCACTATAGATGGAAAAGTACTTGTTGAAATTACGTCTTTTGATGAATAATATTCCGTTCATTTAGACGAATTCTACGTTTTTCAAAAACTTCTCATTTTCCCAATATACTTTAAAACATAGCTATCTTAGCATAGCATAGTTGATCTATTTCTCCAATATTATTCAACTTATTTCCGAGATAAATTTTGTCCAATATAATATTTTCCTATAAAATTATCATTAGTTTTATCAACTTTTGTCTAAAAATTCCCATGTCAGTGCATAACATTGTGTTTCTTCGAAAAACAGAATTTAATAATTTTTCTGACGTACCGTATTTTACGTATGTAATCACCCAATGCAACTTTATTCCGTATTTTATGTGCAACAATCTACACATTGTGATATAGTTATAGGAATGTTTGGATGTATTCTGTAGTGGATTCCAAAATATAATACTCCACATATTTATAATGATTATTTTGAAGTCGCTTTTTACAATTTCACGTTGTTCAATTTCACTATTTTTTCAACATGTTACGTATTCCACGTATTGCCAAAAAATTCTCTAGGATTCTACAGTATAGTTCACTAGATATTTTGACGTATCCCAAGTTTTCTATGACATTGTGTTAAACTATTTTGAGTAAACCTATTTTCATAATGATTCACAATTCTCCGACATTTTATTGTTCCAGACACATATTCTCATTATCGAGGCTAGCTCTATTTATATTTACAAAATAATCATTGCTATAGGCCTACGATAAATTACTATAAATATTCACAATAAATTATTCTAATTAAATGTACTTTTATATATTCACTATAAAGTATTCAAGGTTTTATATGACATGATCGTGTTCAGTAGGGGTTTTTAATGCTATTTACTTGGTAAAATAAAAAAGAACCATAATAGAGTCATCCTTCACCCGCTATCATCTGATTTATCGTCAGTTTTCTGTCCAAGTCACGAGAAGAACATTAGTGTAAGCGACTTTTCCCTCCGAATAAATAATTATCGTCATTATTCTAACTGTTACATTTTATTCCAGCTAATGTTTCAACAGAGAAATCGGGTCACTTGCGCTACAAACATTTTGGAATTGTTAATATTTACTGAGGTACTTGGTTGAGTCGAAATTAGAAAAGCATTATATTTATTTATTTTCTGGCATTAGCTTTTCACACTCATCTAGGTATACACATATAATATTGTACATACAGTACCTGTATAATTGAATGAAGGATGTTTGGTTAATTGATATACACATTTAAAAAATTTATTTCACTGAGATACTTAGTTGAGCCGTGATACTCGTATGATATTTTCGAATAAGTTAAAAATGTGGTTATGAGAGTAGAACTATGAAGAAAGAATAAGGAATTCCTCATTATCAAAAGAGGAAAAACATTGTAGTCCAATGTAAAGGATTTGAACGAAAGAAGTTTCAACTTAGCGGGTTGTGAGACATTCCATTCAGAATATAACTGTTTTTCAGAGAATAATTAACCGGTTTTCTAGAAGTAGAAGAAAAGAGAGGGAAGCTTGTAAGAAGAGAATAAATTTTTGAAGGATAATCATTATTTTTAAGTAGATGAGTGATTATGAGAATAAGAATGGAAAGTGGTAGAGGAGAATATGGAGGGAAAGAAAAAAGCAAAGGAAATTGAAGAAAGTACAAAGGAAATCAAATTAAAGAAGAACAGTGAGAAGAAAGTAGGAGTAAAGAATAAAAAGTAGGTAGAGGAAAATATGGAGGAGAAGAAAAATGTGAAGGAGATTATACAGAAAATAAATAATGGTGATTAAAATGAAAAAATACAATAGAAATTGAAAAGACCAAGTACAGGGATGGTAATTATATAGTTTAAAAAGAGGTGTATGAAGAATACGCTAAGATATTTCATAAGAAGAAGAAGAAGAAGAACGAAGAAGGAAGGAAAAAATGATAACAACTTAAAAGTGTACTCGGTACTGTACTCTTGAAGCATAGTCTATCCAAGCAAAGAAGACATTCTGGCAAGATGGGGAATATGACTCCAGCTCAGTTAATATCGGTTCAAAAATTATTAATTTTGTCTCAAATTGTAGATATCAGAATGTTTTTCACAATTTGAGAATAAATTTATAACTTTTGAACTGATATTGACCGAGGTGAAGTCATTTTCCCATATTGCTAGAATGTCTTATTTGCTTGGACAGACTATACACAAGTACCTCTTGTCGGGGAAAACTAAATTGAATGAATTCTTCCAGCTCTTTTCAACTGCGGGTGAAAACTCAATACAAAACACGTTATAACTTTGCTGTCCTCCTTTTTCTAAGCTTCATTCTTTCGCTATCATGAGAATAGTTTGTTACCTCCTTGGAAGCTGAGTAAATTGAAATTGGAACCAGTAGATTGAACATGATCACCAGGTGGTGTTGACTGAACTTATTGTGGATGCTTTAAATTAGAATATCGATTGAATTTTTCAATATTCCGTGAATTTAATATTGGGAAATCTTGGTTCAGGCATCATCCAAGAGTTTGAGTTTCAATAAGGTATAGAATTGATATTTGTTGGGGACATTGGGGATATTTGAAGGGACATTGGATTGTTGACACAGCATAGCTTTTAACTACACAATAATAAAAATCTTTGCAATCTACATTGAAGTAATTCAAATATGTTGTGATCAAGGATTGATTGATCTTTATCCAAAACAAAAATCTGATACAATATTTATCTTTCACTATTATTATTACAAGCCCAGGGTGAGCCCACACACTTTTCAGGCTAACTGAAGCTCAACATAACATCACATAACATCTGTTATACATTTCACATCTATATTCTGTCGATTCAGCATGCCCAATCCACGACATGTTACCTCCTATCCTCAACATGTAAAATGAGGATGTAGCCTACATATTGCAACCTAACACAGAATCGAGTACCACCTCTCTCTCAGTACTTGAACATGTTCCAAACTTAATGGCGGATGGCAAACGCCCTTTTATAAATAATCAGCTCTGTCAGGACAGTCAGCGAGTGGTCTACGAGTGCATAACAAGTAGACAGTGCGCTCAGCAAATATTTTCGATTTTGCAGACCGCTTGTTGACGGTCCCGACAGAGCTGAGCATCAATTAAAGTCATACGCCATCCGCCAGTTCAGTTGGAGTCTACTGTGTACTTGAACAGGCTCCAGCATCAGCCCTATGCATATGCATGAGAAGCATTCGACCAATCGCAGCGCAGATACTATCGGAAACACATTTCCCGCCGGCGGGAAAGCTGCACGTGCTACCAACATTTGCGCGGGAGTTGCATGTGTGAGGCGCGCTTAAACGAAACAAATAAAATAAAAATAGACGACGACTATTGTTCTGAACGCTGGTGTGTCTTCTACAACGTGAACGGTACTTTTTTCTTTCTCTTTTCTCATTATCTTCTTCTTTTTTATCTTCTTACTTTTCCTCTTCTCATCATCATTTTCCTTTTCCTCTTCACATTATGCTTCTTTCATTCTTCTCGTTTCATACTCTCTGTAACATTATCTTTCAAACTGCTTCCCTTGACTTGTTCTTCTATTTTCCTCATGTTCCTATTCTATGTTCCTATCCTTTTCTCCTATGTTCTGTGTTTCACTTTCAAATTTATTTAAAAAATTGCCATTCATTTCTAACTTTCAATCGTACTATTATAGATCTGAATCTTCTATAATTTTCATCTCGATTGAACTCAACTGTGTTACGCATATTTTGTTCCTATTGAACTAAAACTGTTGTCAATATGAAACCAGAACCAATTCTGACAAATTTAATTGAATTTAAAATTCAACGCTGTATTGAAGCTTTAGAACATTCACATGACTCACTAATCAGGTGTATTAGGATACCAACATTTTTCATTCCATAAATTATTGCTCCTTTCCTTGCCCCATATACCACTGGCGGCTCGTGCCCACGAAATAGGTGAAGTGCTGTACAGTAAAAGATACGGGCACTTCACCTGTTTCGTGGGTACGAGCCGCCAGTGCCATCTACCACCTTAGAAATCGAGGTTCAACAATTTCAAGATTTCTATGCGTTTCAAGGTCCCCTAAGTCGAGGAAAGTATTGTTTTTTGACACCATCATTTTCTCTAAAGGTGGGATGGGAAAAAGAAGAAAAGAGAACGGCCCAAGAGTAATGTACACTTCAAAATATTCAACAACACTCCTCAGTACTGTAGAAACGTAAATAAGAAGTGGGCGGTTTGGGAATTTGATACTTAGAGAAATATTCTAATATTGGAAAAACTCTCACTCATTTCACCCAACGTCAGAACAACATAGAAAATTTACTTGTTCTAGCGAAAAGCCAAACGTAACACCAGAGAAAACAACATACTTTATTCTATCGAACAAGTTATTATGCGAGCCTGTTGTCGGTTGAATGCGTTTCGTATTAGAGTCTGTCCAAACAAAGAAGACATTCTGGCAAGATGGAAAAATGACTTCAGCTTGGTCAGTATTGATTCAAAAATCATAAATCCAGTCTCAAATTGTAGGAAACATTCCAATCTACAATTTGATATCAAATTAATAATTTTTAAACCAATATTAACCGAGCTAGAGTCCTTCTCCTATCTTGCCAGAATGTCTTCTTTGCTTGGACAGTCTATAGCAGCGAAATTGAAAAATTCAGGGTTGGCCAGTTACGGCGCAAAAGAGCAAGAGTAATGGAGTGAACTGTCAAAACGTCACTTCAGTTTTGCGGTGTAAAAATCGTCCGTTACTATATTGATCACTCTGAAATCCTGACAGCTCCTTGCATCTTGTTTTCACGTTGAGCTGTAAAGCTATTTACTAACAATGAATGTCGATATATTTCGACATGGGAACGAAGAGTTGTCTGAAAATGCATTAACACTGAATTTTTCTCAACTTCAATGTTCTATTGATTACGCAAATTCATAATCATTACCAAAGAATTACTTAAGAGTTGGCAGTAGGGCTGAGGCCGCAGAGCCGGTGGGTAGAGCCTGGAGGGTGGAGGGTAGTTGGTAAATCCATAGAACATACACACCATCCACAGTAATGCATCTTATGTATGGTATGACGTCATTCTGTTTTTTGAGGTTATGTTGTCCATATTTAGGAATTTCAAGATGGCGGCTGAACACATACCATTCATATGATGTATTACTGTGAATGGTGTGTACGTTCTATAGATTTACCAACTACCCTCCACCCTCCTGGCTCTACCCACCGGCAGTGCGGCCTCAGCCCAGTAGTCGGCAAACTGCCGAACGGCAGAATTATGTCCCATAAGAACAATGTAATTTTTATAAATCTCTTGGAACAGATAGAGCCTGTATTTATGGACAGAATTTCACGTTCTTTATGTCATTGGAAAGAGAATTCAGTTCTCCAGGGGCGTGACTTTTTACTTTTTCGATTTTAAGTTTATTTCAATAATTAGAGTTCAATACTTAGTTACTTAATTATGCAATAATTAATTATTTAAATAAACTTTAAATAGAAAATGAAAAGTCACTCCCCTGGAAAATTGAATTCTCTTCACAATGACATAAAGAACGCGAAATTCTGTCCATGAATAGAGTATCTATCTGTTTCAAGAGATTGATAAAAATTACATTGTTCTTATGGGGCTTGATTTTGCCGTTCGGCAGTTTGCCGTCCACTCTTAATACCTAATTACTGTACTACATTTTGATCAAAATTGTGTTAGAAATACTAAGGGCTTCTTTCACTTTATATGTTTGTTATATTAATTACCGTTTATCACTCACAAATTAATGGCTTATTTGAATCTTCAGTTCATAAAATTTCAAAATTGAAGAGACTAGTGCCCGGTTTTTCCAAGCAAACTCAAATTTGATGGAGTTTTGAAAAATATTACTCAGAGAAAGTGTCAATAAGTCGCATGGGCACTAGAAAGATGTACACTACATAAGAGAGTGCAATTATATTTTAAGAGAGTACATTATATTGCATAATTTTTATTGCAACGGAATGGTATAGTCTGTCCAAGCAGAGAAGACCCTCTGGCAAGATGGGAAAATGCCTCAAGCTTGGTCAATATTTGTTCAAGAACTATAAATGTGGTCTTAATAGAAGATCAAATTGTTTCCTACAATTTGAGATCAAATTGATAGCTTTTGAAACAAAATTGACCGAGCTTGAGTCATTTTTCCATCTTGCCAGAGGGTCTTCTTTGCTTGGACAGACTATATGAAGCAACGCATACTGGTCGGTCAGCTGATTTTTTATTTGCGTTTCTCCATAAAATTACGTATTTCTATCGCATCTTGTGCCCGCGACTTGTGATAATGGAAACCTACTATTCACTGTTAAACAATACTATTGCACTATTGTAGGCTATTATTGCTCAATGTCAGACCCTTCTGCAGTAGTATTATAGTATAGTATATAGTATTATACACATTCATATATTATTAATATATAGTAATAGTAGCATAAGATATGGTATTCTGCAGTAGTATTACTATTAATAATAGAAAGATAGAGACCTATTTGAATAAACAACTTTTCAGCTTTCCAAACAAGCTCGCAAGTTATATCACAGAACTTTCTCTTCAAAATATGTGTAATGATACGAATCTGTGCTAGCTTTTTTCAATCTCTATCAACACATCTCTTGAACAATTTCCTCAACAACATTTGATATACGATGAAAAATATCGATATTACACACTAGCCGACATAATACGGATCAACTCACCTCAAAACTAGTGCGAGATATGTGGGAAAACTTCGACAATGGAACCTATATTTGAAGAGGTAGACCAAGTTTATTTCCCTCTTTTCCTGTTGTCCCTCCTGCTTTTTCCTCCATTTTATCTATTTTCATCTTCCACTTGCATCCTTTCTTTCTCTCTCTTTACATTTCTTGCTCTCTACACTTAAAAATGATAATTCAACCAAAATAGACAATATTTTTAAAGGTTAATAATCCATGGAAAGAACCGCATGAATTTCAAATCCACCGCGATGATTGTGAGATTCATATTTGCGTCTTTTCAAGGTATGACAGGTTCTTTCAGAAAGATCCGATCATTTACATGATATTGGATTTTGTCCTTTGGAAATTTTATAAAACGTTTGTTATCACTGTGCCCTGGATGATTTTGAAGGGTGACTGGGAACGTATAGAAACGACAGGTTATAATAGTCGATTAAGGCAGTAGCAGAGGGTAAAGTAATATGCGAAGGAGATGGAAATATGAGTGAGAGTGGAATAAGTAAAATAGAGGTTATCCTAGACGGATTATAGAAGGAGATATTGTGATGAAAAGAATATTGAACAAGATAATTATGACGAAAGAGAAGGATGATAAATTTAGAAAGAACAGGAACATAAAAACATAGAGGAGATCAAGAAGAGAAATAACTGGAAGAATGATGACAATGAGAAGAAGAAAGAGATAGAGAAGAGAAAAAAGAAGGAGAAAAATAAGAAGGTGAGAAAGAAGAACAAGAGATAAAAGGTGAAGGAGAAAGAGTTGAGAAAGAAGGATGAGGATAATGCAAAGAGGGTGAGAGAGCAGAGAAGCAAAAGGAAAATGAAGAGGAAGAGCAGGGACCTCGCGTGGTTTTGAGACGCCCTATGCGAAATTTTTGCAGGCGCCCACCCCATTATGAGACGAATGGAATCCAACATATTATAATAATTATATTCAAAGCCAAACATGATTCTAGCTGCCTTGCATGTTCACATTTTTGTTATAAGTAATCACAATGTTGTCATGTGGTTTGGCAAAAATAATTATAGGGACTTGCTTATTTAAGTTTATCCCAACGTATTGTTTCGTATTTTCATGTATTGGATACGTGATGAGCGAAAGCCTACAGAAATTAATAAAAAATAACTAGAGGCTATTATATTGAGCAAAACTGTCACATTGCACCGTACTTTATCATTAAAATACTAAATTATTGATGAATTTATTTTATTAGTTTGCTTGAAAGCACATATGGAAGGAAATAATAAATTTTTCACAGGAAAACATTGGAATCATCATAAATATTTCATTTCACTGGAAAAATTAACAAAAAATGGGAAACTCAACAACAAGGAAATTGAAGATTTCAGCCATTTTCACTGCTGTACCCAGTACCCAAATTTCTTGAATAACATTCAGAATAGTTCAGAAATCAGCCAGCAGCTGGCAGTGACTCGCTTTGACTTCCATTGGACACGCCTCTAAGCTCCGCCTACCCTCAAAATGGCTGATAACATCGCTTAGAAAAGTTTCCAAATTCAAAAAGTAGATGGCAGCAGCTGACGGGTTATGTTTCAGTTTTGACTTGGACACGCCTTCATGCCCCGCCTGCTCTTTTCTTATTGGTTGACAGTGCTTTGTGAGCTCTGTCTTGGAAAATGGCTGCTAGCAAGAAAATGATGGATGGTGTATCATACACAAAAATTACGCTGATTTGCTATTGACGATCTTGTGCTAATATAATATTTATTTATGTATTCAGGTGAGATTCTATCAAGGTAGTATTTGAATAATTTATTTATAGAATTTAGACTACACCCTACGCTGTGAGGCAGAAGGGGATCGAGAAAGAAGAAGAAGAAGAATTTAGACTCGGTTTTATTTTACTTGTGAATATCGTGTAACTTGGGCCCATAGTATACTTTAATCAAATCAAAATCGAATTGATTTCCCGTTCACAAAATAATTAATACATTTTATGCATTTCAGTTTTGACTTATACACGCCATCATGCCCCGCCTGCTCTTTTCTTTTTGGTTGACAGTGTTTCGTGAGCTCTGTCTTATAGCTGTTTTTGCTGTTATAGTTATTAATAGTTTTATGCTGTATGAAATGAGATGGAATTATGATTTCGCACTCCCATCTTATACTCATCAATTCTATTTTTTATACGATGAATAATATGAAATAGAACTCAAACTATTCATGATCCAATACCGACCTCTTGCCAGAAAAAAAGTTTGAAAAATCACAACTCGGTCAAAATATTAGGGAGAAGTTTTTATCGGAAACTGGTTTGTGATTGGTCGACAGAGTATAAGGTGATTGTCAGCAACAATAGAATTGAAGTCAAGAGGAGAGTTTCTTGGCTTGCTTCATACATTAATCGTGGTTTTTTAATTGATCAATTAGGAGCAGTACGACAATGATAACGAGGAAAAGAATTAAAAAACGAACAAAAATATAATACTGGATATAATAGTGAATATTCTAATTTATATGTTTAGAGATTAAAAGCATAAAAAATGCTTACAATCCAGTTGGATTCGACCAGAACAAAATTCTCATTAGAGTAGAACAACTTGAAGTACAAAGTAAACCTTCACCCTTAATGTATATTGTGAGTATATTATGGTATTAAAAAGTAAGAGCGAGGTACTAATAGTCTGTCCAAGAAAAGAAGACATTCTGGCAAGATAAAGAAATGACTCAAGCTCGGTCAATAACATTTGAAAAATTATAAATTCGCTTTCAAATTGTAGATCAGAATGTTTCCCACAATTTAGAATCAAATCTATAATTTTTTAACCAATATTGATCGAGCTGTAGTCATTTTCCCATATTTCTCGAATGCCTTCTTTGCTTTGACAGACTATACTACAAGAGCCTTTCAACATGACAATGATGGAATTAGTCAGCTCATTTATTCTGTATGTTGGTGGAGGGGGTAAAAAAACACCCAGGGGGGATGTAGATGGATATAAGGGGATTTATAGGGTTCAGGGAGAGGGGTGAAACATTACTAAATGGGCCTGCAGGGTTACAAAAGTGGAAAACAAGAAGATTTCACAGACTCAAAACAACGATGAAAGAGTACGGTACAATGAGGAATTTTACTTTATTAGATGTAACTTCCAGCTAGGCGTTAATGATAAATGATAGGGAATACAATAAACTCTAGTCGAAAGTTACATCAAAGATTATAGAAAAGCATCCTTTTAGGGGAACTCGAGCTAATTACGATGATAGAGTTAGGATTCATGTAAAATGAAACCTGTTGATTGGTCTATCCTAAACAAGTTCTACAAGATGTACTACTCAGCTTTCTAAGTTGTTCATTTTCTCGAACTGTTGCCAATAACTTCCATGCTCCAATCTCAGGATGAGCAATGATGGAATCTACCAATCCATTTCAATACCAATACCAATCTTAGGTTTGAGTTTGGTTTCATTTCACTTTTTCATTTAGAAAATTATTATTATGGTGTCTGGTGAAGTAAGTTCGTAATAATTCATCTGATGAATCGATATATCTTTGGGAAAGTTTATTTTGGGGTAATTTTGTTCAATCTCTGATAATTCTCCTTCATACTGTTCTTCATCATAAGTACTGTAGAATTAACCTATATTATTAAATTTCGTGTGAATAGCCAAGTGGAAGGAGTAATGAGAAATAATATTATTACAATCATTGATAGATAGAATGAAATAAATCAAATACTCTTTTTTAAAACTTTAAAATTATTATTTTTACTATATTATTATTAATAATATAGATGGATGGACTGTATAGTTTAGTGAATATGAAACTGGCAACCAGCTGGTAGGCTGGTGTTGCGCCATTGACAAAAAAAATATTATGATTATTTAATTCACATTGAGAATCGGCTAAAGCTTGAAACATGTCTATGTGAAAATAATACTTTTAAAGTTTTAAAAGAGGGTATTTGATTTACTAGATTCTATCTATCAATTATTTTAAAAAGTCCTAAGTTTCAAAGCTCATTACAATCATTTTGAAAAGAATATAAATAAATCCAAGCCCCAAAAACCTCCTAACGGTTATTTTCAGAACCGTTTCCCCTAAAACTTCCTAACAGTTTCAGAATCTATCCTAATCAATAGAGAACTATTCGAAAGAAAAAACTAAATCTCTAAAAATTTCTCTCAAGCATCTATCTACAATAGTAGCTACTCTACCTATACTTATTTATTATTGTATGGTCGAACAAAGAAAACATTCCGGCAAGAGAGGAAAATGACTACAGCTCGGTCAATAATGGTTTAAAAATCAATAATTTGGTCTCAAATTGTAGAGCAGGATGTATTTTACAATCTGCAACAAAATTCATAATTTTTGAACTAATATTTACCAATCTGCAGTGATTTTCCAATCTTGCCAGAATGTCTTCTATGTTCGACCAGACTATGGAGACCAATTATGTCTTCAACCCCCGTATTGTCACGTCCAACTAACTACAAGCATAGAAAACATTCCCCCTCATGTTCCCTTTCCCCTTGCCACTATTCACCAAAATAAATCAACCCTTTCAACCCCCCTACACAAAAAGAAATCACCCGCCATTAGAGCGCGCGCATTTCAAATAATGAAATAAAGATAGCGCCATCAATGGTGATTTAGCGTGCCGGTGTCTCGGACAGATTGATGCAAATTGAATTGAACCCTACACGGTACTCTACAGTCAATTCATTGCTCCATCAAATACTGTTACTGCTTTAGTCCGTCAAAAGAAAGAAGACATTCGGGCAAGATGGGGAAATGACTCCAGCTCGGTCAATATTGGTTCGAAACTCACGAATGTGGTCTAAAATTGTAGAAAACATCCTCATCTACAAGTTGGAATTAAATTTGTGATTTTTGAACCAATGTTGACCGAGCTTGAACCATTTTACCATCTTGCCAGAATGTCTTCTTTGCTTGGACAGACTATACTGCTACTTACCCCATACTGCTTCTCTCGTAATGCCCCTTCCATGAATCACAGTAATCCCTTTTTCTCGGGCGCTTTTTTCTCTCACTCTCCCAGTAATTGAAATCTTCTTTTTTTCTCTCACTTTTCCAAGAGAGATTTTCTCCCTCTCTCTTTCTCTCTCCCAGCGTTGCACCTCTAAAAAGAGGGAGAAGAGACTCTGCTAACAAACACCCTGAAAAAGAAGATGAGAATGAAAATAGATTTCGGATCACATGTGATTGAATTAGTAGTAGACTTTCAAAGCGGCGAATTCACATTTAAATTTACTAACGGCTAGATATTGCAGAGTGTATGGGAAATCAACTCATAGAATTCATCTTTTATTATGCAATACTCCCTTGGTTTTTGAAATAATAGCTTCATATTTCAAAGCGAAACCCAGGTCAGACCAGGAATTTTTCTCAGGCCACTTTCCCGTGTTTCGGATGGACACGTTAAGCCGTCGGCCCCGGCTGCCTAAAAACAGTCGTTAAGTCATGTCAGAGGCCCTGAAATTGATCAGGAGCGACCTGAAAACTCTGACACCAGACCTGAGCCAGCCAAGTTACACGAATATTATTATTATTATTATTTCAAAGCGAGGATTTACATTAAAGAAGGTTCAAAAAATGTTATCTGTATAGAATGAAGCAACTCAAGAAGGCACACAAGTTGATACCGGTATAGAATTGTACAATCCAAGAAGGTACAAAATATGATACGTGTATAAAATAAAGCAATTCAAAAGATACACAGGATGGACATGATGATACTTATATAGAATGGAACAGTTCAAGAAGGTTGGCAAGATGATACAGAAGTATAAAATAAAGCAACTGAGGACGGTACACAAGATGATACAGAAGTATAGAATGAAGCAACTGAGGAAGGTACACAAGATGATACAGGCATAGAAAAAAGCAATCTCGTATGAGGTTCCAATAAATTTAATTTAACAAAATAACTAAGATAATGTCATTCAAGGTAAGATAGGATGAAGAACTAACACAAGATAATAAGATGAAGAACTAACATGAGATAATAAGATGAAGTAATTTAACCAAATTACTAAGATAATCTTCATATTTTCTTTCAACTGAAATAAATCATCACTGACTACATCGAGGAAACATGAAATTAATCACAAATTTATTTCGATATAATTAGATTGACAAAAACATAGCTAGATATTGCAGAGTGTAGCCTATGGGGAAATAACTCATAGAATTTAACCACTATTACACAATACACCAATAAATTCCTACAACCAAATTGTCTTTCCTCGTTCAAATTAAAATGTCAGATCAGACCATTGTGTTCATGAACAACCAAATAAACATTGTTTAACCTGAACAAAATGCATCACTCATTAGTATAGTTTGTCCAAGCAAAGAAGACATTCCGGCATGATGGAAAAACTACTCTACCTCAGTTAATATTGATTCGAAAATTTAAAATTGGGTCTCAAATTGTAGATGAGAATGTTTGCTACAAATTAAGACTAAATTTATTATTTTTGAACCAATATTGACCAAGCTGGAGCTAATTTCACATCTTTTCAGAATGTCTTCTTCACTTGGACAGACTGATCGCAAATCCTACCCAATTTCCTGAACAAAGAACGCCATTCGACAGATAAATTAAAACACCCCTGAAAGCTACTCGTAATTTAGAATCATGGATTGTACCGGATATCAGATACAGCAATCTATTTATCATAGACGCATTGTGTTTGGACCAAATGTTTATTGCAATCTCTGGTTTTGGAACGCCATTTTGAATCTAAAATATCAACGAAAATTCCGGAAATTGGACCCCTACTGTAATCTGGATAATGTTCAATTAAAGGGTGATTATAGAAGCCGTGATACCGATGCCTATAGTGCAGTTTGTTCAAGCTAAGAAGACATTCTGGCAACATGGGAATATGACTCCAGCTCAGTCAGTATTCGAGACCATATTTATTGATACGTAATAATGATACAAAAGTTCAAATTGATACGCAATCGTATAGGAAGGACGTTCAAAAATATTCGCAGTGGCATTAGCTCATTTGACAATGCCAAAAATCGGGGAAAATATAACTATTGTTTCTTTCAAGCTTGATGCTTTATTATTATTGTCCATGAATTGAACTTGAATAACACCTAAACTAAGATTGAATTCTCTTGTAATCTATGATTATTAAGAAATAGAACTATACTCCATCCACGGACCTAAGCTCCTCCCACATTTTGACGTCGCAGGCGGCTGTAGCCAATGGCAAGTAAGATCTTCATGCTGCAGCTGTTACTTTTTAGGCCACAGTCATGCTGTGAAAATCTTGGAAACGCAAGCCTTCCACTTTTCAGTGAATCTATCAAAATGTATGTGCTTGTGTTCTTCCAGCTGATGTAAATTATTCAAACCTCTCATGGAAGATTTTTTGGCGGTTATGTTTTGTTCTTTGATCAACAAAACAGTATAATTCTTTAAAAAATACCGGTATTGGTTCTGTTGAATTCAAAGTACATACAATAATTACATTCATTTCTTGCATATCATTAATTTTAAACTTCATATAGATTAGGTTATATACGGTACTTGAATTTGTAGTACGTTAGTGTGTAGTTGAATGAGTTTATTAATTCCCGGCTTGAAGTGAGCAGTCGAAATAATAATAACAAAAATATGATTATGAATAATTCTGTTTCATAAACTATAATTCTATCAAGTGATATTGATAATAATCATTCTTATGTTAGATCAACAAATAATAGCCATAAAAACAATATTTTGAAGGCCAATTAGTTCCAATATCGTTGCGTAATTTCTACGTTCCAGGCAATTGCGACCGCTTGTGAGCTGGTCGGATCATGACGTCAGAGCCTAGGAGGCTTGGCTTAGGTCCGAACACTCGGTGGACGGAGTATAGCTTATTTACAATATGACGTCGATCATTACAAATGACTTGTATTACAGAGACTGGATGTGCATAATCAGTCGGAATATACAGTCTTTATGGTCACGTATCATCGAGCTTCCTTCCTGTATCAAATTTGGACTTTAGTATACTACTGCGTATCGCTATTGCGTATCAGAAAGCAATCGTGTAAAGAATACTTAATATATTGCTGTTTAATTGATACTAATTATATCGATGGTTGTGGTTGATTACAAATAATAATTATATCAATGCTACGTTTCGAAGCCAATAAAACGATGGTTTGAGATAAACGCAGTAGCCTATATCAGTATAAAGGGTTCCAAAAGCAAATACGAGCATGTTGATGTTGAAAGGTGGTTATAACAATGGTGACCAACATAGACCTTTTGAGACAGAAGTATCAAACATACATAAACATGAAGTTTATTACTCATTTCAGAAGGTTTCATTACCCACACTGAAACCTCCAATATTTACTCTGACCTTCTGTTCTGTTTGATAGCACTGTTCTGGGAAATCAAGCATATAGTTAGTTCAGTAATATCGAGACAAATAATATCGACAGATCAATTCCAGTGAAAATCAATCATGGTTTTGTCATTTCGAGAATATATTGCAGTAATCGTAGTGAAATGACTCATTCAGTATAAATTTACCGATGTTCTAACCAGTGATATTATTACAAGTGACACATGCTACAGGAAATTAAGCATCGATTCTAATAGTCGATGATTCCAATATCGATGTCCCAAATGAATAAATAGTGGAAGGTCTCATTCCAGAGTAATTTCGAGTAAGTATGGAAACCTCTGCTATTTACCCAGAACTCCAACAAACATAATACACCAAATAAAACAGTCATTTCGATACAATTGACATTCATCGACACAAAAGATATCGATCACGGGATCATCGACGAAATTGAATTTGAATTTCGATACAAATAACATTCATTGACACAAAAGATATCGATAACGGAATCATCGACAGGGTAGGTAATCGACTTATGTGGAGTTCAAAGAGATGATTATGTGATATGTAATTAGTATTGTGTAATAGCTCATTGGAGTAGAATGCTAAAATTGATTCTAATGAATTTCCATTATTGTGTGGCTTCATTTTGGATAAATGTGTTTATGTAGGCCTATTTAGAAATGTATTTAGAATAGGTTTATATTACAGCATCTACAGAGTGTTTCGAGAGGAATGTGCAATACTTCTCAGGCTGATTCCTAACACCAAGTATTAATTCATGAGTATTAATGAGTTATTTCCATAGGACATACCCCAGAGATACTAGTAGTCTACCAAGGTAAAAATGTCTGAAATTGACTTTTTTATATACAGTTTTCTAATTTCTAGAGTCTTAATTTTTTGTTTGTCAATTTCTTAACAGTCCATAAAGGGCTTCTGATTGCCAGTTTCATATTTACTCCACTTTACAGAGGTGAATAATCATCAACCAGGATAGAAGTAACGAGTGGTTAGCAGGTTGATCCTCTGAACCATAAGCTAGCTTCCGTAAACAAGTAACGGCGTTGAACACTTATAAATAACATCCAGTTAAACAGAAATCTTTTCTCCTTGGCTCTCCCGCTCTTATTGCATTATCTTCACCTTTCTTCCCCAATTCTTCGTTCTTTATCTTTTATCTCTTCTTCTCCTTCTTCCTCTTCTCCTTCTCTTCCTACTCATCATTTCTCTTATTCTTCTTCTTTTCCCTCTCCTCTTTGACATCCTCCTTGTCTTCCCACTCCTCCTACTCCTTTTTCCCCTGATCCTTCTACTCCTCCTCCTCGTCCTCCTTCTTCTTCTCCTCCTCCTCCATCATACTCTTCTTCCTCTTATTTGTGCTTCTCTCCTCCTACTTTTCCTTCCTCTTCTTCTCCTTTCTCTGCTCCTCCTTCTTCTTCTCCTACTCCTCCTCCTCCTTCTCCTACTATTCCTCCTCCTTCTCCACCTTCTCCTCCTTCTCCTCCTCTTCACCTCCTCCTCCTCTCCTCCTCTTCCTACTCCTCCTCCTTCTTCTCCTCTTCCTACTCCTCCTCCTTCTTCTCCTCTTCCTACTCCTCCTCCTTCTTCTCCTTCTTTTTCTTCTTCTTCTTCTTTTTCTCCTTCTTCTTTTCCTTTTCTTCTTCTTTTTCTTCTTCTTCTTCTTCTTCTTCTTCTTCTTCTTCTTTCTTCTTCTTCTTCTTCTTCTTCTTCTTCTTCTTCTTCTTCTTCTTCTTCTCCTTCTTCTTCATCTCCTTCAGCTTTTCCTTCTGCTGACATGCGACAGGCTCGAGTCATGCGGCGACGTGACAAAACTTGAAATTGACTCCCTTGAGTGCAGTATAGTATAGTCTGTCCAAGCAAAGAAGACCCTCTGGCAAGATGAGGAAATGACTCCAACTCGGTCAATACTGGTTAAAAAATTATTGATTTGGTTTCAATCGTAGAAAACATTCTGATCTACAATTTGAGACCAAATCAATAGTTTTCTAACCAACATCGACCGAGCTGGAGACATTTCCTCATCTTGCCAGATGGTCTTCTTTGCTTGGACAGATTATAACTTCAGTCGTAACTCCGGCTGGGGTGGAATGACTTATGTCAAAGCCGCTATGTCTGGTAGCACTTCACAGGGAATTCGCTACATATCTAACAAGTTGTGTCCCCCCTCCCTCTCATAGAAAGCTAAGAGCAGTCTGACATTGATAGTCGAAGAAAAAAAGTACTTCTGGGCGAAATGACATTCCGTTCTAAGGGTTGCTAAGACAATATTAATGATGTGGGAATTTGAAGATATTCTATCCTGGGATGCGTGTATGATGAAATATTCACGTAATAGATGTTATCTTCTCTCTCTTCTCTGTCTCTTCTTCTTCTTCTTCTTCTTCTTTTCTCCTTCTTCTTCTTCTCCTCCTCCTCATCCTCCTCATCCTCCTCCTCCTCCTCCTACTTCTCCTCCTCCTCCTCCTTCACCTCCTCCACCTCCTCCTCTTCCTTCTTCTTCTTCTTCTTCTTCTTCTTCTTCTTCTTCTTCTTCTTCTTCTTCTTCTTCTTCTTCTTCTCCTTTCTCCTCCTCTTCTTCTATTTCTCCTCATCTTCTATATTTTTAGCTTTTAATGCTGCTGACATGCAATTATTAGTGAACTAAAAATGAAATGAAGTCTCAACTTTCATTTGTCTTAATCAGAAATCATAAGTCTCAACCAGATAAAAGTTCACTCTGGCAGCTGGTGGTCGGAAAGAGTGCATTTCAAATGCAATTCTATGATGGCTCAAATCTTATGACTTATAATGAGCTATTATACACACCAATTTTGAGAACGATCAAGTTATTGGTCGATTTGTAGTGATTTTTCAAAGTTTTCATCCCCTAATTTCACTCCCTACCCTTGGACCAATTTGGCTGGTTATCGAACTTGACCGATATATTAACAATAATGATTTTTGTGCAAAATTTGGTCGCTCACCGACAAGCCCTTCGGGAGTTATCGTGTTCACAAGAATCTGTACATATCATATAATATATGAATTTGAACGGATTCGTGTTCTGGGGGCTCGGAAACGTGTAAAAAATGTATCACATCATACATTTGCGATTATCAATAGTGCATTTTTTTCAAATGAAATGCACTAAAAAAAGGACTGACTCTGAAAAAGGATCAACATAATTATATACTTCCTAAAAAAAAACACAAATTGATGTGCTAATGAAATCCCCCTCTGGCTGTAATTCCACTCAGTGATGAGTGAATGCTGGAGAATTTACTGAACATTTGAGAACCAAAAAGCTTTAATATTAGAGAACACTTCAAAAAAACTTCAAAACATACATCCCTATTAAGTAGGTAATTTATGTGAAACCTTCAAAACATTCCTATTGAGAAGGTAATTAATGTGGTTGTTGGTATAGCCACAGATGGTAACTAAAACTACAAATACACTGACTAAAAACAGATAAACTTTAAATTATTGAGAAAACAACATGAGAAGACTGAAATAAAACATTGCAGTTAAATGTTGAAACAGGGAAAGTTCAACTTAGCCTTCATCGCCTACTCGTATATTATAGCCAGGAAAGCCCTAAAAATATATGAGCCTTTTCTATATTTCCTGTTTATTCTGTATTTGTACCCTCCATGTATCTCTTCCTTCCCTATCTCTATTCCTCTCTCTCTATCAAACTCGCTATTCCCTTCCTACTCTTTCTGCCTCAAGCTTTATTTCTCTTTTTCTCTCTCTAGACTAATGCCCGGTCTTTCCAAGCACACTCAAAGATGAAGGACCCTCAAATTTTGATAAACAGCTGACATTTTCTATGATAAATATAGGAAATGTGGTAAAGTGTAGTAAACTTGAGGGTCCCTCAAATTTGAGTGTGCTTGGAAAAACCTGGCATATATCTCTTACTTTTTCCACTCAACCTCTCTTCTATTTAGATTTTCTATGGGCGGTTAGCACGTACGTTCTGTTGGTTTAATCAGCGTTATTTCACCCATAACCATCTATTAATTCTCAGACCTTAATGTACCTATCGATTGTATGGAAAATGGCGGACGTAATTGCCCTACTCCAAATTCATGATTTCATAGCGTTTTGGTTATGTTGACAAAAATCATATGTTTTATTATAAAATAATTTTTGGAACATTTCATAAGTAGGCCTACTGAAGTTTTACTAAGTTGACAATAATTGATTACACTCACGATTCGTCTTGTTTTATGTTAAATAATATGGCATAATTTCTCGAGTATTTGATAATTTATTACAAATGGGTCGTCTGTGTTGTGTTTATGATTGTGAATATACAAGTATGGTAATTCAATTCATATTTTTATTTTCACGTTTCCTGAAAACAAACTCTTAATGGACATATTGGTTAGAAAAGTTTTCATCAAAATTTTGAAGTGAAAGACAGTTTGAATTAATCATTTTGAAGACCGTTTTATTATCAAGGAAGACGTTTTCCTTGTCATAGACGATTAACTAATTGGAGTGCTAAGAGAAGTGATGCATTTCCTTCAATTCCAACAAACAAGCCTATGTACTTTTTATAAAAGTGGAAGACAGTGCTTAAAGTAAAAAGATGTGCTTTTTATTAATGAAATCAGTGATCTGCCTAGTGTACCAGTTAGCTTCAAAATATCAAATGATTAGGTTACAAACAGTTTGTGACTATAGCCTACAATACGGTAGGCCTACAACGCCGGACTAATTATATTTTTTCTTAAACTTTAAATCTGAGATATGTAAAGCAATGGTAAAAATACACAACTGAAAGCTTAAATAACACTCTAAAAACAAGTTTTGGGGAGTTGAAATTACATTTTTTGGATGGAGTGTGAAGAAGACAATAAGATGTCTCAAACTTGCAAGCCAAAGGAAAAGAAACTGGAAATATTGGGGGAAAGGTTCAGGAAAAAAGTTGAAATGAGCAGCAAGTGAAGTAGGCCACAAACATGTTGAAAAAAACTGATTGGAATTTGAGTGTCTTGAATTTCTATTTTTCACATAGAATAATAAATCAGATTCTAGTTTGAAGTTCATCATATTGTGATGATTATTATTTTTGTGTTGGATATTAATTATATTGTAATATCATAATGTTTAACAATAAAAAATATGCTATTTCTTTCTTATTACTTCTAAAGAATAGCAAGTTGAACTATTGCTATTACGCTTGGCTAGGCCCATATTGCCGCCATCTTGTTTTGTACATTAAGGTCTGAGAATTGATAGATGGTTATGTTTCACCATGTCAAAATGGAAAAACTTTCACATGAATAAAGTATTGAAATGTGATAGTAGTCGGAAAATATTCAAATGTACCCATTTAAAATAAATATTAGAATCAATAATTATATCATTATTGTATAAATTATTTATTTATTAAAACAAAAACACAATCTGGAAACTGCATGCTCATACAACTTTATTGTTGTCAGGTTGGTAGTACGACAAAAATCGAAAGACGAAAGTCTTCAGCTGCTATTGTTTTCAGGTATTGAAAATTTAATCATCAGCTGATGGTTAGGTTAAAATTTTTAACACCTCAAACTCTGGCCGATTAGTTTAGTACTGTGAAATTAGTATTCAATTCTAATTAACCAGCTGCTGACCTTTTAAATTTGAAAAAAAAACGCCATTGAAATTTTCCATAACCTCATTTATATAATTGCCTCAATGATAATAAATCTTAACTTAAATCATGAATTTAAAGGTTAGTAATATTTTTAGGCCATGAAATTTAATGTAAATGATGTGTCATCAAGTTTTGTAAACGAAACTATTGAAACTCAAGGCTTTTTTTTATAATTTATATGTTCCTATTCTCTATTTGAGTTGAGTTACTTTGCCGTTGCTACAAGATGTCGTTATCCAGGCTAATCACGGCGTTAAAAGTTAACGAAGTTACGAACAACCGGGCCCAAGTCTCCAATCACCGTTTCTCACTCTTTCGTATAAAGTGTGTCTCTTACACACTTTAAACCCATCAAATCTCTTACCCTATTTCTATCTCTCTCTTTCTATCGGTTTCTCTCTCTCTTTTCTTCTCTACTTCTATTTATTTATATTGCAATTATTCAATTCAATTCTCTCTCTTTCCCTTTATCTTTCTCTGTCTCTTTTCGATTCATTGTATTAGGATTCGAATTATTGTATTATGTAATCTACATGAATTAAGTGATTGAATCTGAATCTGAACCTTTCTTTTTCTCCTTTCTCTTATCCTTCTTCACCTTCTCCTTCTTTTTCTCCTACTTCCCCTTCTCCTCTTCCTTCTCCTTCTCTTTCTTTCCTCCTTCTCTTTTCCCTCATTCTTCTCTTTCTCTTTCCTTCTTCCTTTCCCTTCCTCTTCATCTTCTTCTTTCTCTTTCTATTCCTCTACCTCTATTTCCACTTCTCTTCCCAAATACCACCGAATGAAGTGTTTATGGAGCACCTTATTTGTTTTTCTTCTCTTTTTATCGCGCGAACAAACATTGAGGTTGAATATATTTCTTTCTGCTCTGCGCTTATAGTCTGTCCAAGCGAAGAAGACCCTCTGGCAAGAATGGAGATTGACTCAAGCTCGGTCAAAATTGGTTCAAAAAGTATCAATTCTATCTCAAATTGTAGTAAACAATCCGATCTACTATCAAGACCACATTAACAATTTTTGAACAAATATCGACCAAGCTGGAGTCATTTTCCCATCTTGCCAGAGGGTCTTCTTTGCTTGGACAGACTACGCTCTCTCCTCCGAGAATTGGAATTCCACAGTTTTAACTTTCAACGTGTTTCTGGGGTCGACTCGTAATTCACAACGGTAACCTTCTGATTTCAACATAGTTTTATTCTCCGAAAAATCGCCGCTCTCGCATTTTTCAGATAGAGTGGAATTTATTTAGTCTACGATTAGTGAAAATAGGGTGGAATTAATATGGTGACGGTTCCACTTGAAAGCTATCAACGGATCGCAGAGCGTTTTAAAACCTGTGTGGTGTGTTTGTTGGAAAATAAATATTTCTGGGTATCCACCTCTAATATTTCCTCAAAATAGATTGAAATTTAGATTGCTCTGATAATTTTCACTAGAAGATTCCTCTGCCCAATACAAGCATCTTCATCCACTTATCACCTCTGCTTAAAATACTTGATATAAGTCGCATTTGTAACAATAAATAATTACAATACAAAGTTATGAAGGGACGCAGTGTATACACTTGAAATTGTAATGAAGTAAGTTAGTTGTTAGGTGTGATGATTGTTAGTTCTTATACGCGCATACTATGGACTATATCTAACATGCATTTTTGTTTATTTGGTTGTGAAAACATCAAGTATGTTCATTTCATAGAAGATTAATGAGCCTGAAAATATAACACATACTTGAGAATAAGACTCACTACCAAATTATAATCATTTAGATCTCACAAGTAATAGAATAAGTATAGGTTACTGACAATATATGGCATGAGAACGATGAGGATCGATACTTAGTATTGAAATAATTGAATGAATAAAGGTGATAATTTACATTTCATTTTGTATTATTCGGGTCTATACTTTGAGCAAAGTACATGATTGAAACGAGCATGATTTCGAATATTTGAGCTCCAAGTTTAAATAAAAATTGAAAATCACAGTACCCTGAGACTATTATTTGATCTAGCACATTTTCCGGAGTCATTAGGCTCATTTTCGAGTGCAAATAAATAGAATAGGTTAATAAACCTTGTATTCATCTATTAGCTCTCGAGAATAGGTCTAATGACACCGAAACATGTGCTAAAACAAATAAAAAATTTAGGCGTACTGTGATTTCCAATTTTTATTTACAATAATTATTACAAAACCTGTAAATTTATCATGCTATTTTATAAGGAGTTGGAAGATATTGATATAGTCTCTCCAAGCAAAGAAGACCCTCTGGCAAGATGGGACACTGACTCAAGCTCGGTCAATATCGGTTCAAAAATCATCAATTCGATCTCAAATTGTAGGAAACAATTTGATCCACTATTAAGACCACATTTATAATTTAAATGTTGACCAAGCTAGAGTCATTTTCCCATATTGCCAGAGGGTCTTCTTTGCTTGGACAGACTACAGCCAGATACCCAACGGATTCTATATATTATCCATGAGTCAGGAATTTGAGATAAATTGTAATCAGCATACACGAATGTATTCTAAGAGCTTGGAGTGCCAAATTAATAATATCCACAAGGCATCCAAACTTCAGCCACTGGCGGCTCGTGCTCACGAAACAGGTGAAGTGCTTCACGGTAAAAGATAGGGGCACTTCACCTGTTTTGTGGGTACGAACCGCCAGTGACTTCAGCTAAAAAGCCGTGTTGCACTCGGAGAAGTGAACCAAGTACCTCGGTAACTTATATCTTAATCGCGGTTAAAGTTATGGCTTCGCACTAATCTGAACAACAATAACAACAACAACAACAACAACAACAACAACCAAACCTCTTATTTGAAACTAAATAGTTGAATCTCACTTAACACATGCGTCTTAGCGTTAGATTACTACCGCCAGCATGTATTCTGTGTAGGTAATCCAATGTTCTTGCACTGGAACACATTACTGTATGTGTAATCTATTCAAGCAAAGAAGACATTCCGGCAAGATATAAAAATAACTCCAACTCGGTCAATATTTGTTCAAGGATCATAAATCTGGTTTCAAACTGTAGGAAACATTCTAATCTACAATTTAAGAAAAAAGTTTATTATTTTTGAATCAATATCAACCAAGAAATCATTTTACCATCTTGCCAGAATGTCTTCTTCGCTTGAACAAACTATACTACGTTACAAGTTATACGCTAAATGGTTATTCAACTCGCCTGATAACTTCTACAAGTTTAAATTACAAAGTCACACGAGTTTCCAATACTGAATGTATTATTCTAGAACTATACTATTCAGTAGACTTTGAGTAAGAACCATTAATACCAACATATTAATGTATCGAGTAAGATAGAATATAATACATTACTAACCAAGTAAGTAATATATAAGTACAGTATTTCTTGCAGCTGACTTGATTATCACAAAACTTATTAAAGTTCACATCAAACTTAATTCTAATAATGCAGAAACTTTATTGAATTCGACTGTGAGAGTTCAAGTATGGAGTTCTGAAGAAGTTTCTAATCCATTGAAAATTTGTTTGAAAGTGCCTGATTATAATTTTATAGACGTAATAGGAGTGAATTTTCTTTTTTCGAGAATATTGAAGTAAGCGAAATGATGATTCTTCCAGGTCTATTATAAGCGCCATTAATTGAACTAATCGAACTTGGTTGATAAAGTGGATTTTCAATGTAATTAGCATTAGAACTGATTAGAACTCTCGTTCAATCGAGGTTATTATTGATAGAAATGGTGCAAATATCTCTTAGAAGCTATGTGTAGGCCTACATGCTACAAAGTCCTTAAGACTAAGGCCGCACTGCCGGTGGGTAGAGCCTGGAGGGTGGAGGGTAGTTGGTAAATCTATAGAAAATACACACCATCCACAGTAATACATCGTATGAATGGTATGACGTCATTCTGTTTTTTGAGGTTATGTTGTCCATATTTAAGAATTCCAAGATGGCGGCTGAACACATACCATTCATAAGATGTATTACTGTGGATGGTGTGTATGTTCTATAGATTTACCAACTACCCTCCACCCTCCAGGCTCTACCCACCGGCAGTGCGGCCTCAGCCTAAAAGATAAATATACTGTTTATACTGTATGATTATTATATCATGATAAATCTATTCACTTAAAACCGTCCCTACTGGTTACAAAACTAGTAGTGTTGAAATGAAAAGATTTTCAAGGGTAGTGTGATTCATTAATTCATTTATTAGGATGGTTAATTAAAATGAATCAATTGAATTTTCAATTTATTGAAAAAAATGTTCATTCTAATAATTGTTCAAATTTTTACATGTAGGCTAATATTTTGTGAAGAATGTTGAGAGGAAATTGAACACACAGCTTCATAGTTTCAAGAGTTTAAGTTTAAGTTAAAATTAAGTTTTTCAAGTTCAAGTTTAAGTTTAGAGTAAGCTTGGAGTTTTGAGAATAGTGGTTGAGGTACTCTCATTCCTCTCATGGAATCATACATTCGAAACTATAATATGGAAAAATAATACTCATATATAACAATCTCATATAATAATACTCAAATAACAATCACATCATGATAGCCTAACCCTTTCGTGTGTTGGAAGAGAGCCCTATTCACTGTATTTATTATAGCCTGTTTTATTAATATTTGTAGTGTATTCAATTCATAAGAGTATCCACTTTATTCTGTTGAAAGAATATAATACAGAGTTGAAATATATAGGCCTATTTTCAACAATCGTCACATATCGTTTAAAATTTTTCTATCGAACCCAACCGTTTAAAAATGTTTTCAATTCAAAAAATAACAGTTATAAAACGTTTCACAGTAAGAAACTTCTAGTGCATCACTTCATTTTGTCAATAAAACAATATGATACAGAATTGAAATCAATATTTTCAACAATCGTCTCATCGTTTGAAATATTCCCATCAAACTCAACCGTTTCAAACAGTTCTCAATTGAAAAATAAGAGTTTAAAAAAACGTTCCAGTAAACAAATTCTGCATCATTGAAACCGGCCTACTGTGATGAACCCTTTGTTCCAGCGCAGAGAAAATAGATAGAGATAATAAATAAACGCACTGATAAGAGCGAAAAAGACGACAAGCGCGGAATTGGAATGATGTGCAAATTTGCGACACTGCTGCTGCATCCGTTGATAAATTGCTTACTCCGCAATTCTGTCTAGCGGCAGATAATCCACTCCATTGGATTGTCTGTTAGTGTTGCGGGATAAAAAACATTCCGAGTTTGTTTTTTTAATGGTAAATGGAAACAAAAATAATGAATAACGTACATATCTGAAGTTGATTGATGCTTGCAACCGACCCATCAAACGTTAGTCAGTTTCATAGTCGTGGTATAGTCTGTCCAAGCAAAGAAGACATTCTGGCAAGATGGGAAAATCGCTCCAGCTCGGTCAATATTGGTTCAAAAATTGTAAATTTGATCTTAAATTGTAGAAAACATTCTGTTCTACAATTTGAGACAAAATTCATAATTTTTGAACAAATATTGACCGAGCTGGAGCGATTTTCCCATCTTGCCAGGATGTCTTCTTTGCTTGGACAGACTATACAAAAGTATACCTCACTGTGTACAAAAGTATCTATGTGTTGGACAGTAGTGTGGCATGTTTCGAGGCCAGACGAGATGAAATGATTATGGAATTAGTATCCATATCCATGATGACGGCGTGACAACGCCATTATGGTGTAATGGAGGACGGTCAGAATGAAACTTTGCCGCAGCAAGTCAGACTTTTGTGGCGCGAAATTTATCATTCACTTTTAATTGGAGCCGAGCGCGGGAAAAGGTGTGATTGATGGAGATGTTTTCGGACGGCGGGAATTTATTTATTCTCATTTTGCGACGTATGATGAATTGTTTTTGGGATTTGTGTCGATGTTGGAGGAATGAGACCAGTAGACGTTTTGTTACAGCAGTTGATTTTATTATGAAATTTGGTAAAACTCCAAATATTCGTAAACTAAACTATCGAGGATTATTTATAGATTCGTACTATAATGAACCTCCCTACTTGCATATCATTAATTGAGAACCAATATTATTGTTTTGTAGGATGCTTGGTTTCAGTTTCCTATAAGCTGCTTTGTTTTTCCAATCTTGAAACATTTTAATTCAATAGTAATTATGAAGTCATTTCAAGCATAAGAAAGACTGATGCTAGTCGAAGTTTCAAGTTTACTGCGTTATGCACAGTACATTCATATCTCTCGTCCATTCGCCTTTCCCATGTTTCACAATATTTTAAAAATTTCATTAGTCAGCTCACAGTGAATTATCACCTACGATAACTCTATGAAAATGGTCAACAAATTATCCATAATAATAATTATGGAAAATATCATCATCCAACAGTAAATTAGTATTACAATTGAAAATTTCAGTCAATGAAAATGTCTCATGAACACAACCCTTGGAAAGTTTCAAGGAGTTGGGATCATACAAGCAATTTATATAAAATTTGTGAAGAGCAAGCAGTTACAGAAAGTTGGTCTTATTTCTTTCATTCAACTCTCTACTTCTTCTCTTTCTCTTTCTCATCAAATCAATAAATTATTCTTCTAATTCTATCCTACTTGCAAAATATGGTTTCTCCTCATCTTCCATCTGCATACCACGAACACTCCATTCATTCACAATGAAGAGAGGAATTTCATTCTCGATTTCAATTCTTCCAACTAAACTTCTTAGACAGAAAATCACATCGATTTGTGATGGAAACTTTCACTGTTTTCTGACAGATTCCTGATCAACCACCGTTTTATAAAATGATCTTCAGAACATTTTCATGCCTTTTTGCAGAATCCTTTCCCTTCTATTCCTATGAACTTCTTCTTCTTCTTTCATTGAGCATAATCAATCGTGGCTGGTTTCCCCTCGTTTTTCCAAATTCCTCGAACACCGTATCAATCATCCACGACGCAGAGTTCCTGGAATTCAGCCAGCTGATCTTGGAAAAGCATTCCTGTCTATAATCACCTTGAAGCTTCCGATGATGCTTTGCCGCTTGTGAAACTGATGGAGATGATGTTGATAATGGTGATTTTGATGACGATGATGAAGAAGAACGAGAAGACAAAGAAGAACGAGAAGACAAAGCAAGAAGAAGAACAACAACAAGGAGAAGAACGACATAAAGAGAAAAGAAAGTAAAAAGGAGAGAAGGAAAGGAAAAAGAAAATAGAAAAAGAAAAGAAGAAGAAAAATAAAAAGAAAGCAACAACAAGGAGAGGAAGAATGAAACAGGACCGAGATGAAAGAAAGAAAAAAAGAAGAAGAAGGAGAAAAGGGAAGAGAAAAAAGAAAATGGGAAAGAAAGCAACAACAAGGAGAGGAAAATAAAACTGAAACGAGATAGAGGAAGAAAGAAAAAGAAAAAAAGGAGAAAAGAGGAAAGAGATGAACAGAAATAGGAAAAAGAAAGCAACAACAAGGAGGAAAGAACAAAACAGGAAGGAGATGAAGAGAGAAAGAAAAAGAAATAAAGGCGAAAGGGGACAGATAAAAACAGAAATAGAAAAAAGAAGAAGAAAGCAACAAGGAGACGAAGAACAGAACAGGAATGAGATGAAGAAAGAAGAAAGAAAAAGAAAAAGAGAAAAAGGAGAATGAGGGGAAGAAGGAGGAGGAGAATGAGAAATACTAGAATGAGGAAGAGGAGGATGAGTAGAAGAAGGAAAATAATTATTAGTAGGTGTGGGAGGAGGAGGAGGAGGAGGGAGGGAGGAGGAGGAGGAGGAGGAGGAGGAGGAGGAGGAGGAGGAGGAGGAAGGAGGAGGAGGAGGAGGAGGAGGAGGAGGAGGAGGAGGAGGAGGAGGAGGTGGAGGAGGAGGAGGAGAAGGAGAAGGAGAAGAAGAAAATAAGAAGAAGAAAAAGGAGGAGGAGGAAGAGGAGGAGGAGGAGAAAAGGAGGTGGAGGATGATGAAGATGATGATGAGAAGAAAGATGATGATGCTCTTTGGAATCCTACGAAATCCTATTTCAAGGAATCGATTACCAGTCATGAGATCTGGTTAAAGCTAATGACCATTCGATGTTCCAGTTTAATCTTCTCTTTATCCATCTTCTCTCATCCTTATTTTCCTCAGGGAGGGCGAGGGTTTTCTGGAGGCATTTGCAAACGAAGAGAAAAAAAGATCGCTTTCTATCATCCCAACATTTATGTTCTTGTTCTTTGAAGTTTTTCAGTGGTTGGATTAGTTTTCCGAACAGGCTTTTCAAGAGTGAATATACTTTCCAGGCAGTCGAGATTGACAGTTTTACGTTTCCTCCAATAGATAGACATGGTCTATAGTGAAAATCTTGTTGTCGACTGGAATCCAACCCAGGATCCATTGATTATGAGAATTGCTCTAATCGCTGAAGGCTTTGAATAGGCTAATAAAATTGACTATTTTCAATTTGTAAACTACGTTATTGATGGATTGGCAGGATACTTTTGAGAAGATGGAAGATATCTTCTATCTTTTTTATTTCAGTATTCAGTATTTTATTGCCATTAATATAAAATGTTACAGTACATATTACAAAATCTTTATAACTACATAAATAGAGCTAAAGAATATAAATACAATAAGATTATGTAAATGTAAGAAATATTGAAGAAATGAATAAAAAGTCAAGGCTTCACCAGCAAAAAGAATATCTTTGCCCGCTGGTGAGTGTTGCAAGAAAAAAAAATTATATAAACTTAAAACATAACATTATTTAAACATAATTGAAGTCAATCATAATATTTAAAAGTATTACAATAAGAAATCATTTGTAGCTCAATTTTAGTAGAAAATTATAGTATAATTTTAGAACAATTACCTAAGACACTTTTTTATCAATAAATTAATTACAGCATGACAACCCAAAGGAAGTGCCATAAAATAAAATAATAGGAATAGAATGTAAAAGTAAAAACATCAAATTGCTATATTTAGGGTGTGAAAATATTCTCTTTTTATCCATTCTTTTACGCTTTTTTTGGAAATTTTGCGATCCAGATCAAAAGGAATTGTATTAATCAATTTGCTACTTGTGTAAATTAGTTGTCTTCTAATCAATGAAAGTCTAGTGATATAAATTTGAAATTGTTCTGTTACATTTGGTCTAAAATTATAAATGTTTTTGTTTAGTTTTGGAAATTTACTTTTATTTTTCACTATGTATTTCAGTAGCACCCCGATATAAAGCTGTCTCACTGTAAAAACATTAAAATCTTGGAAAATTAAGTTTGTTATTTGATCTTTTATCTTTGATCAATTGATCTTTGATATTTGATCTTCGATCAAATGATCTTTGTTCAAATGATCTTTGATATTTGATCTTCGATCAAATGATCTTTGTTCAAATGATCTCTGATCAAATGATCTCTGATCAAATGATCTCTGATTCAAATTATCTCTGATCAAATGATCTTTGATCAAATGATCTTCGATCTTTGATCTAATATGATCTCTGATCTTTGATCAAATGATTTTTGATCTTTGATCTTAGATGAAATGATATCTAATCAAATGATCTCTGTTCAAATCTCTGATCTTTGATCTTTTATAATATTGATCTTTGATCATTTCTCTTTGAGAACTTGACTACTTCTCTTGTACCATGATTATTATTAGCTACAAGATCAAAACACCCTATGTGAAGAATCAGTGTCATGTGTTGTAGTACCTATAGTTGGAATCCTTCTTATTGAGCACAAAATCTAGGTTGGAGTAGTATGTCACTTTGTGGCTTTAGTATATAATTAGTGTAGTATATTAGTGTAGATTCTTTACTCAATGCCTTTATTAGTGTTCATAATATATTGTGTAAAGTATCAATAATATTGAATAAATTGATTTGAATTTTAAATTTGATAATAAAAATACAAGATATTGTTAAACTACAGATTCATTAGTCTTGATCTTTGATCTTCAATCAAATGATCAAAGATGGAAGATGAAAGAGCAATGATCAATGATAAAATATCAAAGATCATTTGATCAAAGATCAATGATCAATTATCATTTGATCAAATGGAAATATTTTTCAAAAATAGGGTTCTTTGATTGTAATTATTTAAAGTTTTAACGAATACAGTAGCCCTGAGGCTGAGGCCGCACTGCCGGTGGGTAGAGCCTGGAGGGTGGAGGGTAGTTGGTAAATCTATAGAACATACACACCATCCACAGTAATACATCTTATGAATGGTATGACGTCATTCTGTTTTTTGAGGTTATGTTGTCCATATTTAAGAATTTCAAGATGGCGGCTGAACACATACCATTCATACGATGTATTACTGTGGGTGGTGTGTATGTTCTATAGATTCACCAACTACCCTTCACCCTCCTGGCTCTACCCACCGGCAGTGCGGCCTCAGCCTAAGAAAAAATAAGTATTAGATAAGAAGAGGTATAAGAATGAGTTAACCGATGTAGGCCTATGTACTCTTATAATAGTTGGATTTTGATCGCTGGATAGGTGTTTGCTGAAAAACTTCTATTTTCCTATATCTATTTCCCAATTATTTTTCTCACGATCGAAAAATTGATAATGAACTGAATTCAAAGAGTAAATTTCCTGGAACTTGACTACTTCTCTTGTGCCATGATTATTATTAGCTACAAGAACAAAACACCCTATGTGAAGAATTAGTGCCATGTGTTACAGTATAGCTGGAATCCTTCTAATTGAGCACGAAATCTAGGTTGGAGCCAAGTGGCGTATCTTTGAAGTGTTCTCTAGCACAGCGCGCAAAGTCTACTAGGATTTGGATTGCTTCCCTTAAGTACTATCCACGTGACATAAATTTCAATTATCGAACCGCTTTGTTCTGTCGCTTCTCCTCCTCCTCCGCCTACTCCTCCCCATCCTACTACTTCTTCCACTTCACTTTGATGCACAATTCATTCTTGATGTTCTCCATTTTTTTATTCCAATTTTTTACATCCTTTTCACATTCTTTATCTTCTTCCCCTTGATGCAAGATTGTATTTCGTTCTTATTTTTATGATTCCTTTGTTCTACGCCTTCTCCTCATTCTCATACTTTAAAACTTGAGTTCTATCAATTTCTTTATTGTCCCATTCCTCCTCATCCTCCCCTACTCCTCCTTATCCTCCTTATCCTCCTTCTCCTCATTCTACTCCTTCTCCTTCTCTCCTTCTCCTCCTTCTCCTCCTTCTCCTCCTTCTCCTCCTTCTCCTCCTTCTCCTCCTTCTCCTCCTTCTCCTCCTTCTCCTCCTTCTCCTCCTTCTCCTCCTTCTCCTCCTTCTCCTCTCCTCCTTCTCCTCCTTCTCTCCTCCTCCTCCTCCTTTCCTCCTCCTCCTCCTCCTCCTCTCCTCCTCCTCCTCCTTTGATGCAAAATCGTCTCATGTTCTTATTTCTCTGATTCCCTTGTTCTACACCTTCTCCTCATTTCCCATACTTTAAAACTTGAGTTCTATCAACTTTGCTACTCCTTCTTCTTCTCCTTCTCCTCCTCCTTCTTCTCCTTCTCCTCCTCTTCCTTCTCCTACTCCTCCTCTTACTTCTGCTCTTCCTCTTCCTCTCCTCACACCCCTCTTTCTCTTCATTTTCTTTTCCTCTTTCTCTTCCTATCCTCCTCCTCTTTCAATTAACGTTCTTTCTTCTCATCTAGTTTCGATCTCTTCCTAATTCTCATGGTTCTCCCATAATTCGCATCTAATTTCCATTATTGAACAACTCACAATTTCAAATGTATAGACCTTGATAGCTAGTAAACATATCTCAGTTATAGTTCGCCCAAGCAAAGAAGAGCCTCCGGCAAGATGAGAAAATGACTCTAGCTCGGTCAATATTGGTTCAAAAATTATTGATTTGGTCTCGAATTGTAGGAAACATTCTGCTCTACAACTCGAGACTAAATCAATAATTTTTGAACCAATATTGACCGAGCTGGAGTCATTTTCTCATCTTGCCGGAGGCTCTTCTTTGCTTCGACAGACTATTTATCATCGAATTCTGACAAATCAGGCACCATTTTCTTCAGATTTTAAAGTTCTACATTTTTGTGATGGTACAAAATTCTGTAAATATATTATTTTCAACTGTAAATTCGAAAATAAATGTTCAGTCGGCCGCCATTTTGAGAATGTTTGAGATTATAATTTCAGTGTGTTCATACTTATACTTAAGCCTGCCAAATTTCATAGGTTTGTGTTCATCCATTATCGAGATATGATGGAAAATCATAAAAACCCAAAATAGCGGATAACAGGAAAACTAAGGAGAATTCGGAATTTTATGCACGACATTTTCTGTTTGTTATAGCTCGAAGAACACCGTGGTATAGTCTGTCCAAGCGAAGAAGACCCTCTGGCAAGATGAGAAAATGACTCCAGCACGGTCAATATTGGTTCAAAAATTTGGTCTCAATCGTAAGAAATATTCTGATCTACAATTTGAGACAAAATCAATATTTTTTGATACAATATTGACCGTGCTGGAGTCATTTTCTCATCTTGCAGGTGTCTTCTCTGCTTGGACAGACTATAGTACTCTAATCAGTACTTTTCGTAACACTGTAGAAAAAGTTGTCATTAAACTCACCTATGACATCACTCAAGTTTATAAATTAGTGAATGTGTTTATAATTTAGTAATGCATTTTTTATTGATATTTTCTAACTATTAAATACTTATTATTATAATTAATTCGATGTATTGCAATATCTAATAATTCTTCTATCTAGTAAATATTTATTGTTCTACACTTATTTAGCTTGAACACCAATATATTTCCATTCTATTCCTCAACTTTATAGTAATTGATGAAAAACCCTGCTTATTACGAACACAAAATTAAAGATATGTAATGTATTCCAACTTGGAAATTACATAAAAATATAAATCACATCTACTTTATAAGACTCCATTGCAGTCTGTTCGTGAATATGACAAGTAATTATAACCCAAGTTTTCAGTTGTTTAAACTTTCCTATAATGCCATGCTGTGGCACATCTAGCGCACTCCAATTAGAATATCTTTATTAAACGGGGTTAAGTTGAGTTTCCTACTTAGCTGCAATCTTTATCCGTTAATTGCACCACGCTTAATCGGTCTAAACTTCAACTCCGAATGAGTATTCCAAGCTGTTTCTTACCCTTATCCCACTACTTTTCCAACTCTACCTTCTCTTACTCCTCCTCCTCCCCCACCTCCTTTTCCACCTACTTTTACCTCTTCCACCGTGTTCTACTCCACTTTTTCTCACATCTTCCTTACAATATTTTACTTCTCCCTTCTCTTCCACTTCCTTTTCTCATCTCTTCCTCGACTTTCGACTTTTTCATAGTATCTTCAATCTTATTTTTCTACCCCAATCCTTCCTTCTTTGTCTTTTTTCTCATCTTATTCTTCTTCCTTTCTCATTCCTCCTTCTTGTTCTTTGTTTTATTTTGAGTCTCACTTCCTCATTTTGAGTTTCTCCTTCTTATTCATTTTCTTTTCATCATCTGCCACCTCTTTTCATTCTTCTTTCCCTTCGTTATCTTCTTTCAGTTGTTCGTTCCTGATTTCTTTTTCTTGTTATTATTGTCGTTCTTCCCTTCTTATACATCTTTATTTCATAGAAAACTTGAATCTTATTTTCTCCATCTCCATATAAATTTTTTCACATTACAATAAATACCCTTCACTTTCATAACATCTTTATTCTTCTCTTTCGTCTCTTCCTTATAATCTCCCACTTCTCCATTCTTCTTCTCTTCCTCTTCTCCTTTGCTTCTTCGATCTTTTGGCTTTTGATCTTCATTTTTCTCCCCTAATTCTTTCTTCTTTGGCCTTTGTTTTCTTGTTTTTTTTCGTTATCTTCATTTTTATTTCAAATTCTTTCTTTTTCTACTTCTATATCTTCTCCTCCTTCTCCTTCCTTCCTCCAATTTACTTCCCTTTCCCCACTCCTTTTTCCCTAGCCATCCTTCCTCTCTTTTTCTCTTCTCCCTCTTCTCTTCCTATCTTCTCTCTCACTTTGTCTTTTTCTCCTCATTCTCCTCCTCCGCCTCCTTCTCCTTCTCCTCCTCCTTCTTCTTCTTCTTCTTCTCTCCTTCTTCTTCTTCTTCTTCTTCTTCTTCTTCTTCTTCTTCTTCTTCTTCTTCTTCTTCTTCTTCTTCTTCTTCTTCTTCTTCTTCTTCTTCTTCTTCTTCTACCTCTTCTTCTCTCCTTCTTTCTTGAAGTTCACTTAGCGACACACTTCACTAACCGTCTTCTGATCAGAATCAACTCAAACTTCTCTTCGCAAAACGAAGTCATGCAACGATTCTTGAGAACCCCGAACCAAACCATATTTGCGCGTTATTGCGAATGAATTATAATAGTTGGAGGGTAGCGGGGACTCTTACCAACCTAACAATAAATAACGACGCTTACCGCGCTTGGCTTAGTTTAGTTCTCTAATTGCTCTTAAGCCTTTTAAGCAATTGGCGGAGTTTGGTATTTGTGGGAGGATGTAGGAAGATAGATGAAGGTGTGTGTGTGTTAAAGTCGTGTCGAGGAAAGAAGACATTCTTCCAAGAAGGAAAAATTACTCCAGCTTGATCAATATTCATCAAAAAATCATCAATTCAAACTCAAATCGTAGAGCAGTATGTTTTCTATAATTTGAAACCAAATTTGTGACTTTTGAAACAGTTTTGACTGAGCTGGAGTCATTTTACCATATTTCTAAAATGTCTTTTTCATAGTCTGAGGATTGAGATTGAAACCTAGTAGATTGAGGATTGGGTAAATAAGAGGTTGTGGAAGTGGTGGGAAGAAAATAATAAAGAGGGTGAAGAGGGATTTGTGGAGAAGTGGGAAATGGATTAGGAGAACGAGGAATAAGGAAAGAGGTTGTATAGATAAATCCTTCAAAATTGAGATATTTTTCAATCCATTATCCTTATTATCAAGAGATTTTACAATATCACTTTACAACATCAACATAAACATCAACATCAACATCAACATCAACATCAACATCAACATCAACATCAACATCAACATCAACATCAACATCAACATCAACATCAATATCAACATCAAAATCATCATTTACTTCAACCAGAACTTCACAAATTCCACAAATTAGCACTGGACAGTTAAGTTTTGATTTAGTAATGATAATTTATCAAAATCAACAACAGCTTCACAAATTTCACAAATTAGTACTGAACAGTTTTGATTTAGAATCATCAATTTGTCAGAGAGATAACCGACCAAACGAGAATCCCAAATCAGTCCTAAAATACAAACCAGAGCGATTGAGGTGTTCAATTATGACTTAATGTCAGTCACGGAATTCCCAATTACTTCCTAAATCTCGCTAGCCAATTTCGTTAGCTAACAAAGCTCCCTACCCCATTCCACAACAAAGAGTTTCGAATAAGGCATTCACTGGAAACGGACCATTCAAAATCTGCTGAGAAGAAACGCCGTCACAATACAAATTGCATTTGGCAGCGTCTCTTCTCAGCTTGCACGGACTACTACGCCGAGAAGATACCCCTTGACAATGTAAATTAAATTTGGCGGCGTCTCTTCTCAGATTGTACGGACTAGTATACCGAGAAGACACGCCTCACAATGTAAATCGAATCTCTCTGCGTCTTTTCTTAGCTTACGCGGACCATATTATTTATTACAGCTGCCTTTGTGAAGATATTTTCGGCCAAAATATAATACTGTTGATAAAGTCTGTCCAAGCAAAGAAGAGCCTCTGGCAAAATGAGAAAATGACTCCAGCTCAGTCAATATTGATTCAAAAATTATTATTGATTTGATCTCAATCGTAGGAAATATTCCGATCTACAAATTGAGACCAAATCAATAATTTTTGAATCTATATTGATCGAGCTGGAATCTTCTTTTCATCTTGCCAGAGGCTCTTCTTTGCTTGGACAGACTATACCGGCTTCCAAATTAGTGGAACACAGCCTTTTTGTTTGAAAATTAATTAGCTGAATGCTGAACGTAATTAATTTCGAGAGATCAATTTCGGGGATCGCGTCTCTCAGGCTTTCCCGCTTCATTTCACTTGGGGAATTTATAATATCTGATTAGAATAAATGCCTAAAACGAAAGTTTTCGTTTGAAAATATACTTTTCAACCGGGCGGAACGCTTTTTATTGAACTCTTCATTTATGAAAGAATAGCAGCTAGAACTTTTAATTCTGTTGAATTGATCAAAGCTCTACAGTTTATGCTTTTGAAAAAGTAAAAATATCCAATTATTAATCAACTGACGAAATTAGAAACCTATTGAAGTACATGGCTGCACAAAGTGTAGGCCAAATGAATTACCATAGGCCTATAAAAAACTCGAACAAATCCATTATGCTTTAGAGTTTCATGCTCATATGATGAAAGTATGGTTCGACCGTCTTATTATACAGGGTCCGGCAGTGAAACGGGAAGATTAAAAAATCTTTCAACATTAGAGTTATCATTATTTATGAATTTTTCTGAAACAAAAATAATCTACATTATTGGAAATTAATGTTTTAATATGGAAATGTTGAATTTTTGAAGGTCGTATCTGTGAGATGGCGTCCTTCTTTTTGAACACATTCTTGAAGTCTCTTGGTGAAGGTTTCCCAAGTTCTCTGCGTAGCGTTATGAAATGTTGTTGATTACCTGTTGGATTCGTTGCTTCAACTCGTTCCTAGTTCTCGGTGGATTAACTAGCCACTATTGGAGCTATCTGGCGCCAGTCACGTTTCCCTACCGATCTCTGCCGAGAACCTTCACCAAAAGACTTCAAGAATGCGTTCAAAAAGAAGGACGCCATCTTACAGATACGATCTTAAAAAAATAAACATTTTCATATTATAACATTAATTTCCAATAATGTAGATTATTTTTGTTAAAAAAATCATAAATAATAATATTAACTCTAATGTTGAAAGAATTTTTATATCTTCCCGTTTCACTGCCGGACCCTGTATTAATATTAGGAGTATTGTAGATTATGAGGTAGTTTTAAATCAGAATGGAATGTATTCAAGAATTAAAGTATGCTCCATCAGTCTTTTTGTCTCAACTTAAATACTAGCTACTCCAAAAGTCACAGTAAATATATATTGTAAAACTGACCACAGACATGTATCAGAACGTAGTCCTTCACTTTCCACAATCCTGAGTAATTTCTTACACTTTTTCTAACGTTTTTCCATGCAAGTGAATAGACTCATATATTTTGACAAATTATCAATTGACATTGAAAAATAAATGAAAATCAAACACCCTTTTAAAAAACTTTAAAATTATTAAAACACAGACATGTTTCAGCACATTAGCCCATTATCAATGTGGACAAAATAATGAGATAATGGCCTAATGTGCCGAAACATGTCAGTGTTTTAATAATTTGAAAGTTTTTTAAAAGGGTGTTTGATTTCATTTATTTTTCAATTATTTTAAACAGCCCTAAGTTTTAAAGTTCAGTTATCAATTGATATGTATCCAACATTATGTATACTGATTGTGATTACGAACGGACTGAAAGTTTTAGAAACTATAATAGCTGACCGTCTGACATTAGGTATAGCCTATCTAAGCAAAGAAGACTCTCTGGCAAGATGGAAAAATGACTCCAGTTTGGTCAATATTTGTTCAAGAATTATAAATGTGGTCTTTATAGTATAGATAAAATTGTTTCCTACAATTTGAGATAAATTGATAACTTTTGAACCAATATTGACCGAGTTTGAGTCATTTTTCCATATTGCCAGAGGGTCTTCTTTGCTTAGATAGACTATACCATTGGACACCCAAACAATAGTATATTACGTAAAGAGTGTGGGAAGTCGTGTTTACAAACGAATTAATGTTCCCTAACGAATCAAAAATTATCTGATGTTTGATATTTTTATTAACAATTTGTAAATTATTGAGAACAATTTGTGAAACGCGAATCTTACTTGAAATTTTGTTGATTACGTACTATTATGACAAATCTTGATGATCACGTACTACTATGACAAAAATATTCATTGTAAATTGAACATGTATTATGACAAAGTCAAAGTAAATTGACTGAGGGTTGAAAACAAACTCATCCATGCTGTTATCAATGAAAATCACTGCTCGAATACCAATTGTTCCGGCAATATCAGGCAAATCACCCCTTCTGCTTGATGGACTATCAAAAATAGAAAGCTCAAAGGAATTCTTTTCGAAACAGCGATGTGGAAGATTGAAAACAATTCCCGATGCAGCTGCTTCATTTTCGAGAAAATACTCACGAATCGAGAACAAGGTATAGTCTTCAAGCAGAGAAGACATTCTGGCAAGATGCGAAAATAACTCCAGCTTGGTCAATATTGGTTCAAATATTGGTCTCAAATTGTAGATCATAATTGTTGCTACAATTTGGGGACAAGTTTCTAATTTTTGAATCAATATCGAGCGAGCTGGAGTAATTTTCCCATCTTGCCAGAATGTCTTCTTTGCTTGGACAGACTATAAAAACAAAAAACTAATAAGCTCTCCGGAAAATGTTTTTCTTTGAAGAGAGCTGCTGAAATTACATGAGTAGCGAACAGCTTTCAAGGAAAAATGGAGCTTTTTCAAACAGTTTCCGCAGGAATAATCTATCTCTACCTCATTAATAAACAAAAGCAGTATTATTAATTAATTCATCGCTACTCTTCAGAATCAATGGATGTGACTTGATGGTTATCTGATAGCCTACCTTACATTCTACAATATATATTCGAGCTCCTCATTAAAAATTGTAATCACTCGCCTTGATTCTCAGAATATCTCTCTCGGGAATATCAGCTATCTTCCAGGAAATATCGTTGGATACCTCAATTTTTTAATACACTCCAGGCAGAATACATCAAATTAATGTACGCAATTCTTTGTGCTACATTGAATTTATCAATGTATAGCTGAATATTGAACATAGAAAAACTCAGAGATGAAGTTTTTTGAATTGTTTGGACTTTTCATAAACGAGATTCAATATCACATCGCTTTTAATCAAATGAAGAAAATTATCTTTTATTATTCGTCATTTTCGATTATCTGGCACTCTACCTTTTTTATGACGATAAACGTGAATCTAAAGTATCTATTTTCAATGATTATTCATTCTAGCTATTCAAGTTTCTTTATTATTCAAGTTATCTTTTTTCTCTTTGTTATCAAATTTATATTTGACAGACAACTGACAATAATATCATACTGCTATATCGGTAATTGACTGACGTATGTTATTTTTAAAGTTTGTGAAATATAATGGAAAGATTTGATGTCCTTGCATTGATTCTGATCAGAATTTTTGAGAATTAATCGATTCACAAGTTTAAAGAAAGTTATACCTTAATCCTCATTACCTATGGTTTCTAAGAATACCTCTTCTAATTTGTACATTTATAATACAAATTCTTTCATTTTCAGGTAATTTTCATCGATAAATAATTCATAAATGGTTCGAGAGTGCCATCTTCTTACGGTGAGTTTGAATTGATTAAACCATTGTAGAAAAATCAAACTCATATCATGGACCTGTAATTCCCACCACTCACGATAATATCACCAATATCACCATTATTATATCATACAATTCACTAATTACAATACAATATCATTAATATCACCATTGTCTGGAACGTATTTATCATTAGCGGGCCTCATGGTGTTATAAGGATTTTATTTACTAGATATTTTATTCAATAAAACTCATAAAACTTCATAAAAGGTTAAGTGTAAGAGAGGACCTGCGAGTCCTAACTTCGCCTGTTATGAAAGACAAAAATAAATAAAAGTAATATTATCTGAGTTGAAAATCCCTTTTTTGAAACTCGGATATCAAAAGTCCAGTTGAATACAGAGATAAAAAGCGTCTTAGTGAATTAGGCACTGATATATAGTCTGTCCAAGCAAAGAAGTCCCTCTGACAAGATGAGAAAATGACTCCAGCTCGGTTAATATTGGTTCAAAATTTATTGATTTGGTCTCAATCGTAGGGAACATTCTGATCTACAATTTGAAACCTAACAAACATTTTTTGAACCTATATTGACCGAGCTGAAATCATTTTCTCATCTTGCCAGAGGGTCTTCTTCGCTTGGACAGACTATAATCAAGGACTAAGATCATTGGGAATAAGTTCAAGGACACAAATAATAAAAAGAGTCCATTATCTTTCCACAAAATTGAAGAAGACCACTCTTAACAGCAATAAAGCTCATAAATGTTTGACCTCATGTAAGCCATCAACATGAAACATAAAACGTTGAAACATAAACATAAAACATAAAAGCCATCAGCCATAAACATGAAACAGGAACACTTCTTCATGACAAACGATATACGTTCCCACAAAGTAATGGCGACATTCAAGTAGAGCTAGACAATAATGTCCAGTGACTCTATTTGGAGAAAATGCAGACCAATTGACATTCTTTAAGGTTCACGCTGAGAAGACATGCCATTACAATGTTAAGTGTATTGTGACTGCGTGTCTTCTCAGCTTGCGCAAACTCCATCATTGTATTTGTTTTCATCCTAGGGCTACTATTAATGTATGATGATAAATAATATAAATTGAATCAAAGAACCCTTTCTAGTAGTCTTTATTTGAGCACAACATGTTTAGTTTCATTGAGAGGTGTTCTTACGTGTGACAATTGAGAGTGCCTTTTAAGAGAGCGAAACATGTAGTGTTCAAATAGAAACTCTCAATTTATTAACAATCAATTTGATTTTCATTCATCGAAATTAATAAATTATTGTATTATACATACATATAATATGTACACATATTACATTGGACACATACATTTACATTTACATACACATACATTTGGACATGTAGTGAGAATGGATGAGGAACGCGGAGTTAGAAGAATTATGGAGGCAGTGCCAGGTGGTACGAGAGGTAGAGGACGACCAAGAAAGACATGGTTAGACAATGTAGAGAAAATTGGAGCTGGTAGAGGAGAGACAGTTGGTGAAATGAGAAGAATGGCTAGGGACCGAGATACTTGGAGAAGATGGACCGAGCAACACCCAACGCCTTAACAGGCACAATGGGTTGGATAAAGAAGAAGAGGGGAAGAACTTACATACATACGAATGTACATATTGAATTTAAATTGCAAGACGAATTTAGTAGTTTTTCAAGAAAATAAGTCATTCCAGTAATATTATTCAACGTTTTTCATGAAAATTTTCACTTTCATTTTAGTCTCTAAAATAAGACGAAAAAGTGAGCTTTCAAGAAATGGAAACATTTTTCTGGATCTTTAGGTAGGATACGATTTGAAAAATGAACATCAAAAACAAGAGGAAGAGATACAAGACAAGGAGGGAAGAAAAAAGGGATTGCAGAAAAGAAAATTGTCAGAGAAAAATTCTCGCAGTGACTTTATTTTCACTCGAGAATAGGTTTCCCAAAGGAATGAGCCGGAAAATGATTGAAAACTGGTGGAAAATTTCGCCCGAGGATGCAATCTTTGCACGTGTGAAGAGAAGTTGTGACGTCACGGCTAAAAAAAGGAGAAAATTCGGAGAGAAAAGCGACATGACGAAGACAGAGGTGCTATATTTTGCGCTAGCTGAGAAGACATGCCTTCACATACACTTTACATTGTAATGGCGTGTCTCATTGTAATCTCAGTTGGCACGAGCTCTAAATGCACGTGTGTATGCTTTTTATTAGAGATATCATCACGTGTGAAACATATTTCACGTATTTCACGGGCTTCTTTCCAAGGCCCGAGGCTAATTTTGTTTTACAATAATTAAATTTCATGAAGTTTCCATGCATTTCTACTAAAGAAGAATTATGATAAAAATATAAACCTCTCAAAAACTAGACTATTCTCAAAAAAGTTTAAACAAAATCATAATTATATCCTCTTCAATTTTTTGTAATGTCTTTTCGAGAAAATGAAGATTGAAAAATTGTGAATTCCATCCAATAGAATGAGTGAATGATCTTGGAAAAAATAAACTCAGAGTATAACATAGATGGATAATCTTCCATTAATTTTTTTGGGGAAATTCTAGGGAAATGTAGACTAGTAAGTTGTATAATCAAGTTGAAGGTACTTACTTGTACCATCTAATACAATATATAGAATATAGTCAAACAAATTAGAAGGGTACATCTAAATTCAAAATTCTCTATTATGTTTTTTCTGAGTGAAAATTGTGTGAAGTGGTAAGTATGAAAAGGAACTCAACCTGAATTTGGACATTTTAATCAAAATTGGTGTAGAAGAAGTTTTGGGCTAACGCCTGTTTTTTCTCTCCTTTCACTGTATTAATTCGATGAAATGAATAAATAAATAAAAATAAATAATTATTATTTTTGTTCTTTGAAACCGTGTTGAGCAAGTAGTAACCTATAAGCGCCAAATACAGTCACTTTAACTTAGGCTACTTGAAATTGAACTTCAGAAACTAAAAACTTCAATTTGAACATAGTGAAACTTGAGGTGTTTGTTACGTCAAATCCATCATATAAGTGACCCTAGCCCTATCTATATGGATCTAATTCGATAGTTCATATAACTATAGAAGCTACAGTACTTGCAAATAGCAATACACTTTTAAAGAATACTTCAAGTTCCTAATAGATTGACCAACATTGAAAAAATGCAGGGGATAAAAACTAGAGAATCATTTATTGGAATCTATGAGTTCGATTTAAAACTATAACTTGATTGTTCCAGCCTAATAATTTGTGGATGATGAATTAACAATGCAATATTGTCCACTGGATGATTAAAGTCTGCCCAAGCAAAGAAGACATCCTGGCAAGAAGGGAAAGTGACTCAAACTAAGTCAAAATTGGTTCAAAAATTGAAAATTTGGTCTCAAATTGTAGGAAACATTCTGATCCATTTATAATTTTTCAATCACTATTGTGGGAAAGTGACTCCAGCTAAGTTAAAATCGGTTCAAAAATTAATTGTAGGAAACATTCTGATCCATTTATAATTTTTCAATCACTATTGACCGAGCTAAATGTCATTCCCCCATCTTTCCAGAATGTCTTCTCTGCTTGGATAAACTACTATCCCAATCAATACAGAACTATGCTAATATTAATGAGGCCTATTGTGTAGTAACGAGAGAGGACTAGAGGTGTGTTTGAAATCAGATATGAAGCGTCCTTGACATAGCTCACAATCGACACCTTAACAATCAGATATCGAATCAATCGATATGGCAAACATAGTTGACACCTTAACATTAACAACAATCGATAATGGAGCAAACTAATGAGTCAAATCTATCATATTGCACAAGTATACCAACACGTGACACAGTTTAGAGTCAGTCAATAGTAGGGATGAGTGTAACAGTAGAAATGAGTAACCGAAAGTAGACAAACTAGTATCCGAAACTTGTAACTAGTAGCCTAGTAGCCAAAAGTAACCAAACTAGAAACTTTAACTGGTAATATAATGGAACGAGACTTGTTGTTATTGCTTAGCTATCCACATCTATTTTCAAATTTGAGCCTAGAAAGGCTTTAATTATTGTGTAATATAATATGACATGTTTCACGTCACTATGCAGTAATAATGGATCATCATTCACAATTATTCAATTGAACGAAAAGACAGGAATAGATAAAATGTATACAGGATTTAAGTTAGCTGGAAATTTGATAGCAAATGATCTCAAGTTCAAGGCCGAGAAGAATAATTGAGTTTATGCATTTTAATAACAAAGGCAGACTATTGAACATTCTGATAGCTTTATAAATAACTAGAGTATGATAACAGAAAATGATAATCCACAGTTCAGTTTAAACGACCTGATTCATAACACCCAATTTACAACACCGAAAATCTAGTTTCATCATGAATTTTTTAGTTCATTGTTACGGTATTATCTTATTCATTTTTCCCCATCCTTCCGTAACATTCTGCTATTCATTCCGTTTGCTATTGTAACTATTTATAAATTTTTCATAGTTGTATTTTCTGTTTGAATCGCTATTTTTCATTCGTATGGATAGCTTAGCGGGGAGGGGCGTGTCTATGTCTAGGCTAATGGCAGACGTTCACTGTGATTGGTTCAAGCTACTACCAATAGCGGTGCTTGACCGTCACAAGTATGGATACAGCTTCTCTTCACTGTTGTACGTTTTAGCACAGAGGAGCTCAATTTAGCCCCTCAGATTTAGCTCCTCTGTTGTTTTAGTTTGCCAGAGCTTCATAACAGTGTAGCAACCGAAACCGATATCTCGATTTTTATTAAATTCAATCTGTGGTTTGACAATATCTTGAATTTTTGTTTAATACGAATAACTAGCAAAATTTTGTATTTTTTTCAGCACACACATAGGGAAACAAATCATATTTATAACTCAAAACTTCACCATACAATAAACAGTAGTAAGCCCAATTATTCTAGAGAATGAAATGAACGTCTTGAGGTGTGATAAAGCAGAAAATCGAAGTCAAACCGTCTTATTTCACAAATTTTGATGAATAATATTCGTATTAAGGTCAATCAATCATCATTACTTCCACAATCAATCACCTCCCCAACACCCAGATTCACTCAGCCCCAAATTCACTTCCTTCCCTTACTTCCGGCCCACTTCCGGCCTACTCCGGAACCCGGTTACTGGGAAAAGCCATTGCAGTGTTTGTCACTATGGCTGTTGCTTCAAAAGCTGAGCTGTAGTCTGGTCTAGCAAAGAAGACATTCTGGCAAGATAGGAAAATGACTGCAGCTCGGTCAATATTGGATCAAAAATTGAAAATTTGGTCTAGAATTAAAGGAAACATTCTGCTCTACAATATAGTTCCAAATTTATAGTTTTTTAACTAATATTGACTGAGCTGGAGTCATTTTCCCATCTTGACAGAATGTCTTCTCTGCTGTAAGAAAAGAATGCGTGCTTTGCCAGCAGATAAGGCTTATCCAGGTCGATAGCCTGTTGATGAGGCGGCTAAAGCCCCTTTCTCGATATTATCCCCTGTTGGAGGCGGCATTTGGGGGCAGTGGGGGCGGCAAAAATCACTCTTTTCCATTTCGAGCCGGGCGGGCTTTATGAGGCATCCCAGTGTACGTCTCAGCTCAGCACAAAGTGGACGCTAACCCAAAAGCTAACCTAGAAGATAACCTTGAATAAGGTGTGCGGGGGTGGAAGTTTAGTCTTTGAGTCCTCAATTTCTTCTTCTGAATATTATTTTTATAATTATTCATGTTCATGATCCCATTGGCTCCACCCGGAGATACGATTCGGAAGCTTGAAACTCCAGACTGATTTAACAAGAATATTAATAGCCATGCTAACATTCGGAACGAATATGCACTAACAGAATAGGAATTCTTTTATCATAATTATTTTTCTCACTCTCTTTTTCCATCTACCCTTATCCTTTTCTTCTTTCACCGCCTCCCCTTCCCTTAATCACCGAAAAAAATGAGGGGGGTAGATAAGTCTTTGCGCTCTCACTTTTTTCAAACTATTCTTTCAATCATGATAATTATTTATTTTTTATTTTTTTCTCACCGACTCCTTATTATTTTCCTCCTTCGCCTCCTCCTCCACCTCCTCCTTCTCCTCCTCCTCCTCCTCCTCTGTCTTCTACTCCTTTTTATCCGTATCCTCTTCTAACTATTCTTTTTACCATAATTTCTCCTTTTTACTCTTTTTTCTCAACTACTCCTCATATTTTCCTTTTTCACCTCCTCCTCCTCCCCTCTTTCCACCCTTATCCATCACTTTCTCATTTTTTCTACTACTAATTCACTCACTCTTCTCCCCATATTCATTAACTCCTCTCCCCACTCCTATTTCTCCTAACTTTCTACCGTCCCCTTTTTTCTCATTTCTCAAAGTACTGTTCTTCGATTATAGCCTATCTCTCTCCTCCCACTCGCTACATCTTTCTTTTTATCCTTCGAATGTTTCTGTTCCAATTTGAGGACGATTTGGTGTTCAAATTGGAAAGGAGAAGATATCATCATTTCTTCTTCTTCTTCTTTTTCTTCTTCTTCTTCTTCTTCTTCTTCTTCTTCTTCTTCTTCTTCTTCTTCTTCTTCTTCTTCTTCTTCTTCTTGTTCTCTTTCTTCTCCCCCTCCTCCTCATCCCTTCTTCTTCTTCTTTCCTCCCTCCTCCTCCTCCTCCTATTCCTCCTCCTCCTCCTCCTCCCTCCTCCTCCACCTCATCCTTCTTCTCCTCCTCCTAATATTTTTCTTCTTCTTCTTCTTCTTCTTCTTCTTCTTCTTCTTCTTCTTCTTCTTCTTCTTCTCTTCTTCTCCTTTCTTTTTCTCTGTTCCTCTCTCTCCCTTATCCTGCATTTTGTATAATCATATACCTCACCCCCTCTCCTTCCAATACACTCCATTGATTATTCCTCTCTTACTATTTCCTCCTCTTTTCCTGGTAATCCTACTCCACCCCTCTCCTTTCACCTACCCTTCCTCTACTTTGGATCCACTGCTTCCTCTATTATTCCAAGCCACACCGATAATAGGGCTTTGTGCCATCCAATCAATGCAGCTCATGTTGTTTGCATTATATCGAGTTACATGGTCGTCTCTATCAGACGACATCAGGATTATATCAAAAGATTATCAGGCAAAAATGGCGGCTGCTACCTGGGGCGATTCAGCTATCGATAGCTTATGGTATCGACTTACTCCCCATCCTCGATAAGGGACTGGATTACGGTCTACAAAGAGTAATGAGGTGGAAAATTTTTGTACTTCAGTGTAATGACGTGTTAAAAAGAAGTGTAATACTGGATCAATTTCAATTTTCAGTAATGAAGAAGAGGAACGATAAAAATCTATCAATTTATTACAAAAATTATTCTGAATTCGTCCAGCAGTGGAAACAAATCAACTACACTAATTTCATTAGGAAAAACAATAACTGTCCCGTTTGAAAATTTTAGCTCTTGTATGATTGATCATCATTCAGGAATCAACCCCTAAGTATGAGATTTCTACTACTAGAACTAAATCTGTTTTTCATTTTAAAAATAATTATTAAAGTACCCTCTTTGAATTTTTTTCAACGTTTCAACTAATTATAGTCATTCTCAACTATAATTAGTTGAGACATGTAATGCATTGAAAAAATAATTCAAAAAGGTTTGATAATTATTATCAAAGTACCCTTTTTGAATGATTTTTTCAATGCATTACATGTCTCAACTAATGATAGTCATTTTCAAGTATAACTAGTTGGAACATGTGAAAATGTTAAAAAAAGGGTACTTTGATAATATTATTTGGAATAGAAATAGCAGTGATAAAAGTAGCCCTGAGATGAAGAAAACACTATAGTTATAGTTATAGTATAATTATACTATACTTCAGTAAAGACTACAGTATAGACTATACTGTAGTATAGTATATATTCTGTAGTCTATCTATGTTAGGCAATACAAAAACCCCCACTGAGCCCAACCACGTCAGGGAGAACATTAGATACGATGGAAATAACTTTGATAGTAAGAAAATTCATACCATGTACCATGTACAATAACATAGGTCATTGAAAAAATCATTACTTTAGTATACGTAGTCTGTCCAAGCAAAGAAGTCATTTTGGCAACATAGGAAAATCACTCCAGCTCGGTCAATATTAGTTGAAAATTATTAAATTTGTATGTAAATTGTGGGAAACATTCTGATCTACAATTTGAGACAAATTTATAATTTTTGAACCAATATTGACAGAGCTGAAGTCATTTTCTTATCTTGCCAGAATGTCCTCTTTGCTTCGACAGACTATACATTAGGCCTAAAAGTGTTTCTACATGAAAATAATGAGTTTCCATAAACGACTACACTATACAGCATTCACTTTATAATATTATACTTAACTTCATTATGGAAAATAAATAAAAATCAAACACCCTTTTAAAAAACTTTATAAAATTAGTTGAAAACTTAAAGTTCAGTTTAACTTCATTATTCTCAACTCATTCATTCTGTTGATTTGAATTTTCCAAAACTTTCACATTTCAAAAATTATGATACAAAGTGCAACTTTGAATGAATAATGGAATAGTATAGATTGTCCAAACAGAGAAGACCCTTTCTGGCAAGATGGGAAAATGACTCCAGCTCGGTCAATATTTGTTCAAGAATTATGAATTTGTGGTTTCAATCGTACATCTAATTGTTTCCTACAATTTGAGATCAAATTGATAATTTTTGAACAAAAATTGGCCGAGCATGAGTCATTTTACCATCTTGCCAGAGGGTCTTCTTTGCTTGGACGGACTATAGTTGAGACAGCCAGGGATTACAAGGTGTTTCACAGTAGAACGAGGAAAATTATTATCTGATGAGCAGACGAAGTTCAGAATAAAGTTTTAGAACAAGATGAGAGAGCAGAAGCTTATCAATAAGAGCTTATGGAAATCCTACTGACAGAAAATTTCCCTTGTTGTGATGACTGATAAAATTATCCCATTAAATTGAAGGATTCTTTGCTAATATGCGCACCCCAGTAAGAATATTATAACAAAATTTCATTCCATACTCTCTGGCGTAAGCTCTCATTCAACATGATTATTTCATTAACACAAAATGACGAAATCTACTCTTGTAACTCGCTGGCGGCTCGTACCCACATAACAGGTGAAGTGCTGTACAGTAAAAGATACGGGCACTTAAACATTTCCGTGGGCACGAGCCGCCAGTGTTGTAACTTTAGTATCAGTTTCTATTAATTTAGTATTAGAAACTATAATTATAGTATCTATAAATATAGTAATATAATATTTAGTTTCAGTAACTATTTAATATCAGTTTGATAAATGGTTGTTAAAGATTATTGTAATTCGTTCTCGTCCAAAAATCAATTCAAAGTCTCGAGATCATATTCCCACATACTGATTATACATCCTCGATAATTAATACTATCTGAGTCATTGAGAATCACCTAAATAGAATATTGGAACTCAAATTAAATTAACCCTCTTGGGACAAAACCTTCATCGGAAGGAATTGAAAATACTGCGAACAACACATGCAAAGAAAATTAAATTTATATTGGTTATTGGTTATTACCTTGATGAAGTTTTTGAAAGTCAAGCATGTTTCCTTCAAGCGAATACTCCGTGATGTTCACTGCAATTTCACCACAATGTTCCCTGGAACATAATTGACTGTCTCACTACTGCAGTTGAATTTGAAGAAGAAGTTTAAGAATTAACAAATTATTTTGGATAATTCATCAGAGAGGAAACTTGATTCAATTCCTGGAGGACAATGAAGATGAAGCAAACTGAATGTCCTAGTTTATGAAGACGAATCCAGAAATTATTGATAATGACATGACATAAGTATAACTTTTTTCATCTCTTTGCTTAGGCTATCATTTATTATCATTATTGATTCTAATGCACAAGACATTTCACATGAACAAATTATTCAACATTTCACTCATTCAACAAATCACACACATCAGAAAACTTACAAGTACGTCTTCGATGGTACATAGAGGTTTGTACAGAGATACAAACCATTATAAAACAACACTTCAATAAAACTATTAAAATTGTTCATTAGCTCAATTGTCTTGTTCAAATATTGTAACAAGAAGCTCAATCTCACGTGAATGTGAAGAGAAACCTTCTTTAAAATATGATTATATGTGCTTATCTAATATAATTTTTGAAAAACTTGAAGAGAACATAATATATAGGAGACCACTACGCAAAACTACTGATTGAAATTGAGAATTTTAAAGATTAACACATCTTCAACGGTGATGAAAAGACTTTTTATCGAAATTTAAAATTCTGTAACCAACAAAAAATGTATTCCTGGAACTTCTTCATCGAGATAGAAATACTCACCATAAAATTACAAATCTTGTAACCAACCAAAAAATGTACTTAAAGCATCTTTATGGTAAACATATCCCCCATCAAAATGTTGACACAAAAACCTTAATTTTCACATCTTTTATGAAAGACTTCTCATCCAAATTACAAACTCTGTAACCAGCCCTAAAAGTAGTTTTTGTGGGTATGGTTTTTGCTGTGGCCACAAATTACTTGAGAAAGGGTCATCCGAGCAACTTGAATATTGTTGCGCTCGACAGACCTTTGAAAGGATTATAATCGCATCAGGACTCGGAACTCGGTTATCCCGGGGGGAGGGGGTGGGAAACTTGAAGGGGGGGGATTTTGAGGCAACATGTGCTTTTCCGCTCTGGGATGATGTGGAAAAATTACTTGCGCCGGCTTTCTGTCAGCTTTTTCTCGGTTAAGGAAAGCTCGCGCTATGTTGTGGATGTAATTTCCGAGGAAAACTGAAAGGCGACACACGGCAGATGAGAGAGAGAATGTGGGAGAAAGAAGGGAGAAAGAGAGAATAATACAGAAGAGAGAATGGTGTTATTAGTAGGTTAAAAGAAGCAAGGAAATGAGGAAGAGGATAGGTTCTTGAAGAGAGAAAAAAAATGGTTACTCGGAAATGTAAGAAGAAGAAAAGGAAGTAGAAGAACAAGAAGGAAGGAAGAGAGGGGCGAGAGACATTAGAAGAGAATGGAGAACAGATCATCTGTAAATATATAAGAGCGAAATGGCACTTATTCATTCATTAATTCATTCACTCATCAGCAGAACTGAAATTCTACCGAACCGTATGCGTTTAGGTTAGCCATGCATGTTGAGATAAGGTCTGAAAACGTTGTGTTTAATCATTTTCTAAATAATTAAAAAATTATGCTAGTAATCAGGTTTTCAAAACTTGTATAGATGCAGTTTGATATACAACGCAGGTTGAGCTGGGTTAAAGGAGAACTAATTCAATGGTTCTTAATCAGTAATAATAAACATTGTAAAAGGAGTAAATATTAAAACTTTCAATTAATGTAGATCTTAGTAACCTTAAATAACTTTCATTTTACATTACAGGTTTCGACGTTTCACCCATTTTCAAATGGAAATAAAACACCGAAACATGTAATGTAAAATAAGGATTATTTTAAAAGGGCACTAAGATTTAGCCTACATTAATTGAAACTTTTAATAAGTACAGCAGCCCTAAGAAATTAGGGAGTAAAAAAGTGAATAAGTAGATAGCAAACATAAATCTTATCACATACCTTGACAACGATACACTCAATAAGAAGTTATCAGGAGCTGTTATCACACTCAATTCTTGAAAGAACTCCAATATTCAATTATTAGCTTGCTTATATTTAAAACCGATATGAATTAAACTGCAAAAAGTAATCATATTAAATCTTGTAACCGATAAATTAATAATACAAACTAATATGAGAAACTACAAAAATTAAGAGCGCGTTAGCGTATGGTTCCACTCAAGCCGAGATTCGCGACGCTACTGATCAAAACAAAGCAAGACGCAACAGACAAGATTCGACAAGTCGGCGGGCCGGCCGGCAGCCTCTCGATGGCGTGGCGGTTGTCATGGTAACGACGGTTGGCGCTCGGCGGCAAAATTTGAAATTCAATATCACTGCGGATTGTTTCTGCTCGCTCACAGCTATTATTATTGAGCAACTGTTTGATTGCGGTTTAGAATGAGTACTCTATTCAATACTACGTTTACGTTTAATACTACGTATTACCATAGACTAACTATACAATATAATCCTTTTATAAGAAAAGTATATCTACGGTATTAAGTTGTAATACTACAATACTACGTTTTGTCAGTTCAGTTCCTGTTACGAAGATTTATTACATTTTTTTATCGTTTGTTCATGGACTAACCATTTTAGAGACTATTTTATTTTAAGAGACATTTAAAACATTTTAGAGACTCTTGATTATTATAAGAGACTGTATTAGGATATTATAAATCATTATATCAGTATGGTTATATATTATACAATCTCTATAGTCTATCTGATTATGATTATTCATTTATTCTATAGATTTATCTATTTCAATTAATCTAATAGAAAACAATTTCACAGTTATAACACAATTTTCATCGACGTTAGCTATGAATCATGTTTTTTATTGAAATTTGTAAATTTAGTTGAAGTGGACATTGTGGACATAACGTTTATTTGAAATATTTAACAAAATCTGGAGATAAGACGTTTTGGACAATATTATTGTCAGTGTTTTATCCATTGAGTAATGCATTATATCATATAAATAAATGAATGAATATATAAATCATGTGAGCGAACCAGAAAGGTAAGCTGTACAACAAAGAGAAGAAATAAAAATTAAGAGAAAAATGTGAAAGATCAGAACAAAAAGAAGGAAAACAAAGAAAAGTGGTATAAATAAGAAGAAAAAGTGTGTGTGAGGTGAGAGAGTGCCTTCCACTTCAATTTAGCAGACAATGAGCATTGTGCTTGTATTGTCTGTCCAAGCAAAGAAGACATTCTGGCAAGATGCGAAAATTACTCTAGCTCGAACAATACTGGTTCAAAAATTACGAATTTGGTCTCAAATTGTAGATTAGAATGTTTCCTCCAATTCTACACTAGATTCACGATTTTTGAACCAATATTGACTGAACTAGCGTCACTTCCCCATTTTGCCAGAATGTCTTCTCTGCTTGGACAGAGAACTGGTAAGTGCTGGGGCTGCGTGCTTCTATCATATATCGTAACATGTCATATACGTATATTGCTGGCCTATCATAAATGGTAACATATCACATGTGTAGCTGGGTTTCTATTATATATACTGTAACGTATAACATGGTAAAATATATATCGCTAGGCTTCTATTATATTCTGGAACGTATCCTAGTAAAATATATGTAGTGTAACATATCTGTCAAGAGTGTTATTAGAGGTGAATGGCCAGAAGAGAACATGAACCAAATGTGGTCAATTTTCCTCTCACAAGGTACAGTGTAAGTGCAGTGCAGTACATGCTTTTTATCGTTGGGGTTTTTGGAGGTAGAGATGTTTCTATCTTTTAAAGATATAGGTAGTAACGAATATTCATCACAGTAGCATTGCTATGAATCGAAGATTTTGAATCATTATCTTATTTATCTATCAAATAATGTACAATTGATATCATTTTCCACTAAACTTGGACAATAAATTAGTAATTCGAGGGGAATAATATTGAATATAAAATCTTATTTCAAAGTATGACTTTGAATGATTCTCAATACTTCATACCCCATTGATACATTGACATTCATTTCTGCTCAAGTTTGGAATTAGATGTTTTATCATACATTTGCAACAAAATCAACGAAGGTAGAGCTTATTTGTAGGCTATAGAATCTTATAGCTCTAATATAATTATAACGTTCACACTGTACATCCCTAGAATTTAGAAATTGCTGAATAATGAGGAAACGTAGGTGTTCCTTGTTACAAGAGGGTGGAGCTGCATAATCCAAATCTTCACAATGGTGTGTTGTATCGTGTATCAAAATTTATCTCTATAATAACTTTTAAATGATTCAAATCAAAGTAGGCCTACCCTTTTTTGAATAATTTCTTCCACTTATTTTTCAAATAACCTTTTTCAAATTATTTTTCAAATAAGTGGAAGAATAATTTAATGATGGGTACTTTGATTTAAATTATATCAAAGTTCTAATAAATATATCAACCCTAAGAGAAAATAAGTACTCTATAATAACATATATGTTAGATCATCATCAACATTACATCTTTGATATTATGAATTTGATGACACTGAATGCATGATACAATACACCTACGTGAAAGCCATCTTGATCATGGAAAAAACAGGTGAAGATTTTCGTAACAAATACAGGAGAACGTCGGCAGCACCAGGATGATAAGACTGAATTGGTAGGGTACAAATGAAATAAACTGGAAAACATGAGCTAAGATACAGGGAGAGTTCGACAAGGAAACAGAGCCAAATGCGTGTGAACCATACAGAGAAAAACAGGTTAGATTCCTGCACTCGCCCGAAATCGAACGGCAAATCTGGTTAGGCGCGTTTACCTCTTCATTTTCCACGAAGCTGGGAAAGCTTTCTCATCTGGAGGAAAGATGAGGGTCAAATAATCCAAGATCAGGAAGAGAGTGAAAGGAATTGGAATGGTGACAAAGTGAAGTAGATTACTTGTAGAAGAAGGAGGAGTGGGAAAGGGTGAGAATAGAAGGAGTGGGAGAGAGTGAGAATAGAAGGAGGAAGGATGAGTGAATGGAAAATTGAAGACCACACAAAGTGGAGCAGAATACTCTTGTATAATGTGGAAGAATAATGAAGGGAGGAGGAGGAGGTGGAGTTAGAAGTTACAGCAGGAATTAGATTAGATTCGATTATTCACTTTATTCAAGTAGAGTACAACATTTACGATCTTAAATCCTAGATTCTAAAAATTAAACATAAATCTAATTACACGATTGGTTCAAATAAGAAATACATATACAAGGTACTTGCTAAATTACAGATCTATAGGATCCAATATTCTTACTGTTATGATATGATTGTGATTTATCTACATTAAATAGCGGAGTTTGGACAAAGATGTCCATTCTTGGAGAAGGATATGCAAGGATATCCCTCCCATTAACAATCAACCGTATAGGAACAGAGATAAAGAAAGATTATTCAGAAGAAGGAGAAGAAGAAGAAGAAGAAGAAGAAGAAGAAGAAGAAGAAGAAGAAGAAGAAGAAGAAGAAGAAGAAGAAGAAGAAGAAGAAGAAGAAGAAGAAGAAGGAGAAGAGGAAGAAAAAAAAGAAGAAGAAAAAGAAGAAGAAGAGGAAGAAGAAGAGATTAGAAGGAGGAGTTAGATGAAGATGAACGAGAAATCGCGGATAAGAAGAGCGAATAGAAGAAGATAATAAAAGGACTAAGGAGGAGAAGAGAGAAGATTAGAAAAGTAATGAATGAAAATTCCAGTGGAAATAATCAGAAGACTATAAAAAAGGGTGATTTGAATTGTGCAATAAATAGGTTTGAAGAAAAATAAAAAACGGAGTGAAAGTCAGTGAGTGGGGGAAAAACAAAAGAAAGAGAGAGACGAGTTGAAGAGGGTAAATAAGAAGAAGAATAAGAATAAGATGAAATTGCAGAAGACGAATATGTGTTGGAAAAGATGTTAATAATCTTTTTCAGATTGAACCTTTTCAGATATCAATCCTTCTCTGAATATAAGAAAATACAGTACATCGACAAGAATCCTATGCTATGAGAATAAAAAGGAGATGATAAATGAATAAAGATAAGAAATAATGACATAATAGAAGAAGTGAGAGGCAATAAGGAAAAAATGAGAGAAAAACGATTCGACTGAATCTGAAGATAGAGGAAGATTTACATAAAAAAAGAATAGGAACGCAATCTAAGAAGGATAAGGTAAAGGACGAGTGGAATAAGGGAATTTCAAGACACAATGGAGGAGGAAATGAAGAAAAGTGATTTGACAAAGTGGAAAGCAGTTTTTGTCAGTAATCTAATTGAGCTGTTGGATAAAGGAAGCTCTGCAGAGGATACATCCAATGATACATCAATGCCTGTCAACGCTCGAATCCTACACATTCTCGACTTTTTTTAGTCTTCATATTTTTTTAAAAATTTTAGGTCTCCATATCATTGAGAGCTTTGGGATTTGTACAGTAATCCTCTGTCTTAGGCCGGTATTACACGATAATAGTTCTATGTCATATATCTATTATCAAAGATATTATAATATGTTCTCTATATGAGAACATATGACATAGAATATGATCATTTATAATATTTGGTTCATTACACGGTAATATTTCATCATTACAGATGTTTAGTAATAGAAATATGTCATAGAACTATTATCGTGTAATACCCGCCTAAGCTATGAAATATTCAAATTGGATATTTTGTTACCTACATGGATAAGGTTTGTATAATAGATACAAACTTTAAGGAATCAAGGCTGGGATGTTAGCTGGTATGAAGATGTTTTAATACGCAGTTTTTAATCAATGAAAATCTTGAGAGCAAATTAAGATTGTAAAAAAAACCCAAGATGAATCTAAAAAGTGAACAATTTTGCGCAACCATTAAACTCGTATGAGAAGAATTTGTTGTCTAAATGTGAATTTAGAATCATTCTTTCACCACTCTTAAATCTTTCTCAATCAATATCAGATTGATTGGGATATTTAATTCATATTTCTATTTCTACTCCAACCTTCATACATAATATTATATTCACATAATGAGTCACATTGATTACACTTACATTGTGCAGCATTCACTCTCTTGCGGAACTGCAGAATTCACTACACAAATAAAATGGATATCAGCAGGGGCGAACCCAGGGGGTGATTGAGGGGATATATCCCCCCAAAATTAGGACCTTTCCTACATTAAATATTGTTGATCAAATTTTCGATCAATCATTGTTGATCAAATATTTATTATTGATCAAATTTTTGATCAAAGTTATTCGTCAACAATATTCTATCAACAATTCGATCAACAATATTTGATCAACAATTTGATGAACAATATATGATCAACAACTCGATCAACTATATTTGATCAACTATAATTGATCAACAATATTTGATCAACAATTTTTCAATATATAACGACTGAAAGAGGCCAAAAGTTCTTGTTATAATCAATTCATCTACAATAATAATTGGTAAATAAAATCTTGATTTTTACTATGTACTATCCTTTCAAAAAGAAAACATATTTACACGGTAAATTTATTTATTCAACTTGGTTTACTTGGTCAAAAGATAACCTAATGTTTGTTTATGATAATGATAATGATAATGTTTGTTTAGAGAAGGCCATCATAAATACATAGGTCACTATAGATATTTCAAGGCAGCAACAACAAACAGCCCCCCTCCCCCGGTGGAGGGTTTCCCCTCTGATTTTTTCATATCCCCCACCGAAATTAATTCCTATGTTCGCCAAAGGATATCAGTGAATAAAATCCGTCCATAAGCTTCCTACATGTCATAATAAGGGAATAAAAATCAAAGCTATTTAAAATAAGTAAGGAAAAGTACAACAAATGAAATAAATGTCGGCGTAAACAAATGATGAACACAAAGAAGAAGAAGCAGACTCAAAAGAAGGAGAAAAGGGGAGTTGATACACAAGAGCTGACAAACTCCTCCCGAAACTGTATTCAAGTGCAGTAAAAGTGATCACTGGCAAAAAGTGCTGCTGATCGATTCGCTTCCAACATCTGCACTTTCTCCATATTTTCTTCTCTCCCTCCTCTTCTTCTTCTTCTCCTTCTCCTTCTACTATCTACTCTCTCGTCCTTCCTCCTCCCCACCCCATTCTTCTTCTCTCCTACATGCACTCGAAAGTGCCGGCATCAGGAGATTTGAAGAAGCCGTGGTTTAGAGCGACAACGACGCAAAACTCAACTTTTTCATGACCGACTTTCCAACCCGCGAGTGGAACGTCCTTTGTGTTTGGCACGAATGCACTTCTATCCACCTCCTCCTCCTCCTCCTCCTCCTCCTCCTCCTCCTCCTCCTCCTCCTCCTCCTCCTCCTCCTCCTCCTCCTCCTCCTCCTCCTCCTCCTCTCCTCCTCCTCCTCCTCCTCCTGCTCCTCCTCCACCACCTCCTCCTTCTCCTCCTCCACCACCTCCTCCTCCTCCACCACCACCTCATCCTCCTCCTCCACCACCTCCTCCTCCTCCTCCTCCTTCACCAACTCCTCCTTCTCTTCCTCCTCTTCCTCCTCCATCATCATCATCATCATAATCATCATCATCTTTTTCTTCTTCTTTTTGTTCTTCTTTCTAATTTCTGATTTATAATATTCTGTTCTTCATCATTTCTTCATTTCTCTTCAAAACTGCTTCTCTTCTCCTCCATCTTTTTCTCCTCCTTGTTCTACTTGTTCCTTCTCTATTATTTTGTCCTGTCTCCTTGTTACCTGAACTACTTGTTCTCATCCTCTTCCTACCTCCATCATCCTCTTCCTACCTCCATCATCCATCTACAACTTCTTGTTCTTCATTTATTTTGTTTATCTGCCCTCTATTCCATTATTTTCTTCATGCTTGCTCCTTTTTCCTCTCATTATTGTTCTCCTTCTTTAAATTCTTCTATTCTCTACATTTTTATTGTAAACACATTATTCGAAACCTACTTCCTTTATTTCTTTTTCCTCTTCTTCCTTCTTCCTTACAACTACGAGCAATATAAGAAGACACATATTCAAATAATAGTACTGTATTCCCCGTGGAGTGAACAGTATTTTCAAGGAGATTCCAATGTATTTCCCCATATAGTGTATCTTGAAGGTTCTTCCAAGGTATTTAAGTCAAGGTTATCACTACAAGGTTATGTCTCCTAGGTTTGTGCGAACTATACACCAGTTGTTACAATAACTCTAACAACTACATCAGACTTTGTATGGCAAACCATTGAGGTGATTCCAATCTGCACTACCTGACTCGTTAGAAAGCATGTTAACAACTGTAGTGGCCATATCACTTTGCTGGAATTGTCGCTTGTGGCGTTCTAACAGTTTGTCAACCATTTTGAAAACACAAAAGACCGCTTTGGCAATATAAAGCCGGGTGAAAATTATTTCCACTAGAGAGAAATGAAGATCGCACAAGGTTTACTGTGGTTAGGTTAGGTTGGGTTAGGAAAAGTAGGAGTAGGAGAATGGTGGAAAAGAGAGTGAGAAAAAGGTAAAAAAAGGACAGGGAGAAAGGTGAGAGCATGAAGAGATGAAGAGAGTGGGGGCAACGAGGAGAGCAGCGTGAAGAGGAAAAAAATGAAAGAGAAATATAACTGGAATAATGTAATGAAGAGGATGAATTCTGTCTTGGTGAGGTTTGAACAGTGATGTCAACTTAAAAATTTGATCTTGAATGAGTAGCCTATGAAAGGTTGAATAGGGTTGTTGATAGTTCCAGCAAAGAAGACATTTTGGCAAAATGGAAAAATAACTACCAGCTCGGTCAATATTGGTTCGAAAACTATGGATTTGGTTTTGAGTTCAATAAAAAATTCTGCTGCTCTACAATTTGAAAACAAATTAAAAATCTCTGAACCAATGTTGACCTAGCTGGTCTTGGTCCATCTTGCCAGAATGACCTCTTTGCTTGACCGGACTATAAACTGAAGGTTCCCCAGATGACCATGGTTGTTTTTCAGCATTTGTTACCTTTTTTCTTATTCTCCAGGCATCAAAATGAGTTATATAGACTTTTGGAACCCTTGCGATCACTAGATCTTTAGAGAAATAGATACCCTCAATTATAAGTTTTTTGTAAAAATTTAGTGAATGCGGGATAATCAAATAGCTCATTTCAAATAAATAGTAATGATTACCTAAAATTTAGTAATTCAGGCTAAAAATATGGTTTTATCTGGATTTCTATTCATAATATATTGTCAAATGTAAGTTAGCCTACAGACAGTAAGTAGCTTGCATACTGAAACAGTAACTATAGGTTAAGTTACTGTTAAGTATGAATTTTGGATTTACTTTTTGAATCCAAACTTGGAACTACATTATCAAAAGTAGTACCAATATGGGACGCATTTCTGATTTCAGCTGAACAATTAATAGAATCAAAAACGTAACAAAAAAGAGTTGATAGTGTAGGGGATGAATTTAATTCACAAAATGTCCAGGGTTCATTCAGGATTGAAATTCACTACATGCTACCAACATTACAAACTTCAACCAGAAAAAGGTCGAGAGGCTACTTTCTCAAGGATTACATTGAAACGTGATCTGAACATCATATCTCCACAGTGATATAAGTGAATGTTACCTTGAAAGTCTTGCCACAAAGTTTTCAATTTCATACTTGAAAGAGGAACGTAAAGTTGCAATGAAATGATCCTGCTCTATATAGTCTGTCCAAGCAAAGAAAACATTCTGGCAAGATGGGAGAATGATTCCAGCTCGGTCAATATTGGTTCAAAAACTATGAATTTAGTTTTAAATTATAGAAAAGATTCTGCTTTACAATTTGAGATCAAGGTTATGATTTTTGAACCAATATTGACCTAGCTGGAGTCATTTTCCCATCTTGCCAGAATGTCTTCTTTTCTTGGACAGACTAAACCAAACCAGCAGCTTCTCATGGCGGAAAAGTTATGCGGTATGTGGAGAGTAGGGAGGAAGATAAGTAAAAGTGGCGAAAAATCGTGTAATGGAGGAAGTGAAAGGAGAATCGAAGAATCAACCCGAGTGCAAAGGGAATGTGAAAAGGAAAGTTATATTCTACTCATTTTTAGTGCACCGGGAAACTTTTAAACTTTTCTATAGGTACATCTTTGGGCAATTCAATAGGTAACCTAGTATTTTGCAGTGTGAGGAAAGTTGGTATTTTTTAGATAAGTTTTCCTTTTTATACATGTTTTACTATAGGTTAAGTATGAGAAATTTAAACGTTGCATGAATTTATAATGCGTTAAACCTACTGGAAGACCACTATTGTTATGAGCAAATTTGAATCATTGTCCAAGAGCAATTTGAAACATTTTAAAAGTTTTGTAAGTTAAAGGCCGCACTCAATATGTTATATTCCTCATCTAAGGTGATCTACTGCTATTTTTAAAAGTGTATTGATATATAAAAACTGTTAATGAGTGTTCTAATAAATGACTGAGGAACCGGACATGAGATTACTGAGAACTGACATACTTTAAATAGTGTGTTATACATACACCACTTTGCATAAAGCGTTAGATGAAATATTGCACTGTATTATGTATAAATATGTATTAGACGAATATATGTGTATATATGTATTATTTATCAGATGAATATATATGTATACAGTAGAACGCCGATTTTCCGAACTAATTGGGACCGGGATCGATTCGGATAAGCAAAAATTCGGATAATTGGACAGGTTTAGAAAATCAAATTGTATTAAAGAAAAACAAAGTTTTGAACATGGAATAAACGTTATTACTTTTGGAAAGTACAGTGTAGTAATGTTCAAATTAATATGGAAAGCAAAACAAATACTGTACTAAACTACAGTACAGTAAGTAAAATTCGAAAAAAGTCAGAAAAGCTACGATCACGTCGTAAACTCTGGTTTTTAGTTTATTACTACGCTTAAGACCGATTCGGATAATTGGCAATTCGGTTAATCGGCGTTCTACTGTATAGTGTATATGAACTATGTAATATTGATTAAAGTTACGTACTTAAAAATCATAAAATCCAATTATCAATAGTAAGAACTGTAATTATAAATCCTCATTCCACTAAAAATGGAGTCCTGGTACTCAGAATATTTTCAATTAGGAGTTACCAACATCATCTCTACACAACTCACTCCTCTCATCCACCAACTGAATTAATTTAATTTTTAGCAGACATCACTTCATCACAATACTTCCTTTTTACGACCATACCTCTCCACTATATACAGGGTGTTGCATACAAGTGGTGGTATAGTCTGTCCAAACAAAGAAGACATTCCGGCAAGATGGTAAAATGACTCCAGTTTGGTCAATATTGGTTCAACAATTATAAATTTGGTCTTAAATTGTGGAAAACATTCTTATCTACAATTTTAGACCAATTTTAAAATTTTTGATCAAATATTGATTGAGTTAGAGTCATTTTCCCCTCTTGCCAGACTGTCTTCTTTACTCGAGCAAACTATAATCCCACAAGAGAAATGGCCGTTATAGTCTGTCCAAGCAATGAAGAGCCTCTGGCAAGACGGGAAAATCACTCCACCTTGGTCAATATTTGTTCAAGAATAATTAATGTGGTCTCAATAGTAGATAAAATTGTTCCCTACAATTTGAGAACAAATTGATAATTTTTGAAGCAATATTGACCGAGCTGGAGTCATTTTACCATCTTGCCAGAGGCTCTTCTTTACTTGGACAGTCTATCCTCATATCACACGTTCTTTGCCTTGTTGAATTAATGGACCGACGAATAACTCCGACTCTTTCAACATCATGCTCTTCTCTCACACACTCTCTCTCTCTTCCTTTTCTTTCTCTTTAGGGACCATAATCTCTGGATGCGGTCCATTGTCCCGATGGCGTTATCCCATTGTTCAGCCTGTCATTATGATTCAGTCTGTCCAAGCAAAGAAGACATTCTGGCGAGATTGGAAAACAACCTTAGCTCGATCAATATTGATTCAAAACTCATCAATTTTTTCTCAAATTGTAGAAAATATCCTATTCTACAATTTGAGACCAAATTTGTTATCTTTGAACCAATATTGATCGAGCTAGAGTCATTTTCCCATATTGCCAGAATGTCTTCTTCGCTTGGACAGACTGTAGCTGCGGCATGTCACTAGTATTCCATCCTTTTGCTTTTTATTTTTCTCTCTCCCTCCTTTCCTTCTCCTCTCTTGTTATTCCCTATTCGGAGTTTCCTCTCTCTACCTTTTTTCGCTTGGAATTCAGACCGTCTCTCCTTTTCTCCTCCTTCTCATTCATTCTTTTTTCAGGGTTTCATGATAAATTAATGTTGTTTACACTCACTTGCTTTTTCTATATCCATCATCGAATTCTTCAAAATATTGTCTATGCTATTCCAACTGTTTCTTTTCTCTATCAACTCTCTCTATTCCTCCATCTGTCTCTGAATCCTTCAATCACTGGCAGCTCGTGCCCACGAAAGAAGTGAAGTGTTGTACAAAAAAGCCTTTAATATAATATATCTATAATTAAAATGATTATAATATTATTATCTTGACCATTCCAAACATTCTCATTTTTATTCATTGTTATTCCCTTTTCGGGGTTTCTCCATTACCTTTTTTCACTGAAGATCCATATTATTCATCTCTCCCTCACTTATATTCTTTTTTCTCAAAGCTTTGAACTCCACTCTCTATTATTTTATCTCTTTTTCTTTGGGTATCATAATATCTGGACCTGGAAGTATACCTTTACAGACTTCAACTTCATCCAAATTTCTAGATGGCTTCAACTGTTTAATTTCTACTTTCCATGCTTCTTCACTTTCTCCTTTCTTCTATTCTGTGCTTGGATTTGTAACTGTATCCCCTCTTGTCCTTACTATAGACTAGATTTCATCAAAAACGTCTGGTTGATCCTCTATCATTGTTCTTCCTCATTCCTTAAGCTTACTGGTTTTCCATCATTATTATTTTAGTTTTTCATGTTTTAGTTCTCTCTCTCTCTCTCAATTCATCCAATCTCATCCCATCCTCAGCAAACTAGTATAGAAATGAACTCTTCATTTTTAACACTGAAATTATTGATCTTTCAAAAAATCATCAACATGTTCCCAACGTTTTTCCAGTTTTATATCAAACCATCTTTGTAGTCGACTTCTCTTATCATCATCATCATCATTCCTCCAACTACACCCGCACAAGCCTAATAGCTCATTTGGGCATCAATTTCAGGAAAGATCTCAATCTCTCACTCGATTCTCCTTTATTAGTTATTCTCGGCTCTCATCTATAGCTAGGATTGATGTTGAGGCTTCTCCATTACCTTACATCATAATTATCAGTTTTCTCTTTTTTTCTCCTAGTTCTTCTCCATTATCATACACCTTTACAAAGCTTCTCCATAATTTAATAGCTCAAACAATAATAATTCTCTCCATCCTATCATCCTTGACTTTACTTCTCTTTTCAGCTTTCTGTTCCTTATCTACTTTCTTATCTGCCTTACTCTTATGGTTTAGTTCACTTCCTTCTCTTATCTGCTCCATTCCAAATCTTATTCTGCTTCTCCCTCTCCTTTCTCTTGGAAGGTCATTCATCATTTCATCCACTCCCCAAATCACTCTTCCTCACCCTCCACCAGCACAATAACATCATTCACAGATGCAGCTGTCAATAGCAAGTATAATCTGTTCAAGCAGAGAAGACATTCTGGCAATATGGGAGAATAACTCCAGCTCCACTAATATTGGTTCAAAAATTATGAATTTGGTTCTTAAATTGTAGTTAACATTCCGATCTACAATTTGAGAACAAATTTATTATTTTTGAACCAATATTGTCAGAGCTGGATACCATCTCCCCATCTTGCCGGAATGTCTTCTCTGCTTGGACAGAGTATAAGCCCGATGAAGTGTTAACTCAATTCAGCTCGACCTGTTACATTGTCTAGAAGGGTTGGACAATCGCCATTTTGGTCTCTGCTCTTCTCTGAGTTCTCACCGGTCATTTGTATCATTCATCCATTTGTTATAACCGAGAAGACACGCCGTTTCAATAGACTTTACATTGTAACGGCGTGCCTTCTCAGCTTGCTCAAACTATACTTCACTGGAAAGATCTTAAAGTTAATTCGGTAGCCTAATGATCTTTGGCAATGTCTTTAAAGGAAGATTTCTTGGTTGTTGGAACTTATAAGATTGAAATTGATTCAGATTCAATCACTTTTTTCATGTAGATTACATAGGTAACACAATAATTCAAATTCTATGATATATGAATAAAATTGAATGTACATGACACTAATTACATTATGGACACTAATCATATATAAACTATGAAACTTGCAGAATGAATCAGATGTAGGATTCAATAAGCTAACGGTGATATAAATTTGAGCTGTATCTACACAAAATGGCGGAGTTAAGACATATAAATGTCCATTCTTGGAGAGGGATGTTCTAAGACATCTCACCCATTAACACTCAACCATAGGCGAATTTAGTTCTGATCTTTACAACTGCTAAGAATATTATTGAATTGAAAATTTCATACTATCAGATTATGTGGAATCAATAATATTATTCATATGAGTGGGAATAATACGAAAAATAAGTGAGAAATTGGAATGAGATAGTTCGTGCAAGCTGAGAAGACACGCCGTTTCTATAGACTTTACATTGTGATGGCGTGTCTTCTCAGCTCGCGCAAACTACACTTGCCTGGGAAGAAAATATTTACATACTTGATTATTTAGACCGATATGACTGATGAAAATTTATAAGCCTGAAGTGGATAAAAGAGAAAGTAGAATGAGAAAGATAAAGAAAGCTAAAGATAAAGAGAAGAGTGAAGTTGAAGAAGACGATAAAAAGAGAATGATGATGAAAAAGAGAAAGTGAAATGAGGAAGAGAAGAGAAGAAAGATGAAAAGAAGAGTGAAGTTGAAGAAGATGATATAAAGAGAATGATGATTGTGATAAATCAATATTTGAAACTTGTGCTGTCACATTTTGAGGTTGTGAGTAAACAGAGAATAATACAGAAATGATGAGTTCAGGAAAAGATAAAAAGAAATGATGAATGAAGTAGAAGAGGTGGAGAAAAAGGAAGAGATGAGGTAGATTATGATAAAAGAGAAAATTACAGTATGAATAGAAACAGAACTTAAAAAAGAAACAGACCATAAAGAAACATAACTTAATGAAGAAACAGAAAAGAAACACAAAATTGAATAGAGAAAAAGGAAGCGAGAGGACGAGAAGTAGTTCGGTAGAAGAAAAAGAATAAAAGAGAGGAAAAAAAGATGAATAAGGAGAAACAAAAACAAGAGAATAGAAAAGTAGGACAAGGAGAAGAACACAAAAAAACAAGGAGGAGAAGGAGATGAAGAAGATAGAGGAGAAAAATCAGAACAAGAAAAAGGAAAATCAGGAGAAGGAGAAGACCAGGCAGGGAAACAAGGAGAAGAAGGAGATGAAGAAGATGAGGAGCAGCAATCGCACAATGAGCCGTGAAGCAACAATGGGCAGCGTTTCAGAGATTAAAGGCTATCATAGAGCAGCAACGCAACAACCATTCCAGCTCTGTTTATAGTACAGTCACCAGTCGATGAACAAAGCCCAGTGGCTGATGATAGCTTCCCTCGCTTCCGCATTGGTCTGTGCAGATTACACTCTCGTCCTAACAACTGTTTCATCTCTCACCCACTTTTGTTTAATTGACTCTTACCCTTTTTCATTCACCAAGTCTTCTAACCTTTTATCTAATCTACCAAGTCTACCAAATCTATCAATCTTATCAAGTCTCTAATATCTACCTATTATATTCAGCCAGTGATGATGAAGAAGGTATATATGGTCTGTCCAAGCAAAGAAGAGCCTCTGGCACGATGAGAAAATGACTCCATCTCGGTCAATATTGGTCCAAAAATTATTATTAACTTGGTCTCACATTGTAGATGAGAATGTTTCCTACAATTGAGACCAAATTTATAATTTTTGAACCAATATTGACCGAGATGGAGTCATTTCCAATCTTGCCAGAGGCTCTTCTTTGCTTGGACAGACTATACATTGCTTTACATATTGCGATATCTGATAGGTCTATTATAGGTATATCTGATCTACTTACTGTATTATATCCAGCCGGTAACTGAATACGGTGTTACTGTATGGGAAAATTATGGAAAAGTCACCACAGATGGAAATTTTATAGTAAGAAGTGAAGTGTGAACTCACGATCTCTCTTCAGTTATCCAACACTTGGACTATTTCACTATCTCACACGTTATCTCTCTTAACCCTCTTAACTCACCCCCTCTTTATTAGTCTCTCTTACTATCTTCAACTTTATCTATCAATCGTTCTCTTATACAATGTAGAACGACTGTTCCTCTCCTCACGTAACTTATCCCCTGAAAATTACAATTCAACTACCAGAAGACAACAAAACTAAGAACAAGACTGGAACAAAAGCGAAGCAACAACAAAATGCAATGAAAGGACGACAAGGAGAGAACAAATGGAAAAGAAGTAGTGTCTTAATTATATTACAAGAAGAAGATAAAGATAAGAAGGGAACTAAGATGATGATGGAGGAGAAGAAGAGGAGGAGAAGAAGGAGAAGAAGAAGACGGAGAAGAAGAAGAAGAAGAAGAAGAAGAAGAAGAAGAAGAAGAAGAAGAAGAAGAAGAAGAAGAACAAGAAGAACAAAAGAAAAGAAGAAGTTACATTACAAGAAGAAAATAAAGATAAAGAACAAGAAGAAGAAGAAGAAGAAGAAGAAGAAGAAGAAGAAGAAGAAGAAGAAGAAGAAGAAGAAGAACAAGAAGAACAAGAAGAAGAACAAGAACAAGAACAAGAGCAAGAACAAGATCAAGAAGAAGAAGAAGAAGAAATAAGAGCAGGAGAAGAAGAAATAATAAGATCAGGAGAAGGAGGAAGCCGAGGAGAAGGAGAAGTAGAACAAAAATGAAAGGAAGAAGAATATAAGAAGCAACAGCACCAAAGTTGTAACTTTGAACAAGAACAACAAGAAGAACATCCAGTAAAGGAGAATCGGATGAACAATGGAGTGTCTACAAGAGGGATGAGAGTGGATGGGGGGTTGGCGAGAGAAAATTGAATGCGATTATAAAGAGAGCAGCGGCAGCTTAGCATGAAGAGACGACATCTTGTTCTCAGCTGCCACTGCTTTAAAAGGAAGCTAATCTTGTCGCACCCTGTATATGGTGCCATCAAATAAGGCTTCCAGATTCGCCTCCCAGCTGAATAGAAAGGCCTTCGGTGACAATTAACATTGTCTCTGATGAGAATCTGTTTTGTGCGCGAACAATATACGACGACTCACTATTTTATTGAAGAAGGCTTGGGTTGAGATAAGAACTCATGAGACAATCTCTATACAGTATATAAAAGCGAAATGGCACTGATTCATTCATTCATTCATCACCAGAACTAAAAATCCACTGAACCGAATGCGTTCAAATTTGGCAGGCATGTTCAGTTAGACGTTTAGACGCGCGCTAAGAATGGATTTTAAAAACTTTTCAGGGATACGCTAAATATTTGAGTTTTTCTATAGTTTTTTGGCGTTTTCTTAATTTTTTCGAGAACCAATCGGTAGAAAATGTTGATATTCGGTGGGCAGGTTTAGATAGGGTCTAGAAATGTTGTGTTAAAATATTCTTAAAATCCGTTTAAGATTACGCCAGTAATCACGTTTTCAAAATTGTAGATGTAATGCGGGTTGCATATCTTCCGCCTTGATACGATCACAATCTTTAGTGAAAATTCAATGGTTCAGCGAGATTATAGATGGACTAATTTAGAAGATATTGAATCAAGTTTCAAACTATGTCTGATATACTTCCCAAGGTTACGCTCGATATTAGCGTTTTACTATTTTTCGGAATTTTCGGAGTTTTTATTAGATTTTCTGAGAACAAATTGGCAGAAAATGTTGAAATTTGGTAAACAGGTCCAGATTAGGCCAAGAATTGCTGTGTTCAACAAATTTCGAATCCCTTCTGAACGGAATTTGCAGGCGAGCGAAGCGAGCCTGTTTGTCTCAGCTTACACTGGCAGAGGTTTTTCAGGTGAGCGAAGCGAGCCTGTTTGACTCACACTACTGGCGGGGGTCCAGGGGGCGGAGCCCCTGGCTAGGCGTAGAAGGCGAGCGAAGCGAGCCTGCCGGCTAGTGAAGAGATAAAAGAATTCATGGGGTATGAAATAATCAGTTTCACTAAACAAAGAGGTAAGTGTAGAAGATCTGTAAGTGTAGAAATTGGGGGTGGTAAGAAGAAAAAGGAAAATAAGGTAGTGGGGGGTAGGAGGAATGGAAAAATAAGAAGAAAAAAATAGTATGAATAAGGAAAACGAGGAGGGTGAAGAACAGTAGAAGGAAGGAAGAGGAGAGGAAGAAAGTGGAGGTAGGATGGAAAAGGTGAACATAAGTAAAAGGAAATTAAACAAGTATCTCATGATTTGGAGGAATACAAATAAAGCAGAAGATCTTTTTCACAAGGTAAATAATGCAACCATTACAATTCAGTTCATTCTCAATATTTGGTTACCTACATCTTGTAATTCAAAACCATAACGTCATAAGTCGATTCAATTCAATCAATATGGAAAGAATCAAGTAGAAAAATCAAACAATATGACGCATAACATGTGATTAATTAGAATGTTATGAGAGCTATGTTTTGAAAATCAAACATATAAATTAATATTTTAATTTTTTTTAAATAATATAATTTTCCCACTAGGAACTTTGTCGCAGCTTCAAACAATCAATTACATCGGAAAACAGTATTTTTGGAGAGAAAAAAGTTTCAGTATAAAGACAGGAAGGATTATGGTGATTGTATAATAATTATACCGTCTCTATAGGTAGGATTATCAATGTTTTCTATAAATTTCAAGTGATAAAGTTCTTAGAAGTAGAAAGATCAAACATAGGCAAAGATCGAAAACATCAGTTTTTCCTTGAACATTTTTAAAGTCAGTTTGAAAAATTCATTCTGTAAATGTTTTTAATCCACGTGCTCTCTTGTCAGAATTTTCATGAGTTACACATTCATTAGTTACACTGTAAAAGTATTTTATACGAGAGCTATTTTTTTATCAACTTCCGATGTGGCATAAAAATGAAACTAGTGGGGGTAATTGAACGAATTTGTAATCAAAAGTTACCTATATTATTAGTTACTTCTCAACATATTCGACATTCAAATCGATGCATTTTCTGTACCTGGAGACAAGCTTCCTTATAACTAGTTCAAAGAAGTTTGCCGCCAGTGATTTGAGCATCTTGCAGTGCATAGTCGGTTCGGAAGCTCTGCCCTCCTATAGCATCTTCTCCAGTTCCGGGAAAAGGTTAGAGTCGCTTGGTGCTAAGTCAGGGCTTTACTCCGGATGGCCAAAAACGTCTCATTTAAACCCTTCAAAAGGACGCTTCGTCACAGCAGCACTATAAGGACAGGCGTCGTCATGAATGAGCATTAGGCTCATTACTCTCCTTTATTCCTATACCAATCACGCACTGCTCTGTGCTCTGTTACTCATGAATCTTTCACCGTATACTCGTTTCATTCTACTGTGAATTTCTGCTGCGGATATCCCTTCAGCTTGCAAAAAACGAATTACAACTCGCAACTCACACTTGGCGGGAGATTCTATCATATTGGTCATGTTTATTTGTCGCTAGATGAATTGGTTATGAAGTCAGATGGCCGAGACCGGGTGGGGTTATAATGGGGGAGCTATATAGTCATTGTTGGACAATGCTGCTCGCACTGCCGCCTAGCGGCACTATCGGAAGTTAAAAAAAATAGCCCTCGTATGGTCTATGAAAATAAAACAAACGCAGTGAGTTCCCGTATTCAAACTTTTTAAAAGTTTCTATCCCGCAAATTTCACTGCATCTCTGTACTCATGATTCCATCTAACTTCTGCACAATTCCATATGCAACTCCACTTATAAAAACTCAATGGATTATAAAAACTTATAAAAACTTCGAAGATGGATTAGGCTTTTCCCCATTTTATAGATCGTAAAGCTAGCGCGGCAAAGCTGGTTGAAATTAACTGTTGTAGTAAACAGAGTTTATAGTCTGACCAAGCAAAGAAGACATTCTAGCAAGATGGGAAAATGACTCCAGCTCGGTCAATATTGCTTCAAAAATTAAAAATATGGTCTCAAATTGTAGATCAGAGTGTTTCCTACAATTTGAGACCAAATTAATAATTCTTGAACCAATATTGATCGAGCTGGAGTCATTTTCCATCTTGCTAGAATGTCTTCATTGCAGTAAACAGAGTTTACCACAAGTGCATCGTAAAATACAGTTATTGCCAGCATAATGCTTGTGTTGCAGAGTTATGATTTAATGGCTTCAAACATTCAATGTACTGATCAGTTAACTGTATGATACGGAATTGAAATTGACCATCATACGATATGATATAATGTAACTCATCATTGATATTGATTGAACAAGATAAATGATATAGATTATTTGTAGACTATTCAATTTCAACATTAAACAACAAACATTTTCAATTCATGAAATCCACATTCAAAACAACATTTCTAACATATTTCTGTATTCAATAATATCTTTTGGGGACATGTGAAATATTATTGAAAGACTTCAAAATGTCAACTTCATTTCATTCCTCAAGATATCAAACAAATTTTGTTGCTCGAATATCAAACTTCATTTCAACCCTCAAATATTGAAGAAATTTTATTGCTCAAAACCCACGCTATTTGACTCCACGTGTGTAGTCTTTCCAAACAAAGAAGACCCTCTGGCAAGATGAGGAGCTGACTCCATCTCGGTCAATATTGGTTCTAAAGTTATTGATTTGGTCTCAATCGTAAGAAACATTCTTATCTACAATTTTAGACCAAATCAATATTGATCGAGCTTTAGTAATTTTCTCATCTTGCCAGAGGGTCTTCTTTGCTTGAACAGACTATATAGCCTTATTGAGATACTGTACATTGAAAAGACCAAATAATCCTACACCTTGTTTTCTATACCATCCAATTTCCTATCCAACATGCATGACCGGGAAAGCAATTCATGAAATATTCAAGAGCAATTTATTCAGAACAGATTCATACTCCGAGTTGCTTTGTATTGTGAATACCTATCTGAATTCATATTCGAAAGGTTTAGTTATTTCGACAAGAATCTTTACTCTACTCACTAGAGTATATTATATCTATATTCAACTTCCGAGGGTGTGCTCCATCTCTATCCACTAGATCTGATAATTATTATGAATTGTTGTGATCAAAATCGGTAGGCACATATTACATTCCCGCAAGCAGAAGTTTTCAAAACGTTTATTCACATTGGTTCCCTATATATTCTATTTTTATTGAATATTCATCGTATCCTTAGATGTACGTTCACTTTCAAAGAGTACAATCTTTTCAAATCCACAAGAACGTATAAATGACCTATATCCACTCATATTAACATGAGTTTACGCATACTTTCAAAAGAGTATTTACATTTGAATCCACAAAATTATAGCTGTATTTATCCGAAGAATATTTTCACATTCTCAAGAATGTATAAACTACCTTTATTCATCCATATACACATGAGTAAACCTTTACTTCCAAAGAGTATTTGAGATTCAAATCCACAAAATTATGGGTGTATTTATCCGAAGAATCTTTCAAAATCTACAAGAATGTATAAATTTCCTATATTCATTCATATCCACACGTGTATACGTTTACTTTCCGAGAGAATTTACATTTGAATCCTTAAAATTATAGCTGTATGCATTCGAAGTAAATTTATATTCTAGAGGAAGCCACAGACCCAACAACGACAAAACAAACGAAAATTTGAATCTTTTCACTCGCTAGAATCAGTGTGGTTTCCCCAGCCCGGGCACAAAATTGAATACCGGCTTAATGAAGTTCAACAAAATATCCTGTAAACATTTGCGGGGTCTGGGTTGGTATTTTGAATTCAGAACATTCCTACGGAATAAAACTGATGAAATGGACCTCTTCATCAGGGAGTTATTCAGTGAGAAATGAGAGTTTTCGAGTTGCTTGCCGACACAGTAAACGCAAGAATAATGGATTCAGTGATGAACTTGAGCTGGAAGAATTCAACATTTCACATCTTGTCTTCTAGGTTTTCATGAATGAGAGGTGATGAAAGCCTCGAAATTTCATCACCAGTTAAAAACAAACAAAATTGATTCACTGGTAGTAAATATTACTAGAATTCAGAATTTTCTATGAGTAAACGAAGGGGAGAATCCCCTAGTGAGTAAATATTACTATCAGTGAATCGTTTTGGTCTTTTTTATCACAGATATCAATAATAACATTTATTTTTCATCATTATTCAATATTAATTTTCATGAGTTATTCTCAAAGATCGAGTTCTCAAGTTTTGGAATATCATTGGAATATTTCAATAATATTCCACCACATTCTCAACTCAAGGTCAGAATAATTTATTAATCATTCATATACCATATATTCATAATCAATCATAATAACAATAGCTGTCCTCAGGAAACACTATGCAACATCTGTTTGATATTGAATTATGGAAGAGCAACTTCATAAAATGTGATAGAAGAGTTTCAAAACATACACTGATAAGAAATTGAGAAGAGGTGTTATCTTGCACTCTACAACACTTCACCTGTTTCGTGGGCACGAGCCGCTAGTGCTGTCACAGGATTCTCCAAATATTTGATTTGGATGGGGTGAATTCAATTGAATCTCTAGCAGTGATTTGAAAAATGACTTGTTCATGAATTGATAATTCATCACTGGGTTTTCAAAATTTATTCGGTTCATCCTACCTATTTGATTGGGTTCAATTGAACTAGATGACACTCAAAACTCGTTTTTAAATTCAATTCTTGCTAATATTATTGCTTGTACTGTATATTATTGATTTTTCAGACCTATGATATTGCATTGCAAAACATTTCTATTAAACGTTTTTCATATTATGTAATGGTTTGATTTACCTGAAAACATCAATTTGATATAAAATACAATCGCTAATGAGCTGTCATTACACTCGATAATGAAAACTCTCCCAAAGCAATTCAACTTTGAAAAGAACGTTGCAAAATTATAAATCAACGTCAACCAAAAACATTTCATCAGATAAAATTCCATCTCTTTCATTACATCAACCCAGTGTAATTCTCTATGACAGGAGCCGTATCATAGCGGAAATTTGATTCTCAAAATAGAATCGATGCAAATTTTGCAGCGAGATAAAATCGTATTGTGTTGCAAAAATGAGGATGTCGACAAGACTAGTTCGCGCAATCTGAGAAGACACGTCGTTATAAAGCTAAATGTATTGTAATGGCGTGTCTTCTCAACATGCACGAACTATACATCTCGTGAATATGTTGCATGATTGGGTCTGACAGGAAGATTGCCTCTGATTCAATAAAAAATGCCATCTGATGTACTCAGAAGGGAAGTTTCCCCTTTTTAGGAGAAATGGTGCAGTGAAAAAACTACTGACTCCAGCTTCTCGCTTATCTTTCACGGTTTTTTTATCAGAATTCTCCATTCGAGACGATACATCAACATCATATAGGCGATACATCATAAAGGATATTATTTGACGCCAAAAACTTAGACTCTATTTGTCTCTTGTACTTGATGTAACCTACTAACAACTGATGTATAGCATCGATTGTCTCTTTTGATTTCGAAAACATCATCTAAACATGGGTCTATTACAAGAGTTGAGTCATTATTGGAGCGTATATTTGTTTTCTATTGATAAATTGAATGAAAAATCAAATACCCTTTTTAAAAAACTTTAGAATTATTATTCTACAAACTTGTTTCGGGACTCAGCCCATTATCAATGTGAATAATAATTCTAAAGTTTTTCAAAAAGGGTATTTGATTTTTCATTTAATTTATCAAATATTTTAAATAGCCCTAAGTTCAAGGTTTAATTTGTTTTCTATTATAATAGCCTAATATATAAATCAATGTACTTTTTCTTGTAGCTATTAGTGCATGTCATGTTTCACTTTCAGTTACTTTGATTTTCATTCTATTGGTAAGGAAATCTACCTTTAATAACGAATTGAACAATGTTTTCTATTGTTTCTTTTGAAACGTTCTATTCTGTGTCATTTTCCTGGATGAAAACGTACCGTGGAAACGCAAGTTCAGCTACAATTGAAAATGACGCAAGTGATCGAATTGAATGACTATTACCAATGCAAAAACAACTGACATGACATCTATCGAACACCAAGTGAACTAAGTGGACAAATTTTAAGCTCCTCCTACTGCCAAAAGTGGGAGTGACTGGTAGTGGGAGTTCAGCCAATCATAGCGCAGTTCAGCTCTCCGCCCATAGAAGACAGCCAACTTATAATACTAAAATGGAGTCCGGCAGTCATTTTATAAATTAGTCACGTCATGTTTTGAATGTTCTATCTCCATCTTACCCTTTTTACCCTTACACATTTTTCCATAATCTTTCTGGTTAGAAAAATTGTTGATTACTACTGTGGGGCAATAAGTTCAAAGATTTCCAAGCAAGATTTAAGTATTAAAATTTATAGAATAGATTATTAATGAACATCACTCTATTCCAATTCTTGTATTCATTCCCTCTCGTTTTCTATTCATTGATCACTTCCGTTTGGATCTATATTATAGAAGTTCCAACAAGTACATTATTATTAGGGTGTTTTAGTATTGTTTAGTATGTTTAGTATTTGAGTATTCACGTAGGCTATTCATATTCAATCATAGCTGGTTCTCAATTCCTTATTCAGTGGTCTATAGCAATTCCATCAGCCAGATCCAAAGAATAAGTTCATAATATACAATAAAATTGATAAGATACAAAATAAAAATCAACAAGCTATTCCAAGTTTCAATTATTGTAATGGAATAATCATTGTAAATAGAACTTGAGTAAACAGTCTTACCAATAATTGATCTCTTCAATTTCTCAGTTAAAGATCCTCCCTTCTTTTCTAAACGTCAGCAGATCTGCAAATAAATAATGATATTTTTCAAACTGTAATAAAATCACTGGCGGATCGTGCCCTCGAAAAAGGTGGAGTGCCCGTATCTTTTTCTGTCCAGCACTTCACCTGTTTTGTGGGTACGAGCCGCCAGTGAATAGAAAGGGATGATTATCAAATTAATACAAAATCTTGTTTTTTCCACAATCAATATAGGCCTACATGGAAAATAAATATTACATTAACCATTGAATGCAATCTTATAAATACAGTACTATACCTTATCCATTCACGATCACTTGCGACTAAATAAATAAACTTTTTGTGCGTGTGTGTGTGCATGTCAAGGTAGGTTTTCCTTATACGGTCCGCCGGGTCGGCTGCGGTCGAACAGCTGTAGCCAAACACAGCTCTTTTCTTCTCCTTTATCTTCAACAACAAGAGCTGCGATTGGCTACAGCTTTTCGACTGCGGTCGACGGTTGGACCGTTTCGCATAGAGGAAAACTTACCTATAAAGTTTGTTTATTCTGTATCAAGTGATCCAGAATAGGGTAGGGATCACTGGCGGCTAGTGTATTGCTGTACAGTAAAAGATACGGATACTTCACCTGTTTCGTCCGTACGAGCCTCCAGTGGTAGGGATAGGATAGGAATAGGGATAGAATAGACTAAATTTTTATGAAAGAACACTTATTTCCCAATAATGACTATTAATAGGTCTACGAGTGCTTCATTATTCTCAATCGCGTTATAACCATGAAATCGACTTCTGTCTGTTACAGATCACGTTCTTCACAACGTCCTACGTGGTGCCGTTGGCGTTGATCTGCGGCCTGTACCTGTGCATGATCATGCGTTTATGGCGTGGCGTGGCGCCAGGCGGCCATTGCTCGGCCGAGAGTCGTCGTGGAAAGAAACGCGTCACGCGTATGGTGGTCGTCGTTGTCGCCATATTCGCCATCTGCTGGTGTCCCATACAGGTCGGTGCAATAATTCGATATATCATAAATTGACATTTAACACAGCTATAACAACTATTATTATAATTCGATTTGGATAGATTGTTAAATATTGAATAATTAAAACATCATGAACCATCTTTTATTATATTGATTCAAGACTGAACTGTTTGTTTCATTGAAGTCACTCAATCACTACTATTTTAAGATCATATAATACTAACATTATCATTTATTATGTAACATAGTTCTTCTGCCAAAGTGTCCGCTCTTCCATAACCAACATTCTAGAGAAATGATAAATGGTTATAGCTCTTTTATGGAGAAATAGTATATTTCGTACCTAGGGCCGAAAATGTGCGTTTACCGGCTCGAAATCGGTTTTTCAAGATAGACTAGAAAAGATTGAGATACAGAATATTACATTTTCGACCCGTGGTGTCGAACTTTATTTTTCGGCACACAACATCAATGAAAACAAAACAAAATAAATTATCAGTTAATCAGTTCCAAGAACAGCTAGACCAGTAACACTTATTATGCTATTTTCCCTATGCTGAATTTTGGAGTAGGTGCCATCTGCTTGCTATTGGAACTTTGCGTCAAAAGTTTATTGATTTAGTGACTGAATATCAATTTATAACTATCAGTGTATTCGATTTTCTTAGTTCAGAAACGTTCAAGCCCAGGATAATTTCTGTACGATCATCCTAAATTGTACAATATCAATTCAAAAGTTGTTGATTTTCGACAGATATTGACTAACAGCTTTTTGTCTAGTTGCATTATCAGCCGCTAGATGGCGCTTACCTGCTAGACGAAGTAAAAGAGTCTGACAACAATAATTTTGTTCAAACATGGATTTCACGTTCATCATTATTCAACAGTTAATCAATACAAACATTTTTAATCTTATCAAAGTTGAAGTATTAGTTATTGAAGCAGTTTTCCTTTATTATTCAACTACTGATTAATGTGAAAACTTTCAACGTTCAGTTCTCTTGACAAGGGATCTTCCCAATCATAATAACAGATGAGAGACTACCTTTACATCGAAATACCAATAAGTCGACATTGACTCCCAAAACAGCTGACATTTAATGCAATCAAACCGGGATGCTACCTATTGATCGACTAACCCTTAAATCGACAACGACCTTCAGTCAGCTGACATTCAAGGTTATTTTACCCGCCCTAGGGCCGAAAAACATTTTCCCGGCGAGTTGCTGGCGACCTCGCCTGAAAACGAGCGTTTTTGGCCTCTGTATAAAGCATGTAAAACAGTCAATTTCATACCAGTGTGGCGAAAATTTCTTTAAAATAATTATAAGACCATCAGATTCTTATTAAATAGATCTATGTAGTTAAATCTTGCTCAAGAAATGTGTTTTATGATATTATTTAATCAGAAAATTTTACATCCGGTGATACATTAGTTTATAGGGCAGCAGAAGTTAGCTGTAGATTCGACCACTGCGCTATGTAATCATTTTTATATGATCTAATGCTGGGCTTGTATTCTATGTTTACAATGACAAAGGTGCCAAAAATTGTAATTATTCTATGAAATAAAAATTTCAACATTATTTCATTTGAGATTGAACAAATTATCAAACAAGAATAACACTGGATGCGCTACTTCAGATTCCCTTTAGAGTACTGTACATTTTATAAAGTAACAAATTTTTCGATTAAGTGTATGTAGTGCAAAGGAGATTTGTTTGGGTTTGGATTTTTTTTGGTTTGGGTTGACCTCCAACCATATTTTCAAGATAGCTTTTGAGAGCTTCATATTTTATCAATATATGAGTTTCCCAATTATATTATTATTTTATGAATTGGTTGTAAAATAAGGAAGGAGTGTGTGGAAGAAATTGAAATCGATGGTAATGTCTATAGTGCTAGGGACAATCCCAATATATGTGCTAATGCTTTTAACGATTTTTTCATCTCTATTGAAGAGAAAATGGTTCAACATATTCCTAGTGAGCCTTGTGATAATTTGCGACCAGACAATCCCCAACAATCCGCAAGATCATTTTACTTTCCAATATGTATCAGAGACTGAGGTTGGGGGCAACCGAGAGTCTTAGGGGTGCATCTGGGCCTGGTCATGATGGCATTACTGTATCTGTTTTAAAATCTGTTAAAGGTATTGTTGCCTCTCCACTCAAACACATTATTAATGTAAGTTTTGAACAAGGGAATTTTCCCAGATTCTTTTAAAACAACTGTAGTGAAACCAATATTTAAATCATAACAAAAGGAAAATTACTAACTATAGACCTATAAGTTTACTTTCTAATCTGGCTAAAATAATTGAAAAATGTGTGAAGAGACAGCTACATAGATTTTTGGAAGTGAATAATATTCTGTCAAAAAATCAATTTGGTTTTAGAGAGGGGATGGGAACACAGGAAGCAATTGCTGCTTTTGTTCAAGAAACAATCTTAAACTTGGATACAGGGAGGAGACAATTAGCTATTTTTCTTGATCTTGCAAAAGCCTTTGATACAGTTTGCCATAATCGTCTACTTGATTGCCTCCGTAGCCTTGGCCTAGGGGATGTGGAACTGGGATGGTTTTGCAGTTATTTGTATAATAGGCAACAGTGTGTCAGAGTCCATAACACTCTTAGTGAATATAAATTTGTTAAAATGGGAATTCCGCAGGGAACAGTGATTGGACCATGTCTCTTCCTGATCCATATTAATGACTTTTGTAACCTCAATTTTAGTCAATGGAAAAATATTGTCATTTGCAGATGATGCAGTTTTAATTTTTCATGAAGAAAACTGGGCTAGCACATATGACTCAGCTGCTAGGGGACTTGGGAGAAGTAAAAAAATGGCTTGATAGAAGAAAACTGACTCTGAATTTGACCAAAACAAAGTACATTTCTTTTTCCTTGAATATGCAAAATCAGCCAGTTAATATGTTTCTTGTTTTGCATTCTCCAAATTGTCTTAGTCATGTAGATTTAGGGTGTTCAGACAATTGTAATAAAATAGAGAAGGTTAACAGTATTAGATATCTTGGAGTAATGGTTGATCAGCATTTAAAGTGGGATGTGCATTTGTCGCAGCTTACTACACGATCTAGAAAACTTATTTATTTATTTGTGAAGTTGCGTTCTGTTTTGCCTATTAAAGTCATGAAGATAGTGTATTATGCGCTGGCACAGTCATTGCTCCAATATGGTATTGTGGGTTGGGGTGGTGCATATACAAATGTTTTAAAACCAGTAAAAACAATACAAAATTCAATATTAAAAATTATACTGAAAAAGAATAGGATGTATTCAACAAGATCGGCTTTTTTGGAATTTTCAGTTCTACCGATCCGACAGATCTACTTGAAACATATTATATTATATTATAAGAAGCGATCACTTTTTCATTTCATCAATAGAACGGATTGTGCTATTACAAGACGGGAAGAGTCAGGTCTGGTTACTGTCCCTAGATTATTGACTGCGGCCGGTCAGCGTAGCTTTATCTACTTGTCACCATTATTTTTTAATACTCTCCCAAGTAATTTGAGAGGTTTACTTGCCCAAAAAAACTTTGTATTACATTTGAAAAAGTATCTGGTTAACTCTCATGGCTGGGATAGTGCCGAGAATTTCTGGAATGCATTAGTATGATAATTATTCCAGTTGAATGGATTTCATTTTTTACTCATTTTATATCATGTTATACACTAGGCTAGGCAATATGTAAAAACAATATTGTAATAAAGAATTTTTGTTGCATCTAACACATATTGTATGTAAATATATTGATTATTGTAGCATAACTGATTTATATTGTTTACTGAAAGGTTTTGATTTCAGTTGTTAATATATATATAATATGGTAATAATAAGTAAGTAGTCAAAGTACGGCTGCTCCTTCCCCAAGCTCGAGCTTGCTCTTTTGGGGAAGTAGTTCCTTATGTTTATTTGCATTTTTGTTATTGATTCATTTTGCTGTTATATTTCTACATTGTGAATTATTGTAATGCTTTATCAAGGAATAAATAAATAAATAAAAATAAATAAATAAATGAATTGGAAATACTGATTCATACTTCATGATTATCAAATTACACATGAAAGGTATCAAACCTCAAAAGTTCTCGTATACCGCTTGGTCAATGCTTGCACAAATTCAAGTCAGCCTATTCCAAAAGTCATCAAGTAATCAAACACACACATAATGCAAAACACAAATTCCCCAACCGAACCAAATAAGCACTGCTATCATTGGAAATCGAGAGGCAATATTTAATCGACAAGGAGAATTGCACAGCTCAGCGATTTTAATGCGATTAGAATTCGGTAGTAGGGCAATCATCGCTCACTCCTACAGCACACTCCATACAAGTTGGTGGATGGTAAATCACTGTTATCACAGCCTAACTCTGTCAGAACAGTTTGGAAGCGGTCTGTGAACGCGTAACGGTTCATCCGAGGTTGTTCTCGACTGGATATGTTCTCGGAGACCGTTTTCAGACTGTTCTGACTGAGTTGAGCGTGAGTAACAGATGTTTGTCACCCGCCAACTTCTTTGGTTTTTGCTGTATAAGCTGGTGCTGCTGTACAGATGCCAAATCATAATGAATAATTGCAGACCGCCCTCTACCAAACTCGGGGCAGTGTTTGCCAAATACTAATGAATGAGAAACGATTATTGGCCAGGGGGTGGGGGTGATTATGACAGTGAGAGGAGGTGAAAAGGAAAGAATGAGCAATAGAGAAAAAGGGTGAAAGAAGAGAGAAAAAGGGGAGAGGGAAAGAGAGGAAAGACAGAGAATACAGAGAGAAAGAACAAGAAAGTAGGAATGGAGTATGTAGAGATAAAGGAAGGAAAGATTGAGAATAGAATTTCTGCCTTTATTTTGGCCTGGGAGGGCGAAGTTAGGGCACAGCCGGCCTTTTCTCACACTAAACCCCTCAATACAAAGTGGAAGAGAGAATATGTAAAAAATACAGAGAGAAATGAGGGAGAGATAGAGAATACCAAGAGAATGAAAGGATATATAGAGAAATCAGGGAGAAAGAAAGAGGTGATAGAGAATACAGAGAGAGATAGAGAGGAGAGATAGTGAAAACAGGGAGAAATAGAAGAGGGATAGAGAATAGAGAAAGAAAGAGGATTTGGAGAATACAGAGAGAAACAAATGAGAAATAGATGATACACAGAGAAAGAAAGAAGAGAAAGAAAATGCACATTGCAGGGAGAGAAAAAGAGGAATATTAAAGGAGGAAATATAAATCACATGTCAAGAAGGAGGCGAAACATAGATGAGAAAAAAGATGATATGGGGAAGAAAAGAAGAAGAAAAAATCAGACGGAGAAGTTTTCAGCTTATTAGCTCTTATTCAGCTTCTTTTCATTAACCATTTAGTTTCTAATCATAATGTTTTATTACAGTTATTATTTCTCTATCCAGTTCCAATTCAGTTATTGATCAGTTCTCGTTCCCTTATATATTTATTTCCACTTCCAAAATACCACTGAATATGCCACTCATACATCAACCGGTTTCGACTAACGAATGAATATTCATTATCAATACGCACATCGAATAACGATGTTTACTGACATAAAAACATGAAATTTGATGATGGATGCATTATAACGATCCATGATAAAGGATATTTGGAACTGAATGCATGATAATTGCACAAAATGGACCAACAGACAAATGGCTAATGACAGGCTAATGGCTGAATGATAGGTCGCTAGAAAAAGAGTGAAAAAATGTGAGCGGGAAAAAAGGAACCGAAAACAGGAGATAGTATGAGAAAGAACGAGAAAGAGTAATTGTGGGTGATTGAAGGGGGGTAACGGAGATCAATGAGGGATTGATGAAAGAGAGGAGAATAACTTAAAGAGAGAGAGATAAAATTGCATTCATTTATTTGAATGATGCTTTCAAACAGTGTATGATAACAATTTTTGCATTTAATCAAAGAGAGAGGGAGAGAGAGAGAGAGAGAGAGAGTTAAAACGAGAGAAAGAAGACTGATAAAAGTAGGTGGATACTCAGAGAAGAGGAAAGTTCTCTCACGATGAAGAACTCTCTTTTCCCTTCCCTGTAATGAATCATAAGAGGATAGAGAAAGATAGGAAAAAGGAAATTGGAGAGAAAAAAGTGTAAGAGAAACTGGAAAGAGAGAAAATAGGAGAGGGGAGCGAGAATCGACACCAAAATTTGATTAATCTCCTATTATTTTTCATCATCAGCATCACTGCCAAGCTGAAAAAGCACTCGCTACAATTATCATCATCATCATCATCATCATTTTCAGCTCGCTGTTGACATCAAAGTGCACAGTCATCAATTCTCGATAATCGACGCGAATCGATGTCTAATTGAATGGAACTGACAAATTTCCGACTAGAATTGAAAATTGGTGGATAATTTCCTAATGAGTCAAGAAAGCAATCGTTTCAATAACCCGGGTTCAGAACTGAATATTGTCAATAACAAAATGATTGTTATCTCGAGGAACTACTCTACTTTTAATGAATAGGTTTGATACCGATTATTTTAGTCTTCATCATTTGAAATCAAGGAGGTATTGTGGTACGTAGCTCAACGTACATTTATCGCTGTGAACTATTTATTTTTGAAATCATGATTTGCTCACCATGGGTAACCTAGTATTAAACTTTCTGTAAACACATTGGAAAAACAACTTTGAGAGAATCATGTTGTACTTAACATTGCAAATTATCAAATAGATTGATAATCAATAATACAATTAGATATATATTGTTACAAAAAAATGCTACAATGAGCTCAGTATGATCATGGAAAAAGGAACACATATTCTCCCACTAAATAGTTAATTCCCTACTAACATTCTTAACATGTCCCATAGGAAGAATGTAAGTATTTCTTAATCAGTATCCATATACCTATGATACTGTTGGATAGAGTATTCAACAGTAGATTATTTGAGTATCCTTCATGAAAGCAATTCTAGAAATTCCAATAATATAACACAAATCATAATTTTATTATTGAACACAAATCAGCCCAATCACTCATTCATCCATAAAAGAAATACATATTCATTTATTCATTCGAGAAAATAAAAAATATGGGCGATTTGGGACCTACCCGTGAGTATCCCCCTGACAATATTTATTTCTCTAGTGTCATCCTGAATATTGCAGTAAACTTTTAAACCATCATTCATTTCTGATTCAAAATCTCACCATTCATTCGTAATCGGAATGAAAAATAAATTTTACAAATCTGAAAACCAGACCACTCCAGTCCTACATTATTAATACCAGAACGCGAATTCCACGTAACAATAGACCGATCGACATGCTACCTCCCCTTCTACTCAGCTCACCCCCTCTGACGTGTTCAACCCCCCTACAACAAATAGCTGGTGCCAGAAATTAAGGCGGTTCAAAATTGACTGTTACCAATGCTCAGGCTCATCAGGACAGTCTGAAAACTGTCTGCAAAGGTGGAACAGTTTGCTTAGGGAGTTCTTTACTAAACATGCTTTAGCAGACTGCTTGTCAACTGTTTTTACAGAGCTGAGCATTGATAACAGTCATTGGTCAACCGCCACTTTCGTTGGAGTCATCTATATAATGACTCCCATTTTGGCGCGTTGATTGCGGCCGAGGAAAATAAAAATGGCGCGCTCATTTCCCGCGCTTTTCACCAGTTTCACGCGGGAATCAGGTGTGTTTTCCGGCCGGATTGCTTCCATTGTGTGCCGCGCTGTAAGCAATCGCTGGGAAACGCTTGATTAGAACTCTGGTTCACGCAAGCTGAGAAGACACGCCGTTATCATGTGAAGTGTATTGTTACGGGGTGCCTTCTTAGCTTGCGCGAACTGAGAAGACACGCTGTTACAATATAAAGTGTATTGCTACGAGGTTTCTTCTTAGCTTGCGCGTTCTATAGTACGGTTTGTTTGGGAGTGGGAAGGGGAAAGTGATGTGTGTTACAGTCTGCGTAAGTTGTGCAGACACACCGTAACTATACCTTTTACATTGTCTTGGCGTTTCTTCTCAGATATTGCGAGCTCTTCTTCACATCCTTTTCTTCTCCTACTCTTATATCATCCTAACCTCATCCCAAACCTTTCTCTCCTTATTACTCATTTTTACCAATCTTTCCTTCAACTAATTCTTCTCTGGATACTTACACAGTCATTCTTCTACGATTTATCTCCTAAATCATCATCATCATCATCATAACACTGTATTGGTAGTGCCAAAACATGTAGCACTAATAATGTTACATCAATAATATTATTCCTATTTTATTCTATGCTATTTATATCATTCTAACTGTCTTGTACATTGTTATCCACAACTTATTTTATCTCAATTTGTAAATTGTTTCAATCGGCTATAGGTGATTACTCGATTATTGAATTGTTTGAAAATACATTCATTTATTTATACAATTTGTTGAATCTTATTTTTATTCATTTATTTATTCCATCAATTGAATACAGAAGGTGAATGCGAAAGGCATAATGCCCAAAACGGTTCCTCAACCAATCTTGATCAGCTTCTTTCTCTTTCTCTCTCTACTTATTTGCCTCATTCGCTTTTCTCTCCCTCCGCCTACTCATATCCTCATTCTGAAACAACTCCATGAATTTTCCAAAGCTTTTTATATTTTCTTATCCATTCTTCTTCACCAAACTTCTCCCATATTATCTCCTCTTTTATATCCCAATGTCCCCTATTCTTCCTTCTTCAACTAAAATGATTGTCTTTCACACCAAACCTCAGAACTTCCTCACTCAATTACACAAAATACAGATATAATGTTAACACAAGATACAATCTTCAAGCAAGATACACCTACAACAATCATCTCCATGTAATTGCAGACGGGATGTGCCTGCGCGTGTGCGAGTGAGTGGATCTGTCAGTGTAGTGGGTACTTAACAGGCGAGCGGGGGTGAATTTCAAATGCAGTTTGGGGGAAGGGGCGTAAGTACGAAAGGGGGGAGGAGGTAAAAGCCTGGCACCGAAGTACTTACAACCGACTCGAATCCATATTTCAAGTAAATTGAGCCATCATTTTGGCTCAGGTGACGTGGAATAATGTTCTGCTAATGTCACAGTGTATGGCTGGCTCTCTCTGTGTATGAGACCATACCCCGGGATTCATTCAAACAGAACGCTCACTCTAAAATATATAGTTATCACCATCT